>OVBL01000921.1:0-600000 GCA_900406555.1 Pseudoturritis turrita | reverse complement strand
TGTTAAATTCCTTACGATTTGGTATTCGCTTTGAATCGATCCGAAAAATCCGGATATCCGTTATGAACCAAAGTAAAACAAATAGTAAAATATAATATCCGTCCAAAATGACATATATCACAAATAACATTTTTCTAAAGGGCATATATCTAATCTGATCCATATAGTACTTATATATACATATTATATGATAAAATTATAACGTACATTTGCATTTTTAAACCTTTAAAATACATAAGATGAAATATACATAATAAAAATATATTTGAGAACTTTATATTAATAAGAAAGCACATAAAGTAGATATTAGTTTTTTAATTAATGGGATCCAGTTCTCTCCTGAGCAAAGTGGTTTGATTAATGGGATCCAGTTCTCTCGTGATGGTCCATCTATTCATCACTTACTATTTGCTGATGATAGTTTGTTTCTCTGCAAAGCTGAGTTGGATCAAGTTTCAGTGTTTCAACAGATTTTGATAACCTATGGAAATGCTACAGGTCAGATCATAACCTTAGATAAATATTTGTTACATTTGGTAATCTGGTGGATCATAATTTAAAAGTTTTGATCAAAGACAACATGAAGATTACTAATGAAGGTGGTGCAAGGACCTACTTAGATCTTCCTGAGTGCTTCAGTGGTTCTAAAAGAGACATGTTGGCTTATATATATGAGAAACTGAAATCCAGATTATTAGGTTGGTTTGCAAGGTCCTTTTCTCAAGGCGACAAAGAAGTCTTATTAAAAGCAGTGGTCATGGCCATGTCCATCTATGTCATGACCTGCTTCAAGCTCCCCAAAGCCACTTGTACTTCCTTAACAAGTGATATGTCTAATTTCTGGTGGAGTTGAGTAGAGCACAAAAGGAAGATCCACTAGATAGAATGAAGAAGATTATGTCTGCTAAAGGCTCAAGGAGGTTTATGTTTTAAAGATATTGATAATATCAATCAAGTTCTATTAGCTAAAAAAGCTTGGAGGTCGTTACAAGTTCCTGATTGTTTGTTTTCTAGGCTTGTGAAAAGCAGATACTATGATCAAGGTAATTTCCTTCAAGTTTAAATTGGTAAAAGACCTTCTTTTGCATGGAAAAGTGTCTTTCATGGCAGAATTTACAGAAAGGTTTAAAACAAATGATTGGAGATGAGAAGTCTATTGGTCTATGGACTCAACCTTGGATGGGGATTGATCATAGAAGGAGGCCACTGATGAAGAATTGCTTGATTAACCTTGACTTAATGGTATATGATCTGATTAATCCGGTTAACATGGTCTTGGTCTATCTCTAAGCTAAACGAGAATTTCTTCCCTCCTGATGTTAAGGAGATTATGCAAATTAAACCAGCTGTCTCAGAGACTGACTTTTGGGCTAGAAAGTTTAACTAAAGTGGTGATTATTCGGTAAAGTCAGGGTATTGGTTAGCCTCTCAAAGCTCCAAAGAAGATCTGATTAAGGAAGCAACAACTCAACCTTTAATCATCATTCTCAAAAATCAGATTTGGTCAGTGCTTGCTCCTCCCAAGATCAAATCATTTTTATGGAAGGCTTTGAATGGTGCTATTCCGGTAGTATATCAAAATTTTTATAGAGGCATAAGAGTTGATTCAAGATGCCAACAATGGGGTTTAGAAGGGGAATCAATTAACTATGTCCTCTTCACTTGCACCATTGCAAGACAGGTATGGGATCTATCCAACTTTCCTTGCCCTGAACATGGTTTTGACCTAGCATCTGTGTACCAGAATAGGAAAGAATTGTGGTGTCCCCATAGAAATTATAAGAAGTTTCCCCTGGATTTGTAGATTTTGTGGAAGAATAGCAACAATCTGATCTTTGAAGGCAAATTTTTTTTGGCCATTGATACGGCTTAGAAAATCAGAGAAGATACTTTGCATTGGTTCCATGCTCAATACTTGGAAATAAGAGTAGGAGGAAATACAGATGATTCTATTGATCCAAGGCCTAGTGGCTGGAAACCTCCACATGTTCTCTGGTCAAAATATAATTTTGGAACTTCGTGGTCCAAAAGAAAAAAAATGAGTGGAGATTCTTGGGTGTTGAGAGATTCCAATGGAATAGTCATAATGCATAGCATAAGATCTTTTGGTGGTGTTGACAGTGATGTTGATGCAAAACTTTTTGGAGTTTTTTATGGGCTATCGAGAATATGCAAAGCTTAAAAGTACTTCAGGTTCTGTTTGCTTATGATGCTAAGGACTTGCTAGGAGCTGTAATCAGGCCTCTAGCTCAGCCATCTTTTAAACACCACTCTAGTGAAGCATTAATGGCTTTAAGAAACTGTCCTAATTTGAAAATTAAGTGTGAAGATGCTTCTTTAAACAAAGGTGCAACTCTTATAGCAAAAAGTGTCACAAAAGAGAATCGCCGTCAATCATATGTAGCTTATAGCTATAATACTTGGCTCCAAGAGCTTTTTGTTGCTGAAAGTAGTATTACATCTTTGTAACCATTGCCTATCCTCCTGTTGTAGCTTGATTCGCCTTGATCATATGTTTGTGTGCTTAGGCTAATCTTTGTTGTTGTAATAAAACCTTCATCCTTACTATAATATTATTCAGGAAAAAAAAAAAATACTAGTTTTTTAATCGAAAATATCCTTTTATTTTTTATTATTACCTTTACATTAAAAAAAAATGTTTTCATTTTTGACCGTTCTAATCTTTGACTTTCATTTTTCTTCAAAAATTTTAGAGTAAAATTAGGTATTTGATATATTTTATTTACTAGTTAGTTTAAATATTAGATGGAAAAAGATATCTTTTAAAAATATAATCTTTTGTTTTTTCTTTTAATTTAAAAAGGAACGAAGTGGATATATGGAAAAATCTGAATATTCAAAATTTTCCAATTTTAATTGTGATTTGGGCGAGTTATAAAATGATTAAATTATTAATATGTTTATATAATTGTGTTAATATGATGTCAAACAAAAATTAAAATAAATCTACATATGTAGTTTTTTTTTTTTTTTGTTCGGCATCTAACATATGTACTTAACGAACGGAGTTACATTTATTTTTTGGTTGACAAAAAAAGAGAAAAAAACTAATGAAGTGATGTTTCGATGTGTATTTGACTGCATGCATGGTATATGTCCCTCTCTGTAAATTCTTTTCATTTTTGTCCCATTCAATATTTTCAAAAACTTAAAGAAACAACCCTCTAAAAACTGATATTTAGCTACAAAATTGGTCGACCAAAGAGATAAATTAGTCCTCTCTAAAGGGTCGTAATTCTCAGTCGGCTAGTCAATTGACACGTAAACAACCGTGTCTCTATGCAATCGACACGCCATCAATAAGGACAAAAGAGCTTCACACGTCAGAAAGATTTTTAAATATATATGCTATGATTGGGAGAGACGGGACCCGGGGGGGGGGGGGGGGTATATATATATATATATATATACACATACATATAATATTAAAATGTCATTTGCGTTTGGTAATTAAATAATATTAAAGTAAAGTCTACAAAGAGAATTGTTGAACCGCATTAGTTAGGGATATGCACCACATATGGTATGGTTCAAGTGCGGGCATCTTTTTATATTACTACAATGTTATTTATTTTCATTTAAAATAGTTAAATCTAAATACGAGAACACACATTTTTTTTAATTAACAATTTAACATCGTAACATTTGTATTTTTAAGGTAACTTTTTAATAGAATTCACATAATTTCAAAATTATCTTTTAGTAATATAACAAATATTTACTTGTATATTATAAATTCAAATTAAAAGTTTTTATTTTGTTAAACCGTAAGAGTTCATAATCTCACATAGTACCTTGAGTCAGTCTTTAGATATTTCAATTTAAAAAATAATCTTTAATCCCAAAAAAATTCGAACCCAAAACCAAAAAGAACTAACCATCTTATGTTACCATGGACCACCACCTTTTGATAATTTAAATTATCTACTTGAAAAAGATTTGTTTTGTAAATAATATATACATATATATTTGGTTATTAGTTATTAAATCAATAATTTTAATTTATGGAACTAGTAAAAATTATTCAATTATATTTCGTAAAATTATTATTTAAAATATAAATTTTAAACCGTTTTTATTATTTTTATCCATCAAACAATTGTCTTACACTATTCACCAATCAAATATTATTTTATCCAACTCTTTTTACAACTGCACTTATTCTTCAAATACATTTTTTCTACAGTTGTATCCCCCACTTAATTTAATGTTATCATTACAAAGAAACCTTGCTGTCTGTACACGTGACAGCATTACCATCGCCGACATTTTTTTTTCTTTTTTTTTCTTGAGTTTTCTCACATGTCTTAACTCCGGGTGTGACTGGTATTTGAATTAGAGGAAAAATAAATGTGGGATTTCAACAGTAAAAAGTTAAATTGAAGAATTGGAGAAAAAACATTTTCTTGTTTGTTCTTAGCTGTGGGCATTCGGTCCAGACCGAACCAGTCAAACCGAACCGAACTAAAATTTTTGATTTTTTGTTTTGATTCAATTAGCTTAGCGTCCGAAGAGGGGTTCGCATCTGATTAGCTAGTTGGTGAGGCAAAAGTGGCTCGGCGGTATGTTAACAAAAACCGATTGGCACAAATTTAAAATTCATTTGATTCTCGGTTTGGTCGAACCGATCAATTTTCCCGTTTATTTTTTTTTAAACCCAAATTATACCACAATTTTTAGATCAAAATTTAATTATATTTTTAAAATTCCGAACCGAACTGAACCGAATTACCCAAATATACCCGAAATTAACCGATTTTACCCCATTTTAAACAAAATTTTAAAAAATTCCATTATTTTCGGTCAAAAAATATTCGAATCCAACCAATAACCGAACCAAACCTAACTAAAAAAATTTCGATTATCTTCGATAGAATTTTCTCAATTCGAATTAACCGAAAAATCGAATAAACCAACTCGAATAAACCGAAAAAACCAAATGTTCAGATCTATTTTTTCTTGTGACTTGTTTTTTCAGTGGAATTAAGAAGAAATTTTTTTTCCTTCCCATTCTTTTTGATTGGTAAAATTAGAGAAGAATTATTTTTCTACCATTTTCCTTCCTTCTATTCCATTTTTTTTTCCAGAGTTGTGTTGTTTTGTAATATACGGATTATTATATTCACACTCAATAATTATTGTTTGTTAATTAATATATTATTCTACTTATATGAGACATTCTATCACAAATCTAACTTTACAGGTGCTCCTAGTGGAGCTTTACAGAACTCTCTATACGCGTATTAAGAAAAGGGGAACCTAAGATCTTTTCTACAGTAAATCATTATTATTTATATAAAAGGAGAATCTTTTAAAATTAAAATAGTTAATTTAGGGGTAATTTAGTTAATTATGGTTTTGGGAAAATCGTTCAGCCTACGTGGCATTGAGTACGAATCGCTTCTTATTAACGTTTCCAAAATTATTTTTGACGAAATTTCCTACAAGTTTCGTATACTCTCCGTGTTTCCGCGTTTTTTAAAACACAGTTTACCTTTTGTCACCTACTAATATTTGGGCAAATAAAACAATTAATCTTAATGGTGACTGTTAAATTGATTAATTTATTCTAATTTATTTTTTGATCGTCTCATGAAACTCGAAAATAGGACCTCAATAATTTGAAATGTTTGTTATACAACCAAGTAGTCGGTGCATCAAAACAAAGAGTCTGTAGTCACTTTATATCAAAGCGCAATAAAAAACGATAACGGAAAACATAATAATTAAAACGTATTCATAAATAAATATTCTTTCCGTTTCATCATATAAAATGTTTTAGAGATTTTTTGTTTTAAAATATAAGATGTTCTCACATTCTATGTAATTTTTTAATTTTATTAAATATCGTATGACCAATAATATTCCGCAATTTATTTTATGATTGGCTAAATTATTTTTATTTATATATTAAATAATACTTTTTAAATTTTTTTTTTAATATACGTACTTTTAGTCAAAATATTTTATATTATAAAACAGAAAGAATACTAATGTTTGCCCTGAAAAAAAATATTAATGTTTTGACGAGAGTTGAGTAGTCCATTAACATTTATTTTGTGAATTCAAACTCTTAAATAGTGAGAGATGAAAATGTGGTGTATATTTGTTTATCGTGAAATCATGTATAATTTATTTTGGAAGAATTTTTTAAAATACCATTAAAATATATTTTTGTTACGAATATATTATTACTTAGCTTTTTTTCAAAAATACCACTAAAAATTTTGTTTTCCCAAAATACCACACATACTAGAAATGAGTTTTAATGGTTTATAATTTAATTTTTTGATTTGGGTTTAATATTTTGAGTTTAAGGTTTAGTTTTTAGAGGTTAGAATTTAGTTTTTAAGATTTAGAATTTAATTTTGAGGATTTAAAGTTTAGTTTTAATTTTGTGGTATTTTCATAAAAAGAAAAATTTTAGTGGTATTTTTAGAAAAAAATTAAGTGATAATATATTTGAAACAAAATCTTATTTTTATAGTATTTTTGAGAATTACCATTTATTTTATTAATTACGCAAATGTTTAAATAATTACAATTTTAAAATCGTCTCCAAATCTTTTTTTTGGTAAATGCAAATTTCCAATATAATTATCAAGACCACAAGTCCCCCACAGTCATTTCAGAATCATAACTTTTGTGTAGCTATTTTTGTCATTTAACTGGTTCTCAGTGACAAAAAATTAAAAGATTTGCCTAAAAAATTCATGTGTTTTTTTTTTGTTTGTCAACAACTTGACCAAAAAAAAAAACTGGAAACTTTTAAGCAAAACCTTTTAACCTTTGTCACCGAAAACCAGCTAAACGACAAAATAGCTACACAGTTTTAATTTTATGATTTTTGTGATTTTTTACCATTACCATTTGGACCGATTACACATAATATTTATATTTTATTAGATGATTATCCATATATATTTTTAATAAAAAAAACCAAATCATTAAACTACACATCTTAGTCAGATAACTATCGATATTTTGTGTGTTATATTTGTTTATTTATTTTTATAAGATTAATTTTTTTTTTTAATCAACGACATGTAATATGGTATGAATATGGCGTTCTCAATGTGGAACAGGTTTCATTCTTTTTTTTATTATTATTAGTTAGGTGTGATCTTGATATCTCTCTTACTAGAATATTTGATTTTTATGATCCTTTTCTTTACCAATGGACTTTCCGATTATTAATCGATGATTATTTTTCTATCCCATGGTATGGAAATGTCACTTGGATTTTTGAAAATCATTGGTATAGTCGCTCCACTCGAATGAATAATGTCTTCATATGATCGAATCGGGAGAAAAAGTCAAAGTGTTTCAAAATGACTCTGATACGGAAGCTTTGATACAGAAAGTCGACATTTCATAACTGTTGTTGGAAGCATCGGATTTTGTCATGCAATTTGTAATTTAGAGGTTTAGCCAAGAGATGCTACCTACGCATACAATTCACATAAAAACAAAATCGAATGCGGAAAGAAAAATAACGGATTTAGCGATCCGTTAGCGAGTAAGACTTGCCTACGGAAAGCATCGTCAAATTCACCTTTTTAATGTATATTTTTCACTATATGACATATATATCTGCTTATGTAATAATTTGTTTTCCGAAAATTTTGTATACTGACTTTGTGATTTCAATTTGTAATCAATAAAATTATTAGATGGAAAAAATGAATCAACGTGAATGACACAACGAGTATACTAATATAAACCATATTAACCAATAAAAGTCACACAAAATAAATTAATATATTGAAAGATACTTCTAAAACTTGTGGTTTTATCGTGGCTATTTCTGCCAAACCCCTAATCAACATATGATATGTCGTTGTGTTACTTGTGTATCATTTTTCAGCTGATTTAAAGAAATTGAAAGCGGTTGTGTCAATTTAATCTAGTTAACCTTTGTTTCTCTCAGATTTTACCATCCAATATGAGAGTTTCTAGGCCATTCATAGATTATAAATAGAGTTTGACATTTTTTTGATATTACTTAGTAACATACGTGGTGTCCAAAAATATATAGAAAGAACGAATGTATTGTGTGACAAACGTTTCTCGACGTTGTCTCCGTCACCATAATTATCTATATTGTTAATATGCTACAATCTACAGAGATTTGACGTTCCGATTGATTGAGTTATGATAGAACTTTATTGTCCTACCGGGTAGTTTAAAGACGTAATTTGAATCTTTAATCCCATAGTTATCAGTTTTTGGATCAACAATGAGGACCAAACATTACTAAAGGGACTAGAGCCCAATGGAGATCAAATTGTAAGAAAATTAAAGTCAATGGTGAAAGCAATACAATTCATTGTGCGAGATGGATCTTGGAAAATAAAAACCATTAATGAATATCACATTAGATTAAGATTGATAACAAAAAAAAAATTTAAATAATATGTTAGGAAGTATGGCTTCCCGAAGAAAACTATTGTATAACTTCGTTTATTTTGTTTTATAGATTTTTGTATACATTAATTATATAACTAAACTAGATTAAGAATCTGCGTTATACGCGAATTTTAATAATAAATTTATTTATATATGATAAAAACAAAGTAAAATATTTGTCGCCAATAACCGATTAAACTTAATAAAGATAAATATTACGAAAGTGTAAAAAATATATGTTAAATTTTATTGATGTAAATATATAGATTTTTATTGGTAACGCGCTCACTTGTTTCGGATTCTGATTAATAACTCTTTTTAACTAGATTTCAACTTCATGTATTTTATCTCGCAATACAACCCAACTACTTATTTCATCATATTAAAACCATATTTATACTCCACGCATTCCACGTCAGCCAATAAAAACCAAAAATTTCATACTAAAATAATATATGCATTATATCAAATCTATGTCTATTTATATCATTAGTGTTAAACATATAGTAAAAGAAAAAGTAATAAAACATAATTAGTAGAGAAATCAATAAAATATTAACAAAAAGTTGAAAAATTATTTTTCGTTAAATTTTTTTAACACATCGTAATCTCGTGAACATCAGTTTTGTCATCTGTCACACTAATATTAAACACGTTCAACTTTATATATATTTATGACACATAACAAAATGAAGAAAAATTTGAGAAATGTCACTCTTCAAGTGCCACTTTTCAAAAATGACACTGTTTAAAAATCTTTACAAGTGTGCCACTCCCGTTTTTTCATATTCCCAAATTATCCTTTGACTCATTTTACCATAACTTTTTGTATTGATTTTTTTCAGATCTTGAGATCTCCTTCTCAAATCGCCGTCAACTCGAGATCTCCTCTCAAATCCGATCTCTCCGTCTCAGATCTTTCCGTCTCAGATCTTTTCGTCTTCGATTTCGCCGTCTCCGATTTTGCTGTCTTCGATGTCCCGTCGCGATCTCCTCTGAGATCTCGTTGTTGACAATGTACGGGATGAATGTCTCAGAACTGATTGATTCAGCTTGAAAAGTGGAGATTTGTATGTTTGGCGATGTTGTAACAAGTTTTCTCTTAGCATTCTATTGAATTTTATGAGTATTACACAAATATTGATTATGGCTTTCTCCCGAATTGATTAAATTAAGCGTAGAATTTGATTCATTTGTATGTTTCAAGAAGCCAAATCAAATTTTTTTTTTTTCTGTACCAATTATGGAATTTGGGGTTTTCAACAATTCTCAGTTTTAGGTCTGACGATGTTGTTAGCAATTGTTGGAATCCGAATTCGGGAATATAACGTATTTTAGATAATTAGGGTTAAGCAATTAGAAGTACATGCCTTCAATTTTTTTTTGTTATTGTTTCTTGTGATGCTTGACTTTGTTGTTTACATAGTCTAATCGATTCTTACGCGAATACTTGTTATTGTTTTGTCTTTGTTGATGCTGAAACTTCTGAGAGCACTTGGAGTGTTTGCAGAAGGAGTCTTCCTTATGCGTAACTATGGTGATCTCATGGCTGTTTGAAGAAATCTGATTAAAAAAATGTTGGAACAGTTTCTCAATTGTTGTATTTCTTCAGTGTCTCTTCCTTCTATAGAATTAGTTTACTAGTCTATAAAATCTTTTAAGTACCTTATAAAACCTTTTAAATACCTTATAAAAATTATAAAAGTTTATAAATACTTGTGTTTGACGAAACAATGAAGTTAATAAGCTTATCAAACTTTTAAAACACCTTATAAGACTTACAAAATCTTATAAATATTATTTTATAAACCTATTTATAAAACCTTTTAAGTATCTTATAAAACCTTTTAAATACCTTATAAAACCTTTTAAATAACTTATAAAAATTACAAAAGTTTATAAATACTTGTGTTTGATGAAGCAATGCAGTTAATTTTATAAATAAGCTTATAAAACTTTTTAAATACTTATAAGACTTACAAAATCTTATAGATACTGTTTTATAAATCTGTTTATAAAACCTTTTAAGTACCTTATAAAACTTTTTAAATACTTTATAAAATTACAAAAATTTATAAATACTTGTGTTTGACGAAACAATGAAGTTAATTTTATAGATAAGCTTATAAAACCTTTTAAACACCTTATAAGACTTACAAAATCTTATAAATACTATTTTGTAAATCTGTTTATAAAATCTTTTAAGTACCTTATAAAACTTACAAAAACTTATAAATATTTGTGTTTACTAAAAATAATGAGGTTATTTTTATTAATTAGCTTATAGAAAATTTTAAACACCTTATAAAAAAAAAATCCTTTGGAACAAGTCACCTCCTAGTTCGGTTTTAACAACTTCAACCAACTGCAGGTTTGAGTGTTGCTGTACTGCCACTTGTTTGTCTGGTTCAAAACCAGGATTGTAGATCCGAGGGGGTAGCTATAGATAGTTAGGTAAATCCATCTATTCAAAAGACAGAAATAAGGATAAAAAAGAAGACATCAACAACAAATTCACGTATAAAAAAGTTTATAAAGAGGATTATAAATTCGACTCCTTTCCCAATCCAAAAACCAAAGAAACGCACCTTATAATTACAGTTTATAATCAAACTTTACAAAATCTTCTAATTACAGTTTATAATCAAGCTTATAAAACCTTTTAAAAACCTTATAAATCTTTTACAAAAACCCGATAAAGCACTTGTGTTTGCAGTTACAGAGATCAATAGTCCCCGGATAAAAAAAAAACATCAATAACAAATTTAACCCAGATTGAAATCAAATCCAAATTGACAGATTGAAATCAACCACAAATGCAACCTAGATTTATTCCTACATTCAACCACATCGAATCAAAAACCTAGCAATTCTCCATTGAAATACAAAAGAAGAAAAAACCCAACGAATCAAAAACATTAAAGCAGATTTGCGCGAATCAAAAATCCTAAATTAAAGTTGATTTGCAACGAAATCATGAAATGAAGGAGAGAGAATGATAGTGCACGGCGATTAGGGTTTTCCCAATTTCTAAAAACCTAGTTTTTTCTCATAGCGAAAAATTTGAGAGATTACCAGTGAAAAAATTTATATGCTGTGCGGATAAGCAGAATCAGTGATTTCGTCTTCGTCTCATTTGTCTGTTTTTCTTCTTGTGCGAATCAATAACTGCGGCGATTAGGGTTACAGACGAGAGAGAATGAAGATCTGATTCTTGGTGATTTTTTTCAATAGTGATTTTTTTCCAGGAACAAGATCGACATATTGTTAATAAACAGTAATAACGAGTGGCACGCTTATAAAACTGCAATTCAAAGTAGCATTTTTGAGATTGTCCCTAAACTGAATGTTCTTACTTTTTTTTTTGTCTACCAACTTTATAATCGTTCTTGCTTGTATTGGTAATTATTTGATATTGAATTCATTCAAAAATTATAAGCATGTAAAATTTAAACATAAAACAACCAATATCTAACTTCACAGAACACATATACATCTATATATTTATACCTAAAAAAAATAAAAATGTATATTATCTCTAAAAAAAAAATTTATTGTGTTGATAACTCTTTGATATTGAATTCATTAAAAAATCTAAATACTGTAAAAAATTTAACTTACAAAACAAAAAGAAAAACAACCAATGTCAATATAACTTAATAAAACACTAGTATATATATATATATATATAGATATTTACACCAAAACTTTTGAGGCACACAAACACGTAAATTTAGTCAAGTTTTTCATTTTTTAGTTTTTTTGAATTACTATTTTTTTTTTAAATAAAAATATGTCTTATTTTACTTTTATTTTATGTATCTTTTAACTGTTTTTGCTAAATATCTTTACTAGTCAATTTGTTTAAAATTTAATTTTTTTTTGTTTTATATTTAATTGATTAGCAGATAGGGTAACAAATATTCTATTTTGGTTGCTAAAATTTATCAACTAATTTTAAAACACATGTTTCAAATTGGTAAATGATTTTTTTCTTGTCAACAATTGGTCAATGATTTTGGAGGAATTTACTTTTTGTTAATCTTATCTTTATATAATAAGATTCGGTTTAATTATAAAAGGAATAATACGGAGATTTGTTTAATTAAAAAATGATAATAGGGTAATTTATACCATGAGCATTTAATTTTGCCGTGACACGTTGCGTAGTTGGCAAGAAAAAGGAAAGTGTTACGGCCCAAAGGGATCTCTTATTTAGTGTAATGGTTAGGATGATTACTCATAACCCTAGATCTATCTATTTGCTACTGTTCTATTATTCCCAGTTTTTCTTTGTTATAACCACCGAGAAAGTTGAAAACGGCGATAAGATAAACAAGTAACGTTTTCCGGCGAACTAACCGGAATATTCTCTCCAGGTAAAGAAACGACTTGTTATCGTCTCGGTATTCGTTTAACCGACTAAGGAAACGAGTTTCGGATTTCGATACAATAGCTTAATTAAGTGATTTCTTCTTAATAATATTTTAATTGTTTTTGTTTAAAATTAAGATTTCCGCTGTTCTTTGTTCTTCTTCTTCTTCATTAGTCTTACTTGTTTTGAAAATTTGTTGACTACTTGAGTATAACCGTTTTGGAGCGTTTTTCTCGTGGTGAGAGAGACTTCGTGTTCGACGATTTTGGTTTTATTATATATATGTTCGATTTTTCATGATATTGTTGTGAAATTTAGGTTTCGAAATCTGAGAATTTTTTTGGTTTTTCTCAGCGAAGAACGGTTGGTTTTGTCGCAAACATATATTTTTTTTTACTCGGAGAGAAGATACTTTGTTTCCAAGAGATATTTTACTTTTCCCCGGAGAAATTGCCTTTTTCCTGCTTTGTTAGTTCACGTGCTTGTCGAAAGCAGAAGCAACCTTTAAACAGCAAAACTTACTTATCTTTGTTTTTTTTTTTGCCTTCTCAGTGGTTTGCGATTTAGGGATTGAGTGGTTTCACTTTCTCGCGTTTTCTCTCCTGCGACAACAACGATGACTAGTCTCTTCAAGCCATCGCCGGGAAGACGCCGGGGAAACGATTTGGAGTCCGGTAAAAGTGAAAACGCCGACTCCGATAGCGACACGTTCTACATCCCCTCCAAGAATGCTTCTATTGAGCGACTTCAACAGTGGAGAGTAAGACCTCTCTCTCTTCTGCCTCTTACTTGTTCTGCAGAATTTGTTGATTCCATTTTTTTCTTGTTCAATTGCTTATAGGGCTTTTCGATTAAATGAGATGATAATGCTTGTTTATCTGCAATCAGAAGTTGATGATGTTATATGTTTTTTAATTGGATTGTTATTTATGTTTGGGCCAACAATGAATGGTGTTTATCGCAGAAAGCTGCACTGGTGCTCAATGCCTCACGGAGATTCCGTTACACTCTGGACTTGAAGAAGGAGCAAGAAACGAGAGAAATGAGACGGAAGCTCAGAAGTCACTTTCATGCTCTTTTGGTAAATTTATTTGGTTAATCATGTTCTTAGTGTGTGATATGGAGCTTTTTACTAACTAGTCTCTTTTATTTCTTTGTTAGGCGGCAAATCGTTTCATGGATAAGGGGCGTGAGCAAGGTAATTTTGGCAAACTGTATGCTTTGGTGTTGTTTGTGCATAGTCTGGTTCTGAATGTGCGAGTAGAAAGTCTTTATATTTGGCCTTGTTGCTGTGGTATTCTTTTTCTTCAGGAGGTGAAAAGCCAATAGCTCCTGCAACTTCAGTTGGTGATTTTGGGATCGGACCTGAGCAGCTTGTGATGATGTCAAAGGATCACAACGTTGCTTCCCTGCAGCAATACGGAGGGGTAAGTTTTCAATATTGAAACCATTCTTATGTCTGGTCTTTCTGTGTTGCTTGTCTGTACCATATCTTATTGGTATGCACAAATTTGTTGGTGGGAAATTGCATCAGGCTCAAGGATTGTCAAACTTGCTCAAGACTAATCCAGAGAAAGGTATCAGTGGAGATGATGATGACTTGCTAAAGCGCAAGACCACTTATGGTTCAAACACCTATCCTCGCAAGAAAGGGAAAGGGTTTCTGGTATGAAGATACATATTTATTACTAGTTCTGTGTTGCTTTAAGTTGGGTTTTCCCTGCTCACTTTCTCACAAAGCCTGTTGGTTTCTTGTTTTCAATCACAGAGGTTTCTTTGGGATGCTTGCCATGATCTCACTTTGATCATTTTGATGGTGGCTGCAGTAGCATCTTTAGCACTTGGGATCAAAACAGAGGTTTGTTGATGAAATTAATTAATTAAAAATCTGGCTCTTCCCTCTTTCACAAATGTAATGTCAGCTGCAATTTAATTGTGGTGTTACATCATCGACAGGGTATCAAAGAAGGATGGTATGATGGAGGAAGCATTGCATTTGCAGTGATTCTTGTGGTTGTTGTGACAGGTAATTTTAACCTGTTTCACTGAATATAAGAATTTTGAGAATGACCCTTGTAGTGATATTCTGATGCTTTCTCCTCCTCTGCAGCTGTCAGTGACTACAAACAGTCGCTTCAGTTTCAAAACTTGAATGATGAAAAGAGAAACATACATCTGGAGGTATAAATTTGCACCTGTGTAATTTTTTTTCATACTTTCTTTTTCTTGTTTCCTGATTCACACTACATTTTCTGTTGATTGCCTGCACAGGTGATAAGAGGTGGAAGACGTGTGGAAGTTTCAATCTATGACCTTGTGGTTGGTGATGTTATACCCCTCAACATTGGCAATCAAGTAAGCGACTTTTTTTTTCCTTTTAATCTTGTTTTCGTCCGTAATTCCATGTGTCTAATTGAAAGTGAAAATTATCTTTAGGTTCCTGCAGATGGAGTGCTGATAGCTGGCCACTCGCTTGCCCTTGATGAGTCTAGCATGACCGGAGAGAGCAAAATCGTGTGTTTTTGTTTCCCTATCATAATGAATTTGTTGATTTTCTCGTTTCTTTTTGGTATAACTCTTTAACAGTCGACCTCCCTTTTCTTGTTAGGTTAACAAAGACCCTAACAAGGACCCATTCCTCATGTCTGGCTGCAAAGTGGCGGATGGAAATGGTGTTATGCTGGTAGGATATTTCCCTAATCTTTCTTCTGCCATAGCAGAAAATAGCTGATAGAAAAATAGGTTTCCATTTTTGTGATATGTATGCTCTTTTCTTTCTTCAAGGTTACTGGTGTTGGAGTCAACACTGAATGGGGTTTGCTGATGGCCAGTATTTCTGAAGACAATGGTGAAGAAACTCCGTTACAGGTAGATTTCTTAAATAATTGTTAATTGTGTCTTTTTATTTTTACAAATCGAGCTAATCTTTGACGGTTTGAACCAGGTGCGCTTAAATGGGGTAGCTACCTTTATTGGTTCCATTGGCTTAGCTGTTGCTGCTGCTGTGCTAGTGATTCTTCTGGTTCGGTATGGATGCGCTATCTTTGCTGGTTATTTTCTTGGAACTCAGCCATATCGTTTTCACTGCATGAGAATAATACTGTATGTTGTCCTCTTTGTTTTACAGATATTTCACTGGTCACACTGAAGACGTAGGTGGAGGTCCTCAATTTGTTAAAGGAAAGACAAAAATTGGTCATGTAGTTGATGATGTTGTCAAAGTTATTACCGTAGCGGTATGTTTCCTAGTTATCCATCTTAGTCTAATATGGAGCCGGCAGTAAAGATCTTAAATTTTCTTTACAAATGCTTATCTTCGGCTATTTCTGCAGGTTACAATTGTCGTAGTGGCAGTGCCTGAGGGTCTTCCACTGGCTGTTACTTTAACGTATGTATTTTCTATCTTAGCTATATTCAGAAGTCTTGTTCCCCTTCCACTACGTTTTTGTTGTAGTTTCATAGTTTAGAGAGTACTTTTCTTTGCTGATTAATCTGTTTTTCTACTATTTTGTTTCGTTTCAGCCTTGCCTATTCAATGAGGAAAATGATGGCAGATAAGGCTTTGGTATGATTATTTTACCTTTTCATTATATTTCTTGTGTGATGGGAGTGAACAATATATTATTCTTTTATCAGTTCTGTTACATAGCATGACAAAAAGTTGATGTGCAGGTGCGGAGGCTATCCGCTTGTGAGACAATGGGTTCTGCCACCACTATCTGTAGCGATAAAACCGGAACACTAACTTTGAATCAAGTATGTTTTTGCTTTATATTGGAGTAATAGACTCGAGCGAACAATTTCTGTCATTTGTTGCTAAATGTTTTTCTTTTTCTTTAAAAAATAGATGACAGTGGTGGAGTCTTATGCCGGGGGCAAGAAAACAGATACTAAAACAGATACTCCACAATTGCCAGCAACTATCACTACGTTAGTTATTGAAGGAATAGCTCAAAACACAACCGGCAGTATCTACGTCCCAGAGGTAAGTTATAAGCTTTAATTTCTAGATAGTTTCTCTAACATGTCTCCTTGTTAGAGAAGACACTCACGGGATTTTATTTTTCGACAGGGCGGCGGTGATTTAGAATACTCTGGTTCACCAACAGAAAAAGCCATTCTTGGTTGGGGAGTTATGGTTTGTTTTTAATTTTTTAACTGTTTTTTGGTTCAAACACAATTTTATATACATATGAATTGAAGAGTAATTTGTATTTTCCTTCTTTTTCAGCTGGGAATGAATTTCGAGACGGCCAGGTCGCAGTCTTCGATTCTTCATGCTTTTCCGTTTAACTCAGAGAAGAAACGTGGTGGTGTTGCTGTAAAAACGGTAACTTGATACAATGAGTTTATGGGGGATAAACTCATTTTTCTTGATTCGTTTCTTGTCTTAGAAATTTTTGTACTATATTTCTGTAAGGTTGCATGAAAGAAAAAAAAGTCTGTGAGGTCTGTCAAAATAATAAGCACAATTCAGTTTTTTTTATTTGTCTTTTCCTTTTTCTGACATTACTTTCCAGGCTGATGGTGAAGTTCATGTTCACTGGAAAGGAGCTTCTGAAATTGTCCTGGCATCATGCAGAAGCTACATCGATGAGGATGGTAATGTGGCACCAATGACAGAAGAAAAGGTTTGTGAAAAGTCTAATGTATTAATGCTCTAAAATTGGGCGTCTGTATGATTCTGCGACTACCCTTTTGGTTGTCATGACACTTTGCCCAATGTTTCCAGGCATTGTATTTCAGAAATGGTATCGAAGAGATGGCTGGAAGAACCTTACGATGTGTCGCACTGGCTTTTAGAACCTATGAGGCTGAAAAGGTCCCAACAGGCGAAGAACTCTCAAAGTGGATACTCCCAGAGGATGATCTTATTTTACTTGCTATAGTAGGCATAAAGGTGAGGATTAATTTGGTTTATTTATGTACTTTTTACTTTATCCGGAAGTCAAATATATAATTTGTGGTAGTGTGGTGGCTCTCTTCCTTCGAGATCCCTTTCAGTTTCCCACTTCACATTGCATATATATTTTTGTGGACATTTTTGTTATAATTTCAGACAACCACCAGCATGTCATGTCCTGCAATATTCTTTATCGAAATGTTTGAAATGTGCACAGGATCCATGTAGACCAGGAGTCCGAGAATCAGTTCAGTTGTGTCAAAATGCTGGTGTCAAGGTGCTTCTTTTGTTCGATTTTAATAAAAAAGGCCCATTAAGAAAATTTGCTTTTGTAGCCTGCTAGTAACACTGCATGATTACTTCATGATATTTGTTGATATTCAGGTCCGTATGGTTACTGGTGACAACGTCCAAACTGCCAGGGCTATTGCTTTGGAGTGTGGAATATTAACTTCAGATGAAGACGCCTCCGAGCCTACTCTCATTGAAGGAAAATCATTCCGCGCCTTGACCGATACAGAAAGGGACAAGATTAGCGACAAAATATCGGTACTGTTCAAAACTACTTTCCAATTCTTAAATTTGAATGTTTTGGTAATTAATTTGAATGTCTTAGTCTCATTCTATGTATAGAGGTTTGGCCTGTCTTCAGGCTTCACTCAATACAGTTATTCTCCCTGAACATCAGATACTCGAGTTTTTGTAATATATTATAATATAAACAGCCTAAATCGAAATTGACTTGGTTGCTTCACGTGTGAAGGTTATGGGCCGATCATCTCCCAATGACAAGCTTCTGCTGGTACAATCTCTGAGAAGACGTGGGCATGTCGTTGCTGTCACCGGAGATGGGACAAATGATGCTCCTGCATTGCATGAGGTATAGAAATTCTCAAACAATTGAAGAAATCTACTAAATTTTGACTGATTACTAAATTTATTATTAGAAGCTTCTTTTTCCCAAGTATTTTATCTATACTTACTCAGAGAGCCGATCATTTTCTGATTGGTATTGAACTTTTTGAGTGGATTTGCAGGCAGATATTGGTCTTGCTATGGGAATAGCAGGAACAGAAGTGGCTAAGGAGAGTTCGGACATCATCATCTTGGATGACAACTTTGCTTCAGTTGTCAAGGTTTGTTTAAATTCACTTTTTCCCCTCATCATAGATTCCTTTGTTGTCTCAAGGTCTGCAAAACACATAATCTGCTTAATTATTCTGAATCCATGTATATTTGGGGCAAGATCCAGAACGTGTTTCTTGCAATTGAATCTGATTATTCGATATTCCAACCTTAAATTTGGGGTGGCTTTTGATATATAGGTTGTTCGCTGGGGACGATCAGTCTACGCCAACATTCAGAAATTCATCCAGTTTCAGCTCACAGTCAATGTAGCTGCTCTCGTCATTAATGTTGTAGCTGCTATTTCAAGTGGTGACGTTCCACTTACCGCTGTGCAGGTTTGAATTCCTGTTGCATTTGTTTTTTTGTTCTCTCTCTCAAAACAATATATATAGAGTTTTGTTCATACATTTGGCGTTTTCTTTAACATATAGCTTCTCTGGGTTAATCTGATAATGGACACTCTTGGAGCATTGGCTTTGGCTACTGAACCACCCACTGATCACCTCATGGGGAGACCTCCCGTTGGCAGAAAGTATTGTATTTGCACCTTTTGGTTTCTCACAGTTAAACTTAATAAGACATTTGTTTTTGTAGACAGAGATTTATTGGTATGTTTATTTGCTTTTTTTTTGCAGAGAGCCTCTTATTACCAACATCATGTGGAGAAACTTGTTGATTCAGGTAAAAAAAAAATCGATGAATAAACTCTCTTCAATATTTGAAATCACCCCACATACTAATAAAAAGTTGAAATATAAATCTATCAGGCTATCTATCAAGTGAGTGTATTGTTAGTTCTCAATTTCCGAGGCATAAGTATACTTGGCCTTGAACATGAAGTTCCCGCACATGCCACCAGAGTGAAGAACACATTGATCTTCAACGCATTTGTTCTCTGCCAAGTGAGTTTTAATGAAATCAAAGCTTCACACACACATTGATCTTCAACGCATATGTTTAATCGAATTTTTTTTTGGTTAACAGGCTTTCAACGAGTTCAATGCTCGAAAGCCAGACGAAAAGAACATTTTCAAAGGCATTATCAAGAATCGTCTCTTCATGGGAATAATAGTCATAACTCTTGTACTCCAGGTAAATAAAACGTATTGTAGTTTAACACCACTGTTCCTTCCACATTAAATCTAAACGTCTTATTTTCGTCTGTCAGGTTATCATTGTTGAGTTCCTTGGTAAATTCGCTTCCACAACAAAACTTAACTGGAAACAGTGGCTAATATGCGTTGCCATCGGTGTGATCAGGTTACTTTTCTTATATTTTTGTTTACAATCTATACATGTTGATACATATTTATACGTGCTTGTTGAAACATAACTAACACTTTAGTCGAACCTTTGTAATTTGATCAGTTGGCCTCTTGCTCTCGTCGGAAAATTCATTCCGGTGCCAAAAACTCCTCTGAGCAGCAAACTCTCACTACTAAAATGCTGGGGCAAGAAAAAATCTTCTGGAGAAGGTAACAACAGCTTACAACCTATGATTTATCAGTGGACTATGTTTAAATATTATATAAACTAATAAAAATTTATAAGAAAAGTTAGGTTTGGTTATTTTTGCCTTATCTCTGACAAATTTGGTGTTTTTAAGTATTAACAAATTTTCTTTGTCCCAGGTTCACTCTGATTTGGAGGCCGGTTTATCTCGGACACTCGTGAGTTTTTAAGTGCTACTTCTAGGACTAACAACAAAAACGTTTGGTTTGGTAATGGATTTTATTGATATTTTTCGGAAACCCAAAAGTACAGTTTCGGGTTTTGTCGATGCGGGCAAGTTTGGATTTCTAGTTTTTCGTTTTGGTTTTTTGTAATATGATTGATTACTTTCGAATATTTACTGGTAAAGATTTTAATCAAGAAAATCTCAATATTCTTCACAAAGACTCTGTGGCCTCTCATAGTTGTGGCCTCTCATAGTTGTGGCCTCTCATAGTTAAAAAATTTCGATCTTTTTGTCAAGTCGAATTTAAAATGGGTAATTAATTTTTGGGTTGGCTGTTTATTCCCCTCTTTTTAGAAGTGCAATTAAAATGATTTTTCTCATTTTTTAATTTTTTGTTTTACTACACAAATAATTTAAACCGATCATAAAACTACATGAACTTATTATCTTTTTGAAATTACATAATGAAATTGGTTTAGTTAATGTTAGATTAATTTGCTAGACTCTTCAATGTTATATTCGATCTCTAAATACTCTTCTAAAGAAAAGAACAAGGGGACAACAAGGAGACGAGGCCACACATGGGGACGACATTTAAACCGTAACCACGGTTAAGTAAACCAAAATTATTTTCGTGTTTATTTAACCGTGGTTACGGTTTAGTTATAACATTAACTAAATCAATTTCATTTGGTCAATTTTAAAAGGATAATAAGTTCATGTAATTTTATGATCGGTTTAAATTATTTGTGTAATAAAATAAAAAGGTAAAAAATCAAGAAGAACTTGTTTTAGTTGTATGTCCAGAATACGCAGCGAACCCTTAATTTTCATGTCATATGTAAAAAAAAGAACGGAATATGATAAGAGGTGGTCCAAACTCTGGGTTTGTTAGGATAAGATTCTATCCATGCGGCGGATAGACATATTCTTAGTCTGGATAGCGATCCCAAACATCTAACGGACGTTAAAGAACCGTTAACGGAAACCGTAAAATAGGTCCCACACATGTCAGTCAGGTCTCTCCACGTCATAGATTTATTCTCGGATACGGAAATCACTCGATGAAAAGCCAAAAAAAACAGTCGGTCTTTGGTTTTTCTGTCGACTTATACTTTTTAATTTATTTATTATTTTTCATGATTCTTATTTGTTTTATAAAATAAAACAACGCGGAGAAAAAAGAAAAAAAACCTTAAAAAAACTCACGCGTGAAAGAAGAAAAAGAATATAATAGTAATAGTGTGTGGAAAGAGCGTTTACTCAAAAAAACTTTTTTTGTTTTTGTTTGATATCTCTCAAAAACTCTTCTTTTTTAGTCCAGACATCGTCTCTGTTTTTAATGGTCGGCGAAGAACCGTGATTTGCTCAAATCAGGGGAAAAAAAAAGTGCTCTTCAATTTCATTTCTCAATCTCCTTCTTCCCGTTATCACCGCCACGTGTTTCTCTCTTTCTGTCTCCTCTTTTTTTTGTCTTCTCTCTTAAAATCTTAATCTGAGAGTCGAATCACTCCCACAATCGCACATAGATTCGATTTTCGCCATGTGGGTGAGTTCCGAAATCTGAAAACTCTTAAGCTTGGAAAGAAGAAACAATGTTATTAACACCTAAGATGATTAGTTCTTGGCTTGGAAAAGATGTCAAGAAGATTCTCAAACGCAAAGACAGTGATGCTGGTGAAAGAGGTAAATACTAAATCTTTTTTACTTCATTTTCAGTTTCATTCTGTGATTTCGATTTCCTTCTCCAT
The DNA here is from genome assembly GCA_900406555.1 of Pseudoturritis turrita. Lineage (NCBI taxonomy): Eukaryota > Viridiplantae > Streptophyta > Magnoliopsida > Brassicales > Brassicaceae > Pseudoturritis > Pseudoturritis turrita. The sequence continues at coordinate 577,735 of OVBL01000921.1, read as the reverse complement.
GTTTGAAACATTTCATATTCCTTGTATGATTTTATCAAATCTTCTCATAATAAAACCCCCCCAAATTTTAAGATTAGGGTTTCATCAAGAACAATCTGAGAGTTGAAAGTTGAATATCCTAACAATGATGTTCGATTCAGGAAAAGCACTTGAGGACTTGCGATCATCTTTATTCAACAGATTCCGTTCACCGGAAACTCCAAAGAGACAACAACAGACACACCGTATCTGTGGTCCAACTGTTGCTCTTACATTCAATTTCTTTGTTGCAATTAGCATTATCTTCATGAACAAATGGGTAATTTAAACTAAACCCTTTTTAAAAAAATTCATTAGTCAAACTCATCAAAGTAAGTAATCAGCTTTTTCTCTATTCCTTTTTTCTCTCTCTTTCAGGTGCTTAAAAACATAGGCTTTGAGTTTCCAGTGTTCCTTACATTCATTCACTACATTGTAGCTTATCTTTTAATGGCTCTTCTCAAATCCTTTTCGCTTCTTCCGGCTGCTCCGCCTTCCTCCAAATCATCGTCTCTTTCGCTCTACACTCTTGGCATTGTAATGTCACTCTCTACAGGACTCGCTAATGTTAGCCTTAAGTACAACAGGTTTTTGAAAATTTCTCTCTCTCTCTCTATCTCCTCTGGGTTTTCATATATAATCGGTCTCATATCGTTTCTCACCGCAGTTTTTTGTTCCTTGTTTATGTTTCCCAGTGTTGGATTCTACCAGATGGCGAAAATCGCTGTTACGCCTTCTATTGTGTTTGCAGAGTTCTTGTGGTATAGAAAGAGAGTTTCTTTCATGAAGGTAATTGAGATTTTTTGCTTCTTTGTCACATAATTGTTAAATCCCAAATCGAAATCTGCATTTGTTTTGTACTCAATCTGTATTCATTAGGACTAGAGTTTATAGAATTACGAAAGAGGAAAACTTTGGTATAGTTACCTTTGCGGCTGTTATGTTTTTCAGGTGGTTGCACTTACAGTTGTGTCTGTGGGAGTTGCGGTTGCGACTGTAACAGATTTACAGTTTAGTCTGTTTGGCGCTTGTGTGGCTTTAGCATGGATCATACCGAGCGCAACAAACAAAATCTTGTGGTCCAATATGCAACAACGAGAAAACTGGACTGCTTTAGCGTATGTGAATCAGATTCTTTTAATTTCCGCTCTTTCATTCTCCGCTGTATCGACATCTCTCAATACTGTCTCTCTTTATGTTTTCTCGAAAACAGGTTGATGTGGAAGACAACTCCAATCACTCTGTTGTTTCTAGTATCGATGATTCCGTTCTTGGATCCGCCAGGTGCTCTATCGTTCGACTGGAGCTATGCCAACACATCCGCCATTCTTATTTCCGCTCTTCTTGGATTCTTTCTTCAATGGTCCGGAGCCTTAGCTCTCGGGTAAGTAAAAGCTTCATATATGTACATTACCGAATTGGAACCAAATTCCTTTTGGTTTGGTTTTAGGTAAAGAATAACCTAAAATTTTATTTGTTTTAGTTCGATTCGATTTGGTACTAAATGATTTTAATCCAAATTTGTCCATTTTTGTTTCCAGAGCAACTTCTGCAATTACGCACGTGGTGCTGGGACAATTCAAGACCTGTGTCCTCCTCCTTGGAAACTTCTACATTTTCGGGTCGAATAGTGGTGCGATTAGCGTTTGCGGTGCGATTGTGGCGATTATGGGGACTTCGTTATATACTTACCTTAACACGAGAGGTCAAGCTCTTAAGGCTACTTCTTCTCCTTCTACTTCTTCTCCTTCGGACAAGAAGTCAAGATTCAGTGATCTTAAAGATGATGAGAAGAATCTTGAACCTTACGGCTCCGAAGCGGTTTAGTCTAGTCTTTAACATATTTTTCAAATCTTTTTTTCTTTTCCGTATAGATTCTAATTTCAACATTTTGTTTTCTTTTTTTTTCTGTGTCGATTCTAATTTCTAATTTTATCCCTGAAAAATAAACAATTGTTTTCTTTTGGTAGTAAGTGTTTCAATTAAAGTTTAATGTTCTCTTTTTCTTTTGTCCTCAGATTCTTTTGTTTTTTTTTTGTCAACTTTTGGAGATGTATATGTGCTGAATATTTTGAAATTTAATGAAACTTTTTAGAAAACTAATTTTATTTCTTCCGCTTTTTAAAGTTATATATATTGGGGTTGTCACATTTTTTAACCAAGAATTGTTGCAATACCAAATCTAACACGTTTTTACTAATTGAATCTATCAATTTATTATTTTATTTTTTGGTCAAGAATCTATCAATTTAATTAAAATTACATTATATTGACTTTAATTGGTATGGATAAATTAGGAAATGAAACATTAACTCTGCATATAAAATGGAAGATATATATATATTTTAGTCAAACAAAATCAAAACTTAAATTAAAAGCAAGTATTATTAGGTTGGCAAAAAAAAAGAGAGCATTATACTAATGTCATGTAATTGATCTAGGCCTTTTGGGCTGAGTAACTTACAAAACAAATGGGCCGATTTAGGCCTAATTAGTTTTTTTTAATGCGTGATTGAAATTATTAGCTTGTTCGGAAAATATAAATAAGATGAAATTGATGAATCCACAGTACAGTTAAAAATTTTCACTTGTACGATCGTTTTTCCCAGAGATCCAATTCTGTAAATCTGAAACCGACGGCCGACGGCCGATTCGCCGCCGCATCTCCTCCTTCTTCTCGCAGTCATCTCAGGTAAGTCAATTTTCTCTTTCTTTGTTTTTTGTTTTTTGTCTTCTTCTCTATTTCCTCTTCCACCGCCGCGAATTCTCCATACGCATTTTGGTTTTTTTTTGTTTTTCCGTTTTCGCGATGCTTCGTTGATTTGTTGAGTAGATCGGAATCTCTGGTGATCGATTTCGAAATTTGATTTGATTTTGTTAGTTTGAATACGGTTCGCGGATCGGATCTGTAAATCTCCTTTGATCTCCCCACCATTATTGAACAATTGAAATCGTGAGATGAAATGCATGCTTGACACGATTTTGTAACTCAATTCTATGGAAATTGAGTTTGGGAGGTACTGATGTAGCTTGCATCTTATTCGGCAACTCGATCCTGAAACATTTGCACATTTCACTCTTTTTCGATGCACTTGTGGCTTCCTTGTCTCTTAGATCTGTGCGTTACTTCTTTTACAGGAAAAATATGGAGAAATCATGTACACTGCTCATTCACTATGACAAAGGAACTCCTGCAATTGCGAATGAGATCAAAGCAGCTCTTGAAGGGAACGATTTAACTGAGAAAATCGATGCATTGAAGAAGGCAATCATGCTTTTGCTTAATGGTGAAACTTTGCCTCAGCTTTTCATCACTATTATTAGATATGTTTTGACGTCCGAGGACCACACAATCCAGAAGCTACTGCTGCTTTACCTGGAGACGATCGATAAAACTGATGCTAAAGGAAAAGTGCTACCTGAAATGATATTGATATGTCAGAACCTGAGGAACAACCTTCAGCATCCGAATGAGTACATCCGTGGAGTTACCTTGCGGTTCCTTAGCCGGTTGAGAGAGACTGAAGTTATGGAGCCTCTGATTCCGTCAGTGTTGCAAAACTTGGAGCATCGCCATCCGTTTGTCCGCAGGAACGCGATTTTGGCTATTATGTCGATATATAAGCTCCCACAAGGTGACCAGCTCTTGGTAGATGCACCTGAAACGATTGAGAAAGTTCTGTCGACTGAACAGGATCCCTCTGCCAAACGAAACGCATTTCTTATGCTCTTCCATTGCGATCAAGACCGAGCGGTTAATTATCTTCTGACTAACGTTGACAGAGTTTCCGAGTGGAATGAATTGCTTCAGATGGTGGTTTTGGAATTAATCAGGAAGGTGTGTAGGACCAAGCCATCAGAGAAGGGGAAGTATATTAAGATCATTATCTCTTTGTTAAATGCCCCATCATCTGCAGTTACTTATGAATGTGCCGGGACACTTGTTTCTCTGTCGTCTGCTCCGACCGCTATTAGAGCAGCTGCCAACACCTACTGCCAGCTTCTTCTTTCTCAGAGTGACAACAATGTGAAGCTTATTGTGCTCGATAGGCTGAATGAGCTCAAAGCCTCTCATAGGGAGATCATGGTTGAGATGATCATGGATGTGCTGAGAGCACTCTCTAGCCCGAATCTCGACATTCGCAGGAAGACACTTGATATTGTCCTTGAATTGGTCACTCACCGGAATGTCAACGAGGTCGTGCAAACGTTGAAGAAAGAAGTTGTGAAGACGCAGAGCGGAGAGCTTGAGAAGAATGGTGATTATAGACAGATGATTGTCCAAGCCATTCACGCTTGTGCGGTCAAGTTCCCTGAAGTAGCAAGCGCAGTGGTACATCTTTTGATGGATTTCTTGGGTGACACCAATGTGGCTTCAGCTCTTGACGTAGCTGTTTTTGTCAGAGAGATAATAGAAACAAACCCCAAATTGAGGGTTTCAATCATAACCCGCTTGTTGGACACCTTTTATCAGATTCGGGCTGCAAAGGTTTTCCCATTTGCTCTTTGGATTGTTGGGGAGTATTGCCTATCACTCTCTGAAGTTGAGACTGGCATAGAAACTATCAAGCAATGCCTTGGTGAGATGCCATTTTACTCTGTTTCCGAGGAAGTAGAGTCAAATGATTCTTCAAACAAGACTCCACAGAACAGCGCTGCTATAGTTTCCTCTAGAAGACCTGCCATTCTTGCTGATGGGACTTATGCTACACAAAGTGCTGCATCGGAAACCGTATTCTCCCCATCTACAGTTGCTCAGGGTTCACTGGCTTCTGGAAATTTGAGATCTCTTATCTTAACTGGTGATTTTTTCCTCGGAGCAGTGGTTGCTTGCACATTGACCAAACTTGTTCTCAGGTTGGAGGAAGTGCAGTCATCAAAAACTGAAATTAACAAGGCAAAGGCACAAGCTTTACTCATCATGGTCTCTATGTTACAACTAGGGCAATCTCACGTGGTTCCGCATTCCATCGATCCCGATTCTTATGAGAGGATTGTGCTGTGCATAAAATTAATTTGCCATATGAGTGATGAGATGAAGAAGATATGGTTGGAATCCTGTCGCCAGAGCTTTGTCAAAATGCTCTCTGAGAAACAGCTACGAGAACTAGAGGAACTTAAAGCCAAGGCCCAAATATCTAACGCTCAACCTGATGATCTCATTGATTTCTTCCATCTGAAGAGCCGAAAGGTAATGCAATCCCAAGGTTTTTCCTCTTTTACCATTATGGCGTTTTCTTATTGTTGGATGTGTATTGTATTGCTCTGACAAGTCGATATACTGGTGATAAATCTCTCTCAGGGTATGAGTCTACTTGAGTTAGAAGACCAAGTACAAGACGACTTAAAGCGTGCAACCGGCGAATTCACCAAAGATGAGAACGATGCGAACAAGCTTAACCGTATTCTTCAACTCACAGGATTCAGCGACCCAGTCTATGCGGAAGCATATGTGACAGTGCATCACTATGACATTGTCCTCGATGTCACGGTTATTAACCGTACCAAAGAAACTCTCCAGAATCTGTGTTTGGAATTGGCGACCATGGGAGATCTAAAGCTTGTCGAGCGTCCTCAGAATTACACACTTGCACCTGAATCAAAGAAGAAGATAAAAGCCAACATCAAGGTTTCCTCTACCGAGACGGGGGTAATCTTCGGGAACATTGTCTACGAGAGTTCAAATGTCATGGAGCGAAACGTTGTGGTCCTTAACGACATACATATTGATATCATGGATTATATCTCTCCTGCTGTGTGTTCAGATTCTTCATTCAGGTCCATGTGGGCAGAATTCGAATGGGAAAACAAGGTATATATAACTAAACCGAATCCTACTTACTTAAAAAGCTTTGTTTTGCTGACTCGTACCAAATCTGGTCTTTTGTTTTCTAGGTGGCTGTAAACACTATGATTGAAGACGAGAAAGAGTTTCTCGATCACATTATCAAATCAACAAACATGAAGTGCCTCACTCCAACGTAAGTCCCGCTTCTTCCTCTATGGCCTTTATTGTCGCCTCGCGGGTTTCTTATTCCTCTGTTTCTCTTTATCAGATCTGTGTTAGAAGGCGAGTGCGGGTTTCTCTCAGCGAACTTATACGCCAAGAGTGTGTTTGGTGAAGACGCTTTGGTGAATGTGAGTATCGAGAAACAAACAGATGAAAAGCTTAGCGGTTACATAAGAATCCGAAGCAAGACACAAGGGATTGCTCTTAGTCTTGGAGATAAAATTACTGTTAAGCAAAAAGGGAAAAGTAGCTGAAACCAAACTCACTCACTCACTAAGTTCTCTCTCTCTCTCTCTCTCTTAAGGTCAGGTACTCTCACATTTATCTCCTCTTAGAAAACACTCTCCTAATCTTGAAGTTACCAAATAGTGAAACTGATTATGTTAAGTTTCAGACTCAGAGATCTTGGTTTTACTCTGATTTCTCAGACAACGTGTTTGTCCGAATCTTTCAGGTTCAGAGCAACAATATTCCGAATTCGAGTCTCTTTTTTTTTTTTTTTTTTATCTGCTATGTGAGCAGCAAAATATATGACAGGAAATTTCGATTTATTATTTGAGGAAGAAATAAGATGTATGGACAAGAAACATTTTGTGTCTTTTTTGCTTTAATAAGATATTTTGATAATTTGATAGTACATACAACATGCAGTAGGGAACAAATAATGAAGCCCATAGTAGATATTGGGCCAACATGGGCTGTGTTAATATGCACTTCAGTAAATTCGAGCTTAGGAAATTCGGGCCGACTTTTGTTAAATGATAAAAGCATCAAAATCCTTAAGTTTTTTTTTTCTTTCTATTAATTCTATCAATTTTTTTGTACTAATAAAAAATGATAGAATTTCGAATGTATGATGAAAATTCCATGCTATAATTCTATTTGTGATAATTAGTTTTTAAATGACAATCCCAATAATATTTCATATAAAATCTTTGACATGCTTGGCGCTCTTGTATTCTTTTTTTTTTTATAGTATTTTAAATCAAAACTAGACTATATAATACACAGTATTAGCATACACAGCTACTGGCAAAAAGAGAGAGGCTATTCTGTCTGATCAGCTCTTATAATAGGCATTAGGCATTCTGAGCTAATTAAACAAATTTATCGAGGAAATAAAAAAAAAGTCCACTTATTCTTCTTAATTATGTTTTAGTTAAATCAAGATTCGGTAATCATAAGTTCATAACATGCTCGTGCCTGATCATTTCAGATTGAAACAGTATGAACATTGATCATACAAGATAAGATTCAAGAAACCCAAAAATATAAATTTGAGACATTATAATAATAAGGTGCCTAGAGAGACAAGAGCTGTCACTGAGCTGATGTTGTCTCCTACTCAGTGCACAAAACTTTCTGTAAATATTTGTGGTGGTAATATAAATATGTTATTTTCTTACGCATTTAGTTAAATAATAGAAAATCTTTTACGCGTAAGATATTAAAAGATCTATATTATATTGTGTCAGATCATTCAGAAGTCAGGACAACTAGTGTATAAGAGAAGAATTGCTATTGAATTTCATGTGTTGTTTCATGTTCGTTCGATGTGGTTCCGACCAGAGAGCGAGTTCCAACGCCTATCTCTTCGTTTTGATAACCCCACGTGATCGTTTTCACGTTATATAGTCAACGTCTCCAGAGCCAAGCAATACATACTTTTAATTACAAAATAAAATTGGAATCCTCTCTTGGTTTTTTTTTTTTTTATTCAACCATTTTGATTACTAGTAATGAAATATATGAATAGTAAAGATGAAGAAGAAGTATAATAACTTAGAATATACTTTTTCTAAATAAATGTTGTTTTTAGACTTTTTTGTTTTTAAAAAGATTGACGTTTTACGATTTCTGTATAATTTTTGACTAAATATAATGAGTTTTTCAAATTAATAAAAAAAAAAAATACACACACACAAGTTCAACAGTCTGTTTGCTATTTTTATAGTTATAATAATTTTTTTTTCCGTAAAAAATGTAGAAAATAATACTTGTATAGAAACGTAAAGAATATAAAGTTATCATGCAATTTTATTTAATATATGGTTTCAATTTCCGTTCAATCCAATCTGTCTATCTTGTAATAATTTACAACGAAAGAAAATAGATATTGGCACTTATCTGAACTTTATAAATTTTTGATGAAAAGTGTTTTATAGTTTGATTCCTTGATTTAAATGCGTTTACGATGTTTTAAAACATCTCCAACTTATTATTCTATTTTTTAACGGAGTAACTTTAAAATAGAATTGAGTTTTACTCTAATTCCATTTAATTTTAGCGAAAAAAAGAATAATGAATATAATTACTTCACATTTGGAGTAAACTCATTTTTTTTTCTATTTTGGAGTTGGAAATAGAATAGGTTAGAGAGGATTTTACTCCAAACTCAATTTTGGAGTGAAAAATAGAATGAGATTGGAGATGCCCTTATACTCCATCCGTTTCATAATATAATATGTTTTAAATTTTTTTTTTTTCTTCAAAATATAAGATGTTCTCACATTTCAATATAACTTTTACCTTTATTGAATATCGTACGACTAATAGTATTCTGCAGTATTTTTCATGACTTGTTAAATTGTTTTTGTTTATATATTAACTAGATTTTGACCCGCATCAACCACGGGATTATAATACTTGAAAAGAAAAAATTATGATTTTATTTTTAATATATCGGAGAAATTAGAAATAGCAAGATTATGTGGTACATTTCTCATATTATTAAATATATTTTACCTTACAAAATTTAATTTGCATGACACTTGCCTTGGATATAAGCATTTTTTGTATAAATCGAATATGTTTGAGATTATGAGTTATCTCAAACTTATTTGAGTTTACCAAACAAAAAAATAACGCGTTAGTATGTACAAATCTTTTAAAATAAAAAGCAAAGAAATAATAAAAATGCAAAAATTGATAATGTTTCGAAATTCAAACATTATTTTGTTGTTTTCAATTTATTTTGTATGAACTGTTTGGATTTCGCCAATATTGACAAATTGTACATATAGTTGATAGTTTTATAAGCTCCATCAGTTGATTGATAGCAAATAAAGCAATGATTATTGTATCTTTTTATAATATAAATGATCAAAACCTTTAGATACATATATATATATATATGTATATGTATATATATTTCTATCGATAAAACTATTGTATTTTTCTATAAAAATTGTACAAATGTTATATTTGTAAAGTTGTACGTTTATAACAAAATCTCAACTTTAATTAAAGTAATATGAATACAATTAAGCGATATTAAAAAAACTATATTATCAATCATATTTTAAATATAGTATCCAAATGGATATTAATACAGATTTTATAAACTAAATTTAAATTAACATCGGTAAATAACTAATTGTTAAAACATTATGTTATATAACATTTTAAAATATAAAATATTATGATTTAATTGGATTTAAATTTGTAACACATGTATTTGTGGATTTATGTTAAAACTTAATAAGAATATGTAGAGATTTCCATATGGCATATAGAATTAATTGTAATGTTTTAATTGGTTAATTTAATTGATGTATCCCTTAAATTCTTCTTTGATCGACACATATGATTTTTTCACTTATATCTTCTCTATTAATATATATAGAATTAATATTTTTATGAAAAGAAATAATTTTTTAATGTGTGCATTTTTAGCCAAAATATCTTATATTATAAAACGAAAAAAGTATAATTTTATCTATCACGTCGGAAATACATTAGTTTAAGTCACCTATTTATACTCTTCTTTAATTGATTTATATATTTTATTTTTAAATATTCATAGAATTTTTTTATAAGTTTCCTTGTTCTTTACTCAACGAATTAAAATGCGACTACCTTCAACCGGCATTATCGTTCACAACTTCACATACATACGAAAATAAGACAAAAGAAATGGAATAAAAAGGTTAAATTTGGAAGGATTAGCATTTGATCCAGAATAAAATAAAAAGATTTCCAAAAGCGCAAGATCTAGTCTAAACACTCTCTGCGCGAGTATATGATTGAAATATTAGTACGATTTAATAGCATACTTCGCGACCATCGATAAACATAAATACAAAATAAAATATAAAAAATATTGTACGCACATCCCAAAAATGTAATAAATGTAAGAAAAAATACAAAGAGTCACGTACATGCATGTGCATATAAATTATACAAAACTAACTAAACTCTCTACTTATCATATGCTATAATTTAATTAATGCGACACTGCATGGTCCATCCACCTAAGCCTGATCTGGAATTAGTCTTCTTTTTTGCTTGTAATTTTTTTATTAAAAAAATCACCTTTGGTCTTATTGCCTTTGATTCGCCAATACGTTTTGATTATAACTTAAAGCCCCAAAAGAACGTAGTAGAGTACTGTTACAGGCAAAGCAACCAGCATTCCGAATATAACTCTGCAAAGAATAAATATGAAGTTAAAATTTAAAATATCAAATATTTGCTTCGGTATATTTAACATGTTGCAGGACATAATTTCTTATATATTCAGACGAGTGAAGGAAAGACGTATACAAAAAATGCTATAATCATCAATTACACACACACATATATATAGAAGTCGAGCAACTTTAATTAATTAGGAAATTAAAAAACTTACGCAGTGCTGAGAATATCAGGATGGACGTTGTATTCTTTGGCGAAAACAAAAGGAACGATTCCCTGAGGAAGAGCAGCCTTAAAAAAATATGATTTTTCTCATCAATAATTGTGTATATATTAACACTATTTAAGAAAGAAAAAAAGAAAGTTGAACATCACTAAATCGTAAGTTAAAAATTAAAATATATATAATTAAAGATTAACCTGGACGATGGCGATATGGAGGAGACTGCCTCGAATACCAATTGCAATTGAGGTGGCTGCGATTACGGCCGGTCCGGTCAAAAACCTTACGGCCATCGCAAACACTGCCACTGATTTTCCGCAAGCTATTATTTTTGGTTGCAATGCCATAAATAGACCTATATATATATATAAATATGAACAATTATGTAGAAACTAATTAGCAAAAAAAAACAAAAAGACAACATGGATACAAAAACATATATGTATTTATAATTCGACTTAATGGAATAAACAAAATGTTATACCAAGACTAAACATAGCCATGCCAAGACCTGCATCAGATAATATCGAAATCGATCCACTCACTATCGTTGGCATCTTTATATTCCACCTGTCCCATAAAATCAACACCAAGGAAACCACATAATAAAATTTAACATGTTAAAAATATGTTTTGCCAATAGTTTCGACTTTCGATAATAATAACTTAGACAACAACAACAAAAAACAAAATATAATATGCATAAACATTTAAAATATGCTTAAAAAAAACTTCGTGTAACATTCGTTATAAAAATAAATACGCATGAACTTCTAAAACATGTTTTGTGTAATACGTCGTGTAACATCCATACGAAAAGTGTCATATTTGTATGATTTTATTTATTTATTTTAAAGATGATAAATTGTTATTTTATATTTGTGATACAGTATAGTACTTACTTGAAGGAGACGAGGGACCAAGCAAGGCCAATGAGACTAGAGTAAGTGTTAGGGTTTCGAATAAGCTTTCTCCAAACCATTATCAGTATTAGTCTCGTCATCACGCTCGCCGGCGGCATCTGCTGTTTCCTCGGACCACCGCCGGGACCACCGTCTTCCACGTCACTGCCTTTTTTACCCATGTAAGGTGACGAATTTAACCCTGACTTCCCTTCGTTATTACCCTCTTGGTCCATCTCCACATGCCCTTTTCTTCCCGGTGTCATGTTCTCTATCAGATTCTGCATCGCTGTCATCATAAATAAAAGTTTTCAGTATTAAATTTTTCATACTATATTTTAATTGATTATGATACCTTTCTTTCGAAGAAAATACTACAAACTTATTGTTGACTATAGTTCATTTTAATACTAAAAAAAGCATTAGGTGCCCAATGGACTGGGAAAGAAAAAAGACGATTAGTTACATTTTATGACGACAAATAAAAAAATGATTGAAATCACTTTTTTTTATTTATATAAATTTAAATTGAACGTATATTTTGTTTAAAGATTCAGACAAAAAGTAGATATTATATGGAACCGAACCAAACAAAATTCCACTTCAATTTGGTTTTTTTTTTTCCATAAAACGGAAGTATGGGCTTGCACACTTCTACTGAAGTAACTTTTTAATATACAAATATGATAATATTTAGGGATAATTGGAAACAAAATAAAAAATTGGATCAGTTTTTATCATTATAGGATTTAGAAATCATAGTTTAAATTTTAGATTTAAAAGTATTGTTTTAATCTAAAAAATATATATACTACTTTTCATAATTTTGAAGTAAAATTTACACTATTTGCATAATTCTCCCGTATTAAAGAGTGTTAAGATTAATTAACCTTTGGAGGCGAGGTTGTCGTGGGGAGGAAGAGAAGATTTAGAGTCGGTGGATAAATCGGCGGAGGCATCTCTCGTCATGGCATTCCTCGCGTTTGCTTCCGACACCGGAGAAGCACTCGAACTCCACACAAACATGTTCATTTCTTTGTTCTGTCCTCCTCCGCTTCCGCCGCCGCCGCCGCTTCCTCCGCCTCCTCCGCCGCTTCCTCCGCCTCCTCCTCCTCCGCCACTTTCCTTTTTCCTCACTCCACCTGCTCCGCTTGTTGACCCCGTGAACATCGGGTTCGGTGGTGGGTACGACGGAACTGACCACATGTATATTTTACAAAATTATTTATTCATTGTAGCAGAAAATGGGAGTTTCATACCAACACTTTACATTCTATATATATTACAAACAAAATAATCCTAGAATAATACAAAACAAATTTTTATTTCTAAAAAGTACTTTTTTTGCTAAGTACTACTTTTTAAGAGTTTAGGTTTAAAATAAAATTTAGGCTTCGAAAATAAATTCAAATATTTTAGGTTTCTAAAATAAAATCAACTTTAGGTTTCTAAAAGTTTAGTAAAAATTCAAATATTTAATTATCCATTGCTAAAATTTAGTGAACCATTTATGGTGTTTTAAAATTTTGCCGTATTTAAAAAAAAAAATTAAACTGTGTTCTTTTTTAGAATTGTCATTTTTTCCCTACGTATAGTAAAATATTCAAAATCATTAATTAGACAGTAAACTAACCATTTGATGGAAAAGACTCAATAACTTTTTTTAAAAATATATATAAAGCAAATAAAAAATTCATACCATTAGTATTGTTGTATAATTCCCCACTCATGCTTCTCCCACCTCTTCCTTTCTTCGTCTTCAAAACGTCCTCATCAAAATTCGACGTTCTCGGCGTCACGCCTTTAGACGACTGAAGCGAGTAAACATCTCCGCCGGGACCAGCTCCGGCGCCGCCGTAGCTATTGGTGTAGCCGTGCCGAGGGCTCGGAGCTTTGCTTGCGTTAAACATAGCGTAAAAATCAGTTTGATTAAAGCTCGAAGCTCTCGGTGTCGGCTCTCGTGACGACTGAACGGAGTAAATCTCGACGCCGGTGAGATTTGAAGCTCGCGGCGTTATCATGGAGGAGTGAAGTCCTCCTCCGCCGTGAGATTTGTTGAACGATGAGATCATTGATGAGGCGGCGCTTGATCTCCGGACCACCACGTGGAGCTTCCCGTCGTCACCTATCTCCGCATCGGTCTGATCATAAAACATACTTTTATTAGGTGATGATTTTGGAGTCCATGTCAAGTAAACCGGATATAACCGAACAGATAATGGAACCGAATTTCTGATTTCGTTTTATTTTTAAGGAAGTTTCCGGTTTGTCTATAAAATTCAAGTCCAATTTCAACCGAAATCATTCGGTCTGACTTAAAAAAAAAAAGAGCACAATATAAATCAAAATGAAACAAAGAGAGTTTTGACTTTTGAGTATGAACTAAACCCGGATATAACCAAATTAATGACCTAACCGGTTTATAGTTTCGGTTGTTTCACTTGAATTTTCCGGTTTATCCACTAACCAAGCTTTACAAAACCCTCTAAAAATAAAGAGAACTGGACAAAAATATATGATAAATTGATATGTATGTATAAAAAAAAAGAAACCAAGATATTCAGTTTGACTTATAAAAAACGAAGTAAAACCGAATCGAACCAAAACAAACTCAAACCTTATAATATTTTGACATACATAACCAAAAAATAACAATATCAAGTACCCTCAATTTGCTTCGGTAAAGATTAAAAGAAGGAAACTAGACAATACTATTTAATATATTGGAACCCCAAGAAATTTGGTTTGACTTCTTAAAAAGGAACTCAAACAACAGTTAAAATTTTCTAGTAATTTAACATATAGTATAACTTCAAAAAAGAAAAAAGAAGAATTATTAACTGTAACACGTTGAGTTAACTGGTCGGTTAATCTGAACCAACATATAATTGGGCCATTAGTGTAAATATTCAAACCTGGAGGGGTTCACGGCCATTGAGAGAGATAACATCAGAATCAACTCGGAAAGAAGTGATTGAACCGGCCGTCTCCGGGAACTGCTCGGAGATGAGAAGCTTAGCGCCACGGAACTCGAACAAGAAGAGCATTAATGTATACCATATGATGCTCTGAAGCACCACGATCTGCACCATTAGGTTGCCGGAAAAGTCGCCGTACATCGCCCGGAGCAACGGGATTCCCATCACCAATGTGTTCGGTAGTGTCGAAAGTGAAAAGAGTGTTATCATCCATTCTAGGCTTCCTCTGCGGCTAAACGCCTGAAATAGTATCACAAAAATATATCAATATATTTTATACAAACCAGAGAATGTAAAAACTAGATATTGATCATAGTATTATCAAAAGCTGGTTAGTGGAATATAGAAAAACTATAGGCTAAAAAGAGAAAAAACCAAATATTCATTCTCAAAACCACTTGACCAATCGAAAAACGGTTTAGTTCAAACGGTTAAAAAGAACAATTTGCCGAAAATTTGTATGAGTTAAACTACCTAAAGCGTCAGAATTTAACTAAAAGATCTACCCATTTTAGATGAGCTACCTAGTAACTATGCCGTTCCATTACATGCTTTTTTATAACAGAATAATACGTCTAGTAAATGTCGATATCTAGTTTCAACCATCACTTAATCAAGCACAAAAAATGATGATTAATAGATCATAGGATATGAATAAATGATGCATATATAGAGATTATTATAAGAGACGGGCCTGCCAAAGAAAGAGTGCGGCGAGGATAACGACTTTCTGAAGAGAATCGGCGGCGAGGAAATGGTAATTCATAGCATAAGGATCATTGGAGGAGATGAAATGGAAAGAGAGAAGAGGAACCGCGAAAACCGCAACGAACCGGTTTATACCGGAACATTGGTCCGGTGTGAATATTCCCCACCACCGTACCGAACCGTAAGCTAGTATCATAGCTACGTATAGCGGCACCATCGCCGCTAGTACGTCGTACATATCTTTGCCGGTGATCATTTTTTATTTATTTTCCGGCGAGAATAGAGAAAGAGATTAGAGATGGAGAGAGAGAAGTATGTGTGGTGTGGTATAAGGTATTTATGGAGGAGGAAGTGAAGTTGAAATTTGAGACGATATTAATTAATGTTTTCTCTATTAATCGATAGTATTAGTTGTGTCGATTATATCCGAGAAAATTGGACACTATATCCTAAATTTTATTAGTAATTTGAAATTTATATTAAATTTTTTAAAAATTTGAGATATATAATTTTTTGTTGTTAAAATAATATTTTTATCCCTAATTAATCTAAAAATTTAGAAAAAACAAAATTTGATTGTTTTTTCTTCTTCCAATGTTAGCTAATAATTTTTAAATTAATAAATAATTTTGTATTTTGTTTTTTAAATCTCAAAAATTATAAAAAAATAATGATTAATTAAAAACATTAGATAATGATTAATTTAAAATATTTTTATTTTATTTTTAATTTTTGTAAAAATATTAGATAATGATTAATTTAAAATATAATAAAATTTTATGTAATTTTAAATGATTTACGAATTATTATTTTTTAAAATAATTATGAATCTACATTTAATTAATTAAAATTAAATAAATTAACTTTATAATTTATAATTTAATTAATTTAGATAATAATGGGAGAATTTCAAAAATACTACTTTTGAAATATCATTTTGCAAAAATGCCATAATGAGTTGTCCATTTTCAAAAATGCCACAAATTAATAATTTTTCAAACTCTAAAGCCTAAAATTCTAAATTTTAAAAATGGTTTTGACCCTAACAAACCCTAACATAATATAGTTAACCCAAACATCAATGATATTTTGAGTAAATGATATAATATTAGTGACATTTTTGAAAAGTGACATTTTGAAAAGTGGCGTTTCTCAAAATTTCTCGATAATAATTTGTTAAGTCAACGAACATAAAAAAAATTAAGTCAATGGTTTAAACAAGTCGACAAAGTAAAAAATCAACCAACCAAAATATAAGTCGACAATTTAAAATAAATCGACGAAGAAAAGATATTAAATCGATGAACAAAAAAATTAAGTTAATGGTTTAAATAAGCCGACAATGTAAAAAATCAACTAACAAAAAAATAAGTTGACTGTTTGAAAATAAGTCGATGAATTAAAAAATTAAGTCAACGAACATAAAAAACAAGTCGATATTTAAATAAGTCGACAAAGTAAAAAATCAACCAAGAAAAGTATAAGTCGACAGTTTAAAATAAGTTGACAAAAAATATTAAGTCAACGAATATAAAAAATAAGTCAATAGTTTATGTAAATCGACAAAATAAAAAATCAACCAACTAAAATATAAGTCGACTATTTAAAATAAGTCGGGGAAAAAAAAAATTAATTCGGTGAATATAAAAAATAAGTCAATGATTTAAATAAGTCGACAAAAATAAGTCGACTGTTTAAAATAAGTCGGCGAAAGATAAAATTAAGTCGATGAAAATGATAAAATAAGTCAATGACTTAAATATGCCGACAAAGTAAAAAACTAACAAACCAAAATATAAGTCAATTATTTTAAAATAAGTCGATCTGACTAATTTTTTTTATTTAGTCAAAAATTATCTTTTAGATAATAATTAATTATCAGTATATTTAAAAACTATATTTAAATATGAAATTAAATTTAGAACTGAAATTAATTAGTTTAAACATAATTTTGAATTTAAATTTAATAATTTTAAATCATTTAAATTAAATTTATTTATATAATAATAAGTTAAATATGTATAGGGATATTTTTGTACTTTTATATAATAAAAAATATATTTTTCAAATTTCTATAAAATTAAGTGTAGTTTCAAATTTATAATAAAATTTGGGGTATTTATCAAAATCTCCAATTATATAATAGTTCTTTTTTAAAAAAAAAGTGGAATTATGGTTTCGTGTTCAAACATTGAATTATAGCCATAGAGGATCGGTTCACATTTGAATATTACTCATCTTAGGCAAAGTATAAACCAAGACGTGTTTTCGGTATTTCGTGATTGGAAAAAATAGTCATATTAATTTGGATAGTTTTTTTTTTTTGTTGATAAAATTAGTTTGGATAGTTAAAAACTATGATATAAACTATTTCCAAAATACAAGTTGACAAACTCTTGTAAGTGATCAAGTGGCATGGCAACAATTCAGGGTATGGCTTAAACTCGTTTTCTTTTAGATTAGAGTCCCCTTAAAGTAAACTCAGTTGCGTGTTTGAAAAATTAGACTGGACTTCAGCCCAGTTGTATACTTGGTATACAAAGTTTTTTGGGTCGAATTAGTTTACCATTAAAATTAGTCGAACGGTTTAAGTTAATTGTTTTGGATCATGTTTTAATTTTGAACATTAATCCGATGATGATTCAAATCACCAAATTTACCCCAAAAAAATCAAGTTGACAAACTTGTTAAACCAATGCCAAAAATAAATAAAAATGACTAGTTTGTAAATCGTCGAAGATTTTCTAGTTAAAACACACACACACACAAATTACGAAGTAAATAACCTTGAGGTTAGAGATCTAATATCCAATTAATAAAGCAGTTATATAAAGAATACAATCGTTGAATAAAACTGTATCCACTAAGAGTTTCAAAAGTTTTGAATTGAATGTTGATAAAAATCGTGGAAAGATCAGAGTAAATCATTAAAAGAAAAACTAGTACGCCCATTAAATAAATCACAGATACAAATGTTACATTATATATATTATATTTATGTTTTTAAAACAATTCATGATTGTCTAGATTGATGATCCATTAGGCTCAAATCTTTTCAATGTAATTTCAATTATAGTTGTGGACACTTTAAATGGAAAAAAAATTTGGATTTTAACAGGTTTCGGAAATTCGTCCGGATGAAATTTAGAAATTTTTGACAAATATATATATATATATATATATATATATATATATATATATATAACTCAAATCACATACTATTAGTCTATTCACATAGTAATATTTATAATTCTCGATAATTTGGACCTTCAATTTATTCTCTGTTTTGCCGTTATATTTAGGAGTTGATTGGTTCATCTGCTACCACCCGCAAACGTTTACAGACGGTTGCGGTTGGTAACGTTTGATAACAATCACAGAAACCGTTTCATACTGCTCCATATCGCTTGAAACCGCTCTAAATCAAAAGTTTCTTCCCACGAGCATTTGCGGTTGCCGGTAGTTGAAAATATTTTTTTAAATATATTATCTTAAATAATAAACTAAAATTTACAAAAAAAAAATTATTTTTAAAAATTTACTTTTTATATCGAATATTATCATATAAAATTATATACACTTAATATATATTTTAATTAAACTAAAATAAACTTGTAAAATAAAAAAGTTATGATAAAAATACTATTTAATTATTCTATGATTTATTTAAGAAAAATATAATTTTAGTTTTTATAATAATATATTTTTCATTTCAATTTTAATTTTAATAATTATAAAAAATGTTATTGTATATATAAAAATGTTCCAAACATCTTTAAAAAAATTATTTAATTATTCTATGATTTATTTAAAATATATAATTTTAATTTTTATAATAATATATTTTTGATTTTTATACAAATTATATATTATATGTATTTTGGTAGTTTTTTGGAAATCCGCTTTCGCATCCGCTGTAAACCAGTCATAAATATTTCGCAAACGCACGTGTTTTAACCGCTTTACCAGTCATATAAATTGTCCAATAACATTAGAAATTTCTACCGCTCGCTTCCACAAACTCCCGTAATTACATCCACACCGTTACATTTAAAGTAGTCAGACCCTTAATCATGGAAAAAGAGGCAGAGAATCTTGTATTGGGATAAGGAGGATTGGTTTCCCTTCTGTACCGTGGTCTAATATTATTTGAAATGAAATTAAATGCTTCTGAGATTACGTTTACACAAATGTTAGATTCAAAATATCTGTAGAGTTAGATATTTGGACCACTTGTACCTGTAACATCACTTTTCAATTCTCACACACAAAATTCAATATATATATATATATATATATATATATATATATTAGATCGTAAATTTAGATAGATTGTAAAATATATAAACTAAAATAAAAGATTTTGTGTAAGCTATTGACACGGGAAGGTTGATGCATGCACATGGTGTTTAGAGCATCTAATAACACTTTCTGAGCGATCTGCGGTTCCTGTAAAGATATGATTTTAAATCAGGAAAAATACAATCATATCAATTAATCTGATTTAGTTTAATTTTAAACCGTTGTAGTTTTGTAAACGTGATTTACAAGTTTACCACTCTAAGATAATGTTTTTTTTTCCCATTTGAATTCTTAATTATTTCTTATTATTTACGGTAAAAAATATTGGCAATTGGACCGGATGCTAATTATAGGGAATTTTATCAAAATACCATTTTCCTACAGAAAATATTTTCAAATTTACCATAAGTTGGAAATATTTTCAAAATCTATCACAAAACACTGTACATCGAAAGGAAAAAGACGCTTCTACCCTTGGTATTAAATGGTGGTAGATTGTGATAGATTTTATTGGTGGACGAGAAAAGAGTCACAGAATTTGGTGGACGAGAATAACTGATTAAGCATTAAGAGTCTGAAAATTTGGTGGACGAGAATATCGTCTGTATTTATCTCTACCTATTATTTATCGTCCACGTGACCGAAACTAAGTAATTTTTCTGTCCACTTCATGAATAGAAGATGTGCACGTCCAAACGTATGCGTAACCCGAAGACACGATCGAGTGGACAACTTGTGAACATATGTTACGCGTGGACAATAAGTTGTCCACTAAAGTCGTGCACAGAGAATGAACATGTGTTACGCGTGGACAATAAATTGTCCACTAAAGTCGTGACAGAGTGAACATGTGTTATTATCCACTAAAGTCGAGAGAGAAAGAGAGGGAGTAGGCAACCTCAAGTCAAGCAAGCTCTAGTCTGGCTAGTATAAGGAATCAATGTTAAGTCGTCAAAGTCTATGAATCTGCTTTGGATGGATTAAGAGTCAAAATAAGTTATAGTGGTGTATGAGGTTGAATCTTTCATTATAGACGGATCAAGCGAGTCAACTGCTCTAAGCTGTCTGCCTGAAGTACCGGAAATACCACCTATTTATTCCTTTACTAGGTTCAGCACAAAGCTTTTTTGCTGAAAAATTTCGAGCAATTAGAAGGAAGAGAGATATAGCTAAAAAATTTCGAGCAATTGGAGGAGGGAGGGAGGGAGGGAGGTTTTAAATTTTTTTTTGAAAAATTATTATATTTTGAATGAAATTTTAATTGTCGTTTTTTCATGTTGAGCCGACGTGATTGGGCCTCATTGAGCCCAAAGAAAGCCTTAAGTTTATTACTAGGCTTTGTTATGGGTTACTACTATATCTATAAAATTCGAATTTTGAATCAAAGCGGAGCAAATAATAAAATTTAGTATCTGTCAAAAACAGAGCAAATCACAAATACTAATTTTAAAAATCTGAATATCCGCTCCGATCCGTATATTACTTATATATACATATAATATGATAGGTTTATAACGTATATTTGCATTTTTAGACTTATTAAATACATTTGGTGAAATATTTATAGTAAGAATAGGTAGATACTAGCTTTTTACTTGAAAATAATTTTTTTTTTTCCTAGATAAAAAACACATGTTTTATTTTTCACCATCTTAATTTTCCACTTTTCATTTTTTTATCTAATTATATCGAATAAAATTAGGTAATTTAATATATTTGTTCACTAGTTAGTTTAAATATTATATTAAAACCAAAAAAAATATATGGTGTTTTGATTTTTTTTTTGGTTTAAAACGGATATCCGCGAATATCCGGATATCCGCAAATATCCGAAAAATTAGGATATCCGCATTTTTGGATATTCGAAATTTTTTCGGAGCAAAGCAAATCGGAAAATTAGTTATCCGACACAAACAAAACGGATCACAAATACTGCATTTTTTCCAGATATCCGTTCCGTGCCCAATCCTAGTTGTATAAGATTTTTGTTCGGGTTAGTTCATATTTTGGTTGTTTATCACAAATCTCCCAAAGTTGGGTTTATAAAATAAAAATGGAAACAATCTCTACACCAATAACATGAGTGTTTTAATAGTATTACAAAATTAATGATAATTAAATGTTTTGAAAAACAACAAACTTTGAATAGGATTATCAAATCATCAAACCAACAACACTTCAACCAGAGATGTAATTACAAGGATTTGGAATAAAATTGCATAGCCGTGGAGCTAATCGATCCGCCACCTGACATTACATTTTGGAATAAAAAAGACTTATCTTCAAAATGTGTGATCCATGCGTAAAAAATGTAGACATATGTTCTCAATCTCAACAGTAGCTTCGATGCCACTCAATGTACGAAACAGAGTGCGTCTCTCTCAAACATGAACTTTCCATTTCAGTTAATATATTACCCCAAAAGGAAAATTATATATAAACTCTTTAATTACCAATGATACGTGGCTACCTTGTGATGATAAAAAGAAGCAGGAGTGAGTGAATGACCCATTTGAGACGAAGATGATGGAAAATGAAAGTGTGAAAACAGTAATTAGCGAAGAAAAATAGAGACAAGTTTGTCTGTGTTTTTTTATTGGTTTTAAACTAATTCCATGTTTGTTAACACAAAAAAAATGTAATAAAAAAGTTTTGAGATATGGGTACAGGAAGAAAATATGAAAAAGATTCAAACTTTGTTTACAGATTCCTCCTTCTTAGCAACTTCACTATTTTCCACCGGTGGTAAACTCTGCACAAAGGAAAACGAAAAATCAGGCAAATCTCTCATGGGCAATTCATCGAACACCTTATGTGCATTTACAAAACCAAGACAACTAGGATTCTCAACTGGATTTTAAACGCAGGAACCTACTGGGCATTAAGGAGAAGGAAGAGAATGAGGACAGAGCTAATACATTCGAGCATTTTAACATGCGTTTTACAGAGAAAGGCTAAGCTTACAAGATCTGGCTTATAGATGTTGTGGACGACGGAGGCGCCGGCGAGAAGGGAAGCAACGACGACGACTGTTGACCATGCCAGAGACGGAGTTCCCGTCGGCAACTTTCCTCTATACGTTTTGTTCATCTTTCGCTCCGCTTTTCCGATTGAGACCGATAATAGTATTTCAAAATTCAAAGAGCATTTACAAATTACAATAAATAGAAAAAACAAAAAAAAGGTAGGCCCAACAAAACTCAGAGCCCACAACTATATTTCAATATCACTGGGCCATACATACATCAATACGTACTGCCAACTATATCAACACCAAAGTCATCATCAATCAACTTTTTCATCCCAAACTAACCAAACACACCAACCGAAAGTCCCACCATCGGTTTAACCCAAAAACAAAATACCAGCCGGTTAGAACCGGGTTAACGTTACCGGTAATGCCAAATTGCCAATATTACCCGTAACTTTAATTCGAGTGATTGTGTAATGCACACTGCTTAAAATCACAACGAATTCGCCAATCAAATATAAACATCGCTCGAAGATGTTCGTCGTATTATTCGTCCCCGTGCGTTGCAGGTTTAGGCGAAATCTGAAAAGGAGTAAAACTACGTCGTTTAGTATTGGGCCTTATAGTGGGCCTTAAATAGAGCCCATCTTCCTTTTTCCCTTCACGGAGTTGATTTTGTCGAGCCTCCACTCGTCTCTGAGCCTAGCGATGAAATTGTCGGCTTTCGTGTTAACGTCCGGGCTTGGACAGAATCCCGGCCCGCTGCCGACGGCGACGATGGTTTCAACTCCGCCGTCAGATTGTGTGAGTTCTAGACCCCAACCGAGGTCGATCACTTCTCGCTCAGGGGAGCTACATCTTGAGCTCTGATTGCTCCGTATCTTCGCGAAATCCCCACTCACGACGAATTTTAGCGGCGGAACCCTAAACGGAGGCGGAGGTGGTGGAGGCGGCGTGATTTGGACCAACGGAGAGCCTTGGTAGCTCTCTTCGTTGAAATTTATCGGTTTCGTCGGACGCGGAGGTCTTCCTGATTTCACTCTCCGTGGTGGTGTCTCAGGATCCGATTGAATATTTCTTCTCGGCGGTGGTGGTGGAGGCGGCGCTGGAATGGAGTGGATCTTTTTGCTCTTAACTCCCTTCTTGAACAATCCGTAAAAGACTGACTGCGACGATCGCGGCGGAGGTGGAGGAGGTGGAGGAGGCGGCGGCGGAGACGGTGGTGGAAATGACGATTGGTATAGCGGTGGTTCCGTGTCCGTAGTCTTCACCATCGGAGATTCGCTTCTCTCTTTTCTCTTTGATTTCGGAATTTTCTTCTTCTTCTTCCCCTGATTATACAGAGAAGCGAAAACCATTTTAATCTCTTTTGCCGCATTGCTCTTTCTTCGCTGAAGCGTCCCCTGTTTCCTCGGTGGTGTGGCGGTTATAAGCGGCGGCGGAGGTGGTGGAGGCGGCGACGGTGGCGGCGGATGAAAAGCTCGTTTAAATTTGGTAGAATCAGATTTAGTGTCACTGCGTTTCGAGTTTTCTTGTATAATATCTCTGTTTCTAACAGAACGATGAGTCCTTCTTTGTTTCTGGAAAACTTCAACCGCCGGTGGTGGAGGAGGCGGAGGCGGTGCCGGTGGTTGTTGCGACGGCGTTACCACGAATTTATCAACCGGAATCTCCTTGGTGTCGGATTCTTCCATTTCAATTTTAGGACGATTCGGAAATTGTTCATACAAGGAACGCGAATCTTCATTCACCACCGTTGATTGCGATCGGTACTTATCGATTTCGAAATCATCGTAAAACCGGAACCGGCGATCAACTGTTTCCCGGGAAACTCCATGTCTCAGATCAGGATACGAGCTACTGCTACGCCTCAACGGTACATTTCCGGTAACCGGTAAACAAGGCGTGAAACTCCGGCTACTCAAGCTCTCGTAAATCTTAAGCCTATCAGCGTCATACACGTCATCAAACCACTGCTCCGAAACCGCCGACGAGGAAGAGATTTTGCTATCCTCGCCGACGGTCATTTCACCGCTCGTGACAGCTTCTCCTTCTTCTTCTTCGCCGTGAGACGACGGTGACGACGAAGACAATCCGTCGTCGTTTCGTCTGGCGAGTACGCCGCAGAGAATCGCGAAAACGACTAAAACGACGTTAATCGAATCCCATCCTCTCTTCACCGAAGCTGGCTGAAGAATCTGAGATGTGATCGAGAGAAACGGAGGGACGACGAAGATTACAAACAGAAGAAAAATAACCGCTGAAATCGCTGCGATCGTCGTCGGACCGAACATCGTCGGAATCGGTGATCTCCGGCGATTATAACCGGTGGTTTCGAACTGCGGCCAGATCAGCGGCGGCTGATCGCCGTTTATCTCCATTTTCCAGTATCAGAATTTGAATAGAGGAGAGAAAGAAAGAGAGAGAGGAGAGAGAGAGAGACTCGTCGATTGGATTACAGTACATTAATGAGTAAGCGTTTATATAGTGCTTATTATGTGGCGAAGAGATTAACAATAATATTAATTAAGTACGTTGTTAAACTTAATGATAGGGGAAATAAATCTATGATTATGATTATATTCATACGGACACGGAAAGGAATTGTTGTCATGGTATTGAACTATGTCGCGCCGTAGACTTTTTAAAATAATATAAGACTCAATTCAAATCATTGAGTTGGAAAATTCGACGAATTAATTCACTTAATTTCATGAACAAACATTTGTTTTTTCGAAGATATTACAAATATAAATTATATAACAGATTCTGAATTTCATCTGAAAAATTTGTGAAATATATAAAGAAATTTGTTTCACGTAATTTGACAATGACATAAAAACTAAAGATTGATATGTTATTTTCTCGGAGCCGTCCAATTATATACTTTTTTTTTTTTTTTGCGTAGTCTCATTGATCGGATTTGTTGCATGATTAATAAACAACGATTAGTCGATTTATAATTTAAAAATGATTGATAGATTAATTCCATTGTTGACAACAAAAAAAGGATTAATTCCATTTTAAAATTGTTGAGGATGTTGCCATTAAGGCCCGTCTTGGATAACCCTTGTTTGCAAGCAACTTCGAGCCGTCGACCAAATTTTTTTTTTTTTTTTTGCCTACCAAACATTACATTAACCATGCAATGCAAGTAATGCATAATCGAAAATACGTTGACATATCAAATACTATATTGTTTAGCAAGATAACATTTCAACACACGATTTCTATTATATGTACCACGATATTTACTATAGCTACGTGAGAAAGAAATTCATACAAATACTATATTGTTTAGCAAGATAACATTTCAACACACGATTTCTATTATATGTACCACGATATTTACTATAGCTACGTGAGAAAGAAATTCATACTCAAAGTAAGACTTTAACTTTTCTTATAAAAATAATGTCTAGTTTAGGCTTTAGTCAACAAAAGAATATTAAATTTTTTACCATTGTGAGATTTTCAGAATAACACGGCGTAACATTCGAAAATAATAATAAATTGGTAGGGGACTAAGAAGTTTATATCTCTAAAAAATAGATCTCTTAGATTTGTATTTGATTTTCTGATATTAATTTATAATTTGAGGTCTACACCTCGGAATTTTATTCACAAAAGTTACAAAACCATCACATTTATTTCTTTAAGTCTTGTTTTATTATTATTTTAATCATTGTTGCTGCAGAAAATTCTCATTTTAATTGTAATCGATCCATGTACTACCAGGTACCAAGTACCAACAAAATCCCATATGCTGCTAAAAAAATGTCAAAAAGATTCATACATTATTACAACTCCATGTATTACTACACAAATCCTATGATATATTTTTAAGCAAATAAAGTACGATAAACGCTCGTACTAAAAAAGTCCACGTAAAGTTTTAAATTTTGTTACATATAAATTTGGAAAATAACTTTAGAGGATGCTCATGCTCTGTTGAGAGAAATAATTGGAGCGTGGTTATCATCATTGTAAAGTGTTTACTTACCCTTTTCTCGCTACACCCCAACCCAAATCTCCGCAACTTTTGTCGAGCTGTCTCTGCTTAATTAACCACATTTGTTTTACATTTATCCGTTTATTCAAAGAAATAATAAATGCAATTTACTGTTTACACCCAAATTTACCCTGTTTTGCATTATTATGATTACGCTTTTGCCACATGATTTATATATAAAGAAGTAAAACCAAAATCGTAAAGATTGTTTTAGACTTTTAGTTTAACCAGTTTAGGATTCATTCGTAAAGATTGTTTTAGACTTTTAGTTTAACCAGTTTAGGATTTGAATGTGGTGTTGGGCATATATAAAGACCATGTACGCTCTTCATATGTTTTTTTTTTTTTTTTAATAATCTTTTTCAATTTAAATTGCAGGATAATTAAAACAAATTACATTCCAACCCAACCATAATATTTTTTGGGTCAAACCCAGTTAAATAAATAAAACCTAACTGAATACAAGTCCAAGATAGGAGCCCAAATAATCTAGGAACCGATTGAACCAAGTGAATCGACAGAGAGGAGCATGTATTTGGCAAGAATGGTGAGAGAGCAATCGGAGAGTGTAAGGAGAAGACCTTCGTTGATTAGTAGTGATTCATGAACTGGATGTAGCAAACCAAAACCGGAGCATAGAGGAGGCCAGACTGGATTTGTCTCACGGAAACTGGATGCCCGGTTACGGACAATTCCGTCTATGGAACTGATGATTGAATCCGCAGATTTGAAGATCTTTCTATGCAATCGGTTATTCATCTCAACCCAGATGGAGTAGATCATTGATTGCCAGGCAATCAAGGTGATGGTTTTCTTTTCTTTCAGTCCTGTTACTCTTTGCATGGCCATGAAATTGTCATTCCAGTTTCTAATCGGTTGAATTTGACAACGCATGCTTATTTTTTTCCAGATCTTCCAAAAAAAATTGCAATCATAGTAGAGGTGTTCCCTAGATTCATGACCTGACCCATAGAGTAGGCAGTTTGGATTCGTCAATAAGCCCCAAGATAGAAGTTTGTCCCTAGTAAGACATCGATTAAGCACAAAAAGCCAGGTTAAGAAGCTATGCTTAGGAATCCCTCTTGTATTCCACACCGTTTGCTTCCACGAGACAGTCGGTAAGTGCTCTCTAATCGTATCATAGATTTATCCCGTAGAGAACTTGTCCATCACCACATCATTTATCACCCACTCATAATAGTCTTCTTCATTCCCTAGTGTAATGGTAGTGAGTAGAACATGAAGAATAACCTGGTTATCAGATCTAGCAGGTGGTAGTCTCCAGCCCTGGGATGAGCTAAGGTCATGTAGAGTAGTGTGAAGAGGAAGACCTAATCTGAAATAAGCTTCACGTTTGAGGAATTATTGAATACTCCCAAGAGGTGACAAATTATCTGTCCAAAATCTGCAATTTTTTTCATTGCCAATCCGCAACTTTATCCAACTAAAAGCCATATCTCTCATCTTAATGATCTTGTTTGCTAACCACAAGTTTTTTTGGCTTGTCTTTAGAGTCCATAAATTATTGAGGCAACTATGAAGAACAACCTCTATGTACCAAGCAACCCAAACTGAACCAGCTCGGAAAAACAACAACCAAATTAACTTCAGTGAGCACGCCCTATTCCACATAAGTAAGTTTTTGATGCCTAAACCTCCTTCTGTCTTTGAGTGAGTAATAGTTTCCCAAGACACTCTAGCCGAAAAATGATCCTCTAACGTACCTTTCCAAAGGTATGCATTGCAGGCTGAGTTTATATATTTGATGCATCTTTTAGGTAGCAGGAAAGATGAGCACCAGAAGGTAGTGATTCCAGTTATGACAGTGTTAACAAGCAGCAATCTTCCAGCAAAAGACAGAGAACGAGCACTCCAGGTAGAAATCATTTCTTTAATTTGCTGAATCAATGGAGCACAAAGGAAGACCAAGATACTTCATGGGGAAAGTTCCTCTGGTCATTCCTGTACTGAAGCTTATGAGCATATTTTCTGTAGGAGTAAGACCTGAGGAGAAGTAGCAAGTTTTCTGGATACTCACTGCAATACCATACAGAAGTTCAAACTCTCTGAGTACCTGAAGAACAGCTTGGACTGATTTCAGAGATCCATCAATGAAGATAAGGAGATCATTAGTAAAGCAAAGGTGAGACAATCTAGTCTTCTCACAGTTGAAGTGGTACTGGAATTTATTATCATCTGCAGCCTTATTTAGAAGTAGAGATAGGCAATTTAGGGCAATAACAAAAGGGCCAGTGCCTATCCAAGTCATTTAGACATCGGACATTCCAAAAAAAGAGGTTTGTACAAATAATTAGATAAGAGAAGTAGCTCCTTTAGATAGGGAGCTACCCTTAGGTTCAGATTGAGAAGGAGCAAAAGAAGAGAGATGAAGTGGTTTAGAAATTTGGTTTGTAGTCACTGGTTTTGATGGAGTAATAGGTAAAGGAGGTTTAGATTTGGAGACAATAGGAGAAACATGATTGATGAGGGTAGAAGAGAAAAGGTTAGCAGCAGGCTTTGTGGAGGCAGGAGTAGATTTTTTAATGGATGTATAGGATTTCAGGGGAGGCCTAGATGAAGGAAGGACCAAAGACAACTGGTAGCCCAATTATGTAGGGAATGGTTGACTCAGTAGGAGACTCTAGGGATGGAGGATCAAGTACACTGATAATGACCTCAGTAGGGGCTCTGGCAATAATTGAAGAGAGGTCTGCTAGGAGAGAAGCTGTAGCAGATAAAACAACAGGAGGGATCATCTCAGTATCAACTGGTTCAACCAACAGAGGAGCATCAGTTTCACGAGAAGGATTAACAGCATGTAAAGTTGTAGTAGCAGGCTTCACAATTATTGCAGGCAACTGGTCTTGTCTTAGTGGATTGAGAACTGGTGGAGGAGGTTGACTGTCAACAGAAGAGGAGTCCAAGTCCTTGTTTACATTTGTTGAGGAGTCATTTGTTTTTTCAGTGGATGCTTTAGGATCCCACATAGGGGTTAGTTTATGACAATTCCTGAGAATATGACCAATTTCTTTGCAGTTTGAGCAGGTAGGAGGTATCCATGGGTACTCAACATCAACAAGGACCACTTGACCATTCTCTCTTTCAACTTCAACCACTGAAGGTAGAGGTTTACAAACATCAATTTCAACCTTAACATGTACTTCATTAACTCTTGTTAGATTTTTTGTAAAATCATCCATTTCCTTAGAAAATCCTATGAGCTCAGCCACATGACTAAGACCTTCATCATGGACCAGATCAAAAGGAATACCTTTAAGGTAAGCCCAAAGAGAATCTTAGAAAGATTGGCAGGAGAAGAACCTTGAGGAGGTTCATAACCAATACTGTCAAGGGCTCCCCACTGAGCAACATGAAACATCGAGTCTCCAACATACCAGATCTTCTTCTCCAAAACCTTCATGCGGATGAATTCATTCGGGAGACGGACCAGCATGGATCGAGCAAAAGGATTAACATGAATCTCAAGTCTTTGGCCCTTGTCCCATATATGATTGAGGATACTCTGAATGGGGCCGTAAGTTGGAGTTCTTCCACAGAAATAGCCAATGATGAACTCTTTGTGAAGGTCTGCTCCTTTCTTGAACACTGAGTCAGGAATCTTAACTCTAGGCCTTCCAGAGCTTGACTCTGATATATTAACATTATTTATCCTATGCAGGGATTTATCCTCAGACGTCTTAATTCTTTCAGCTAAAGATAAGGGAGCAATATTGGTCCGAGCCGGAGTAGGAGAAGTCGGAGAGGAGGCCGGAGCAGAAGAAGCATGTGCATTGGCCAAGATAGCAGGATCTTGATCAAGGACCTTTGAGTCTAATGAGAACTTCTCCAAGGTAAGGATAGTAGCATTAGCAACCCCAGAGTCAGCTGAAGGGGGAGAGCAACTAGTAGGGAGGCCTGGGCTCAACTGGGAAACAAAAGAAGAAGCAAGATTAGTGATAAGAGGAGAGGATGCTTTAGGCAAGACCATAGTATATCTCGGATCAACAGTGATTCCAGATCTAGGGTTTTGAATAGTAGAAAATAGAGTGACAGCAGGAACTGCAGTGGCTTGAGTCATGTCAACAACAAGAGTAGGGGGAGTAACAATCTGAGTCATAACAACATCAGTAGTAGAGAAAACAAGAGGAAGAATCTCAGAGGAGAAAGAATCAACTAAAGGAAGAAGAGGAGGAGGGGGGGGGGGGGGGGGGGGGGGGGGGAAGAGGAGGAAAGTGGTTAGTGGAAAGGAGAGGAGAAGGATCAGGGGGATCAGGAGGATGTGGAGGAGGGGGGAGGCCAACAGAGGAGGTTGACAATGGATTCAAGGCGGAAGCCTTACCGGAGGGGAACCAGTGGTTGTGCATTGGAAACTGTGGATACTATTAACCGATGCTAGTGCATCTTCATATGTAGTTGTGCATCTTCATATGTTATTAATGGTTAATCCTCAACTTAACGAAAACTATGGATAACAATTTTGAAACTTTTTAGATAGCAAAAGAAAAATCCAAATATTTATCCGTGAACTCGTTGTAGAAAAATTACCAATCTAACAATCTCAGGAATTCGTTTTAAAAAGTACGATTGAAATGTTTAAACGTTTTGTTTATACTTTCTACTATTTATGTTGATAGTTGTAATTAGGCATCGACATTCAGATACTCGATTTGGATTAGAGTTTGGGGTGGGTATTTTGGGTTTTGGGTATTTTGGTAATAGAGGTTGAGGTACTGTTCGGATATTTTTGAATTTTGGTTCAGATTCGGTTCGGTACCTTCTCGGTTCGGATCGATTCATATTATTGATTGGAGAACCGGTTTAGAACCGATATTTTTTGGATATTGTTCGGGTTGAATACTTTTTACCCAAATCTTTCCAAACTACCCAAAATATCCGGAAAAACAGAAACCCAAACTATATGAATCTATCCAAACTACCCGAAATACTTGGAAAAAACATAAAAGACTTAACCCAAACTACCCGAATCTATCAAAACTACCTGGAAATACCCGGAACCGTTAGACCTAGGTTATATAAAAAGGGATAATTATATTTAGTTAGGTTCAGATATTTCGTGTACTAGTTCGATTATTGGGTAATACCCGATCCGAACCGATATACGAAGTATCTGAAGATAAAATCCAATCGGGTATTTTCGAAGATCCGAAACCGATTCGAACCGTTTTTTCGGTTCGATTTCGATTTGG
The DNA here is from genome assembly GCA_900406555.1 of Pseudoturritis turrita. Taxonomy (NCBI): domain Eukaryota; kingdom Viridiplantae; phylum Streptophyta; class Magnoliopsida; order Brassicales; family Brassicaceae; genus Pseudoturritis; species Pseudoturritis turrita. Next base: position 545,988 of record OVBL01000921.1, on the reverse strand, counting down.
ATCTTCGAATTCGGATATTTTGTCCAGACCTATTTGTAACATGAAGCTAAAAATTGTGGGGATTCAATACTACCAATTAAAAAAAGCTATGTAAGTGGTTATTATGGTGGTAACTTTATAATGGTGGTAGATTAGAGACGATTGAAATCAAAATTTGATGGTTAAACCAAGTGTGGATAGTTCACTTGATTAGCAATGACTCATTTGGGGAAGGCTGAGTCTTTATTTCTGATACTTCCGAGTTCAAATTTTTGTTTGAGTATTACCAGGGTCAGCTCTAATATATTCGTTGCCTAAAACGAAAATGTTAAAGAAAAAAATACCCCAAAAAAAACATCTTAGAGAATTGAACCATAATTGTTTAAAACAAAAAGAAAGAAGAAAGAACTAACTAGTAGACCATGAACTAATTTTCAAAATAAATGCTGTTTTAATCCATATATTAATTTTGGCATCTAAAGTTGGTGTTTTTTGGACTTTACTCCATTATCGACCCTGTATATTACTGATGACTAATTCTAAACCGAAGAAAATTATGGACCGAAAATACTAAAGTCTTTTTGTTGTTAAAAAAAAAAAAAAAAATCAATGGGTAGCATTATAGAGCTTATATGCACCATAATTTCTTCATTATTTGCTATGATATTGTCACATTTTATAAGTGGAAGGAGCAAAAAGTTGAATAAAAAATGTCACCCAATAAAAGGTGAAGAAAAAGAAAAGGGGACCAGCATCCAATCCCAAGCCTTTAAACTCATCTTTTGTTTTTGATAAACCCTTTAACGTTTTTTGTAGTTTAGTAGATTAATGAAATATATTTCAAATTAAAAGTGTTAGTTAAAAAAGCTTTACAACCTAATAATACCAATAAGCGAATTAATGAATAAATAAACTAAACCCTGATTTTTGGGTTGTGTAACGTTCCACCTTATCGATAATGTGTTGTACACTCGGCCACCACCATTTCCAAGTTCAATTTATATTATTTTTTGGGAGCACATAAACGCATGAATAAAGGGATCAAAAGCTTTGATAACGAGGGAGGGATCATATGCTATAACTTATACGTAATTTTATTTTCTTGTAAAATTATTTACGCAACATTTTGACGTTAAGACAATCCCTAAAAATATATATATATATATAATGATAACAAGTTAACAACACATTTATGCTTGAAAATATTAAATTTCATAGTCCTAAAATTATGGCCATCACCACCAGCTTTTCTGTCTATGAAAAATAAATATTTTTGATATTTTGAAATTTGGCTCTTATCTTTCTTATTCAGTGTCCCACTAGTAAACCTAAAGACCAAAGAAAGAAAAGTAAGCGTTAACTAAAAACATATAAAACCATTAACCAAAGAAAATGAGAATAGCGATCGATTTACGTATAAAGAAAACAATATGACATATTAATATAAGATAATCGGTTTCGGGAGAATCATATAAGGTTCTCTAAAATCTCATAAATTAATCAAGAATCAGGTGATTTACGTGGGTAAAAGTTAGTGAAATAACTTTTAACAAAAAAAAAAAGAGTTAGTGATATCAAAAAGTTTATTGTCCAAATATAAAATTGTTGAGCCAGCGAATCATAGTTTCCATAGATCGAAAATAATTTTTGATAATACATGTGACAAATCCACCAAACATTAAACAGTCTTTTTGTTTTCCAAAGACTCAAACCTTATAAATAGTAAGTACGTATATATCTCCATCAATAGAGACCGTCAGCTTCAACCAAAATGAAATACTAATAGATACTGGCCGGGTTAATAACGAGAGTTGTATCTACTGATAATAACATGAATCATGTTACATAAAACTAGTAACATGAGTTTGTGGCTTGAATCAATACATAAATTTAAAAAAAACCAGTAGTTGCTAATCATCCAAGTGTTAATAACTCAAGATAATATTTTCGCTAGCGCTACAAGATTCAAACTCGATTTCCGCCTAGAAAGGTTTAGACTAAAACAAAATTATACCAAAGAGTCGAAATTGTTGTTGTTGTTGCTGCTAAATACAGTTTGAAGAATTGTGTTTTAAAGCAAACAAAGAATGATTAAAATAAACAATTGGACACAGATGGACATGAATCTGGAGTTTAGGTATAGATACCTGTATTTTGGTCTGGAAACAAGCTACAAGATTTTTTATTTTTTATTTTTTATTTTTTAAAAGAGAGAATGAGACAGGCTGGGAAAAAGAGCCGGTAGATGAATTCGGAAGTATCGTCTAAGTTTCTTCAAACAGCTATCTTCCAAATTACACAGCCTGTTTCTCACACGTGCGATTTGCCACACATCCAATCGTATTACTTGTCGTCTTATTAGTATTTGATATAAAATAAATTAAAGCTCTTAATGATTTGTGTTTTGATTAAGAAAATGGAGGAGATCCACACATTTGTCGTGGCATTAACCTATTGGAAGCTTTTAGCCATATGAGAATAATCGAATCAATCAAGAGAGACTCTCTTTGATGATAAGTACCAAAAAATATCGAATCCCCCACAAGAAACATCTCGAATGAAGAAAGCAAACCAACAAAAACTAGTGCGAAAAAAAAAAAAAAAAAACTAGTCCGATTCACTTCAGTAGAAAAATCCAGAAGTAAAACAGTATATCACCCTTAAGAACCAATATTTGTCACATTCGTTCTAACTATAGGCTCTTTGTTGCTTTTGGGTGTCAAGAAATTGTTGTTCTATTGATAAACGTTGCATTGTAACGATTTAACATATGATTATTGGTTGTTTCTCTAAATAGAATAGCATAAGATAAGACATTTTGCACATATATGTGCAATTTTCACATATTTACTCATATATATTTCCGCACTTGGTAGATCTCATAAAAGAAAAGATGAACGAATGAATTTTGCAAACTTTTTAATGGCCTAATTATCTCCAAATTTGAATATTTTTCCCATGACCTGATAAACGTTTGATAATTCTATAAAATAATAATTCATATTTTTGCTCTATAAATTAGTTAGTTTGATTAATTAAAATTAAATTATGTTATATATGTATATATGTCACTTTTTTATCACTTTATAATATAACTATATTAATATGATGATGGACGAACATCCACCTAGTATTGTTGCATCGGACAGGCACACAATCTGGTAATGTAAGTGTTATGATTGTGGTAATGAAATACTATGAATGGATCATATGTATACTGTATATGGTTATGAAACTGATAAATGCATACGTCTCACTATTGTGTGTCATTATTGATAAATATTAATAAATTTCTATAAATATGGAGTCATTAATTTCACTTACGTTCCTTAATTTCCCTTTCTAGTACTGCACAATACTAATATGTATAAAACCATTTTTTCTTCTTATAAGTATGCATAATATCAGTTTCTTAGGCATAGGATTTTGATTGGAAGAGCCTTTAAAAGACCATTATGTTTTTTTATCATCCAATCAAGTTTGGTTGTCAAAATATAAAGTAGAGCATTTAGTAACTGCAAATACTCTCCGAATGCTCTCATCCTCGTACTCTCAAATGGAAATTTTTTGGAACATTGACTTCTAATATATTAAAAATAATTAAAAAAAAACTATATAACTTATTTATTTTTATATTATATCAAAAACGAATTATATTAACTTTTAATTATTTTAGCTCATATTTATCATTATTTTATCTATTATATTATTTTAATATAATATTATAATAAAATAATAATTCAATTAAATATAATTTAAATTTGAAAAAATTATTAAAAACTTATGTTATAATCTATAAATGTAATATATATACAATAAATTTCAATGAAAATAAATATACATAATTTATATAATTATAAAACATATATATATTAATATTTATCATTTTTTATATGTTCCATTATTTTTAAATAAATTTTAATAAAATATAACTTCAATATTAAAATTTATAATTTATAAATATATTTATATTAAATTTTAAACTTAATATATACCATTAGTTTATTTGTCATACTATTCGTTAAATAGTATTATAATAAAATAATAATTTAATAAAAATATTTTAAATGAATAAAGTTTAATAAAAATATTTTAAATGAATAAAAATTGTTGTTATAACTTATGACTAATATATATGTATATAATGCATTAGAATACATATAAATAAATATAATAAAATAATTTATTTTTTAATTTAATATCTAATCATTCACAGCTCTACCAATCACTTAAAATGTACATATTAATCAGAGCATACGACTCCAGCAGCATACTGCTAATGCCGCTTTATGCTACTGCTCTACTGTGAGCCATACCAATCTAGGCCATAATATATATATGATCCATTAATATTAGGAAAAATCATTGTCAGCTACACGAACTATGATATATTGTATGGCTACACATACCAACTAAAGAAATGTCATGTTAGTTACACCAACAAATATCTAATACATAGTGACATGCACAAAGTATCTAAAAAATGTTGCAAACTACAAATCCGTCATCTTTTAACATAATCCGTTTATTGGGGTTAAAAATACAATTACTTAAAATTTTAACCAAATTGAATACTCGACCCAACAAAAAAAATCCAATCCGATCCAAGTGTAATTTTAAATTAAACTTGCCATATCTCATATGACCCAAATAATTTAAATTTCCAATCTGAAAACACAAAAAAAACCCGACCCGACCCATTATTATAAAAACTTGGATCATGATTATTGTGTTTTCTCCTTAACGGATTCTGTTAAAAGATGACGGATTTGTAGTTTGCAACATATTTTTAGATACTTTGGGCACGTCACCATGCATTAGATATTTGTTGGTGTAGCTAACATAACATTTCTTTAGTTGATATATATAGCCATGCAATATGCCATAGTTCGTGTAGTTGACAAAGATTGTTTCCTTAATATTACTCTATTTGTGATATACGGAAGATCCTTCCTAAAATACTCAACTGAAATGGCACGTAGACGCCTAGCGAGTGTGTTCTTCAACTCGGGAGCAAATCTCAGCGGAAACAAAAAAAAATGTAGCTACAATACAAACCATTTATTTGTGTATTTATTTTCTCGGATGTTTGTATACAAACTCTATAAGCTGTGAACAAAAAATGATACACACAATTTGAGAAAAAAGATTGCAAGTAAAATCATAGGTTTATATGAATGTACATGAGATATCAAGTTCCGTTACTATTCCTTGATGAGCACAGAACTAGAATGAATCCATACTTACATAGTTACATTGTATATCTGATGATATTAAAGCCATCGTAAAGCCAAAATCACGAGTACCACAAGAGAGAATCCCATCGCCTGCACCAATTTAACACCGAATACTCGGGTCATTTCGACTAATCTAAAGCATATTATTAGACTACTCTAAGACTAACCATAATATGCATACACACGAAAGCACATATACTCACAGTGATTGCGGAAGCAGCAAGACCGGCTCTTTCTCTAGGATCTTTGCGGTAATAGTTCCCGAAATAAAGAAATGTAGCATAGTACCACAAAAGTGGGAACACAAATCCTAGGAGAAAGCTGTTTATTATATAGAGATGTAATCAGAAGGCGTGAAGATTAACTCAGCATTGGTACCGATAACACGGAATTAACAAGAGAACAAAATACTCACGAGAACCATCCGATTCCACAACCAAAGCACGGAAGAGGTTTGTCATATACTCCTGTTTCCATGTCGTCTACATCTTTAACAAGCGTATATCTTCTTTTCCCACAAACCATAGCATCTATCGAAACAGAGACAATGTCTCTTAGTTCATGGTTAGAACTTAGAAGAAGGTTGTGACATAAAATTGTGGGACTTCTACACATGACACGACTAGATACTAGGCAGAAATGGATTGAAAAGCGGGTTGCGGTCTTAACCTTTAAGCGCGGAATAATAGCGAGCAGCTGGTCTCATGAGATTAGCATGCCTATCGGCAATAAATTTTACCAGCTCGGATCTACCATTTCTGGATACAAATTTAGTATCTGCAATGAAAAAGATGCAATTTATATTAGCACACATATATGGATGATCGCGTAAATCCAAAAAAAAATCCCCAAAGCAATACATCTCCTTCTCTAAGAACTTTGCGGTAGATTCCAACACTTGAGAATTCACTCAGACAACATCATGGAAATGAAAATGGACAGGGAAAAACAACGGTCGTCTCGTGATCTCATTTCTGTTATCTCAATCCCACTTCAGAAAATGCTATTTGTGCATACCAAATCACAACTCAGATGCCCCAAACTTTCAAAAACCATACCATTTGCAGTAGCAAAACTACTCTGTTCCTAGATATGGAATTACGGATGATACTCATTTGTTCTATGTTCTACTTGTACTAAAATTAACCAAAAAGCACGAAGAGTTAAAAGGACCGATTTGTTCATAAGAGAGGCAAGAAGATAATTATTACTTTCGTCCATGCTTTAGCTCTTGCTTGTGACAAGATCTTCAAATTTTCCTGCATTGACAATGGAAACCGTCTGAATATCACAAACAGTAATCAAACCTAGAGATAGATTTCAATACATATAAATCAAAATCCGAGTATAATTGGACCCCAAACCCTAGCAGCAACCAAAACCTCGCTATAGTTTTGAAATCCCCAAATCAGCACCGTGAAAAGAAAAAGGAAAAATACCAAATTGAAAATTAAGCTCAGTTTCTAAGAGATTACCACTAGCAATCCACAAGAGATTGAAGAGAACTCACCGAGAATCTAGTGAGAACAACTAAGAGACAAATCTGGTAATTGAAACGAATCTGAAACTGATAAGTCAGACGAGAATCGTGTCTTTTCCGCTTCTTCAATTTTGTCGGCGCTTTAAATGCCGTACAAAGCTGCAGAAGAAATTGAAACTAAATAAATACTCTTTTACCAACCAATCACGTTTTTATTTATTTACCTTTTTTTAGACTAAACATTAAACAACAACAACAAATGGTTTTTTTTGGTCTGGAAAACAAATGTTATTTGAAGTCTTGAAGACATTAATTTTGAGAAGTTAATAAAAAATATCATTTTTGTACATTTTAATATGATGTTAAATTGCATTACTTCTTTTTGTTTAATTGTTGATGTGATGAAAAGAGGATGGAAAAATTGGATAAAAGCTGCCGTGCACAACACTTTTGCAAATCAAACGTCTTGTGTAAGTATTTTTACTAGTTGGTCCATCACCTACAATGTCTCAAACTATTTGAATGTTATTTTATTTTTATTTTTTTATCGTCTATTTTTTTTATTAAAACATAGTTATGATACACAACCAGTTTTTGAAAACTAAACCGGTAGAATACATGAATTCTCCGAAAGGTAAGCCCTATAAAAAGAAAACTAGCAAAACTATAATTACAACGCAAACTAAAAAACAAGACAGAGGTAAATCCAACTTAAATCTGAACAATGACCAACCCAAACAGATTCACAAGGCTTCTAAACTCACGGAGAACATTTGATAGTGAATTACCAGGACACCTTGAAAGGACAATCCAAACGGTAAAATATTTTACTTATATGCAATGTTTTTATTAAACATTAAAAGATATTTAAAAAAAAATTGGGATCCCAATATGCACATATTTTCAGACCCTATTCCAGAGAAAAATAGGTAATAAAGCATCAAATGATAACACTGGTACAATTAACCCCAAAAATAAAAAAAACAGAAGGGGATTTTTTGTTTGGAAGCTACATTATCTCCATATACACATATTCATGTTAGTAAGAAACTGATTAAATAATGGTGGGAAGATAGCAAAGTAAATAATTGAAAATTAAGCAGGAATTAATATTACAAACAATTAATAATATTATTAGTACCTGGTTTTCTTTTACTTTTTTAAAAGAGATTTACCCACCATCAAAACTTTTTTTTTTTTCATTTTTCTTCCAAACCTTCTTTTTCAATTCAAGGATTTGCTCTTGAATTTCCTTATTCCCTTCAAATCAACAACCACCACACTTATATTGTCTTTGCTTCCTCTTTGCAAAGCCATCTTCGACAGATACTCCGCCGCCGACATTGCCGCCGGATCTATTCCTTCTCCTCTCTTCTCGGCCGGAAGCAAAGCATCTCCGGCCATCGCGTTCTTCTTGTGCCATAACAATATCCGTTTCCGAGCCATATCGCACACTTCTTCATTCGTCATCACATCCCAAAGACCGTCGCTTGCTAAGATGAGACAGTCGTCTTCTTTGACTCGTCTGACAGAAGTCACTTCCGGATCTGGGATCACCGATGGCTTTAAGTATTTATCACCTGTTTGTAACGGTTTATAAATGTAAGCGAACTATTAAAAGAACCAAAATCATTGAATATTTTCCGGAGATAGTGAAGCATTACCGATGGATCTCGACATTGCGAGCACACCAAAAACACGAGCCCCGTTCCACTGGATTACCTTCCCTCCGGCTGCTTCTATCCTCACGGCTTCATCTTCTCTATCCGGCTACACATAAATGTAGAGCCACACGCTATAAGAATGTTGACCAATCTATAGATATAGGCTCTGGTAGGTAACACCGTAACAAATGAAACGAATTCATTAAGCGAAATGACAATTTTATTGATTTTGGCCACTAAACTTGCGGAATCATGGAATGACTAAACATAAAGAAAACCGCAATTCCAAAAAAAATCATGACTGAAATTCCGCTATTCCGCTATTCCGCTATTCCGCTATTCCGCATACTACTAATTAGAGTCATTCAAAGAAATTGTGATATACCTAAAACGTATTAATACATGTATTCTTACTTTGTGATCAGTGGATAACGCGAGTGGCGTTTTGCCGCGGCACAGAACCGCTCTCGAGTCGCCGCAATTAGCTACAAAGATATGCGTCGGAAAGACAACGGCGACCACCGAAGTGGACCCCACCGTCTCCGGGACGGAATCGATCTCTGAGTCAACTCTCATGAAAGAGTTGAACAAAGCTCTCTTCCACTTCTCTTGCCACGTGTCGCCGTCGCAAAACTCCGGCTTCTCCTTCACAATCTCCTCCGTCAAAGCCAAATGCATCCTCTCACGGCAATAATTCGCCACCTAGAAAAAACCGATCAAATGAAGAACAAAATCAGATCCAAAAACCAAATTTTGCAATTTGCTACTCAGTTTCAAAATCGATTTCTACCTGAGAACCGCCATGGCCATCATAAACACCGAAGAAATGAGCACACGAGTGAGGATTAAATCCGTTGGTGACTCGACCATCGAGCAACGAATTAGACGAGACTTGAAGGAATCTAGGAATAGTTGAGACAGAATCTTCCATCTCTGGTCGTCTTCCACAAATCGAAGTCACTCCATATAAAGGAACACTCTTAAACTCGAACAGACTTCTACTCTCTGTTCTACTGATTACTTTCTTCTCGCTCTGAGTCGTCATCGATCTCGGATCAAACTCATCCGAGCCGTTGATTTCTTTATCCACGATATCGTCTGGTACACCTGCCGCAACAGATGATAATGATGATGACGACGAAGCTTGCCTCGAGTTGATCCCAAAGGACGAATCTTTCATAGATTCTTCGCCGGAAACTAAAGACCCAGAACCGGAACACGAACTTTCCGACAACGAACCCCTAGATTCGCCGTTGCAATAGCCTCTGATTCCGGCGAATTCGAGCTGAGGATCAGGGAATGGTCTGAAAGGAACAGCGACTGCAGGAGAATTTTCGTCCATTGATGAACCCTAATTTCTTGATCTCTCGCAAAGACCCAAATCAGAAATCAACGATTTTTCGAAGAGAATGGTGCCAAAATTTATGAAATTGCAGATTTTTTAAAAAACTTTCTTCAAGGGACAGATGGTTTGAGTTTTAAAAAAACGGGTCAGTGGAAGAAAAACGAAAAGTCGACAGATTTCTAAAGAAAATTTAAGAGAGTAAAATGACTTTATTAGAGAAAGATGAAGAAGACAAGATACTCGTGACTCATAAGAGGAAAGTGAGACAACCTTAGCTAGCACATGAAACAGAGATAGAGATGCCAAATAAAGAAAAAAAGCAAAATTTTCCCGAGAAAATCACCACCCAGAAAACTACAAGAAAAAGAAAAGAAAATCAATCAGGGTTTCCTGGATTCTGGGTAATTCGTTTCTCTCTCTCTCTCTCTCTTCGATTAATTTCAACGAAAATAATTTCCAGTTGAAAGAAAAAATACACTCTTTTCTTCTTCGATTTATCTCTTTTTGTGCTCTCTTCACAGACAAAAACAAAACAAAAAACAAAAAGTTTAGGCAGAAATAGGTTTTAAATCTGCCACATATGACATTTTAGAGAGATATAGAGAGAGGGGTCTTTATTTATTACACAACACAGCACAGAGAGAGATATTTCAGTCAAGAAAAATAACTAGTAACACATTTACATTGAATATTTATTTTATTTCTTTTATAAAAAAACATTTTTCTTCCATTTTACTATCGTGTCATCCCTCCATTATTGCGTATCTTTATCGTAGTTTTAAAATACAGATGTTTATCAGTTTTCTTCTATAACAAAATATCCTATTCCTGCATTTAAAAGCTAAAACACGCTTGGAAATTTAATTTTGGATAAAATTTTAGGGTGCAAATGTGTAATATAGAAACAAATTTCTTAAAAATTGATCATTAATCTGGACATGCCACATGTCAATAGAAACTTAAAAAGTTAATTAACGGAAGAGTCCATAAGTTAAATTTTGAAGTAACTATTGAATTTTCAGTTTGTGTTGCTTGGTTACTTTAACAACTCTAAATAGAATTTGCTTTAGCTTAATTTAGTGAATTAATACTATTTTTTTTTATCGATTATATAATATGCTACAACAACTAAAAATGTGTTGTTAGTGTTGGTTTATGTATAAATGTAATTTGATAAGTGAAACACTAAACAACGCATTTATCGGCACCACTTCGCATATGACTTAGTTTTGGTATTTGCCAACATTAAATTGTACAACCACTTGTTCAGTGACTTTGAGTCATGTCCTATCCTCAAACCATTGCAACTTGTATTGTCTAGGGTGTTTGATCTTCTCAAAACCTAACATGTCCATCATCAAGACCTAACATATACACTATATACTTGATAGCCATGTTAGTACATGAACCATTATCTATAACTAGATTACATATTTTGTCCTTGATGGTGCAGCGAGTGTGAAAGAGATTGTCCTCGACATTTTTCTGGTCACGAACATGTATCCAACATCAGGATACTCAATCTCATCTCTTGCTCATTTCGATCCTCATCTTGCTCATCTTGAGATTCGTACTCTCCATTTGTGGTGATGATCATTACTCTTCTGTTTGGGCACTCCCTTGACATGTGTCCTTTTCCCTGACATTTAAAACATGTTATGTCACGAGCTCTTTGGAAATCATGATACTTACCTTATTCTGGACGTGAGAACTTAGGTTGTTCAGTGGTTTTGGTCTTGAATTTAGAGTCTATCTCTCATGCAGTCTTGCGCTTGATTTGCACATATTAGTTTTAAACGTTACAAATTCTCTTAATAACATTTTTTTTTAAAATCTGTAATTGTATTGACACTTTGATTCTCCTCTTATCAGTTAATCACATGGAGAGAGAGAAAAAAATTCGGACAAGCTGTTCATTGGTGAGATAGTTGTTCCAGACAATGGCAAATTTGGAAGTTTGACAACTTCTGGATGAACAATAATGATGTACTAATATCTGTAAATTATTAAGTTTTTTTTTTGGTGTATGCATGTTGAAGCCAGTAAAGCGGTTTCAATAGAGGATTTAAACAAAAGCAACAACAACGAGTCGCTTGGAACAAGCAGAAACAAGATCTTAATCGGAGGATTGTCGCCAATGGTGACATATGCTAACTTGAAGAACTATTTTTCTCAGTTTGGGAGAGTCACTGATGGTGTGGTGTTGCTTGATAAAAAACCTTTTGTCCGAGAGGTTTTGGCTTTATAACGTATGAATCGGAAGAGACTGTGTGCATAGTGCCTAGGAGGAAATTTGCGTCTTAAGTGGCATTGACCCAAAGAAGGAACGAAAAGACCAGCAAAACAACATGTGTCCACATACGTATAAGGTATCTTTGCGGCTTCTATGGCACAGCATATCTGAGCTTTCATGATGAACTCTGATAGTGTCAGCTCGATGGCCACCGTGCGGTCCACGTCATTGCCAAATTCTGACGGTAAGAATCTCTAGATGAAAGTTGGTTAACAGAAGAGTCAACAAGTTTAATTTTGAAATAATTATTGAATTCAGTTTGACCCAAAAAAGTAAGTATTGAATTCTTTAAAATATAAAACAAAAAAACATCTTGCAATATTCTATAAAATATTTAATAGTAACAATTTTTGTTCATCACAAAAATATAAATTATCCTTTTTTATAGTAAAAGATAAAGAAAACAACAAAATATATAATTTATGATATAATATTATCTTTTCATAATTTTTGATTGATGATGGAGAAAAATGTTTATTGATTATGATTAAAATTTAGGGTTAATTAGTTGAATATTACTTTTGAGAGAGATAATTGAGAAAGCAGTAGTTCCATTTTCGAAATTAGATAAGTAGCAGAGAGAGAAAAAATGACGAAATTATCCATGTAGATGTGTTTTAGGTAATAAGTAAATAAAAAAAATCCATAAAAATCTTCTCTTGATCTAATATCTGAAAAAAATGCTCCTACAAAGATAAAAAGTAGACCTTTGTCTTGCACAACTGCTTTGGAAGAAAAAAAATGGGTCAGAAGATGACAACAAACAAATATGTTGTAACAGTTAACTATTTAATAACATAACTAACTATTTTTGAAACTATCTATTCAATTAATCTCATAATATAGTTAACTACATCACATTATTTGGAACTATTTAAAAATATAGATAATTATTTTCATCGAAACTACCTATTCAATTGATCTCAGAACATAGTTAACTACATCACATTATTTGTAACTATCTAAAAACATAGTTAACTATTTTCAGAAAATAGTTATCAATTTAAAAACATAGTTAACTATTTTCAGAGCATAGTTATCTACTATACTGATTTTATGACATAGTTGACTACATGAAAATATTGTTGTAATAGTTACTTATTTAAACAAATATAGTTAACTACGTTCAGACCGTAGTTACCTATTATAGTTTGCATAATGGAAAAAATAACATACATAGTTAACTACTATCATAATTAAAAAAACAACATACATAGTAAACTATTATCACAGACATAGTTACCTATTATATTGATTTCCGAACATAGTTAACTATGTTGATCTCCAGCGGCGGTTCAGTTTGACCAAGAGATGGATGATGATGGAGAGTTTAATGGAGGAGAAGAAACACCATTTTAATCCACGATTGGAGATTTCAATCCATGACAATGAGTTAAGACAAAGTAATTGACAGAGAAGAAGAATAAGAAATGAATTTTGAAATTGATTATAAAGAAGAAGGAGATAAGAAGAAAAAGAAGAAGAAGAAGAAGAAGGGCCTTGTCGGCACCACTTGCTGACAACGGAACGCATCGTCAATTAAAAAAAAAAATTAATCGGCGGTGAGAGGAAGAAATAAGAAGAAGAAGAAGATGAGAGGAGAAAAGATTTAGAAATTAGGGTTTATTTTTTTTTTTAATGTAAAAAGCTGTATAATTACAAAATGGTAAAATTGGGATTTTAGGTGGGTTATATGCTAGTTACTCTATTATCTTATTATATAAGGAGAATGCACTCAAAATTATAACTCATTAGATCGTGACATGTGTCATTTTAATTGAGATGATGACACGTATTAATATATCTTATTATATAAAGGAGAATGCACTCAAAATTATAACTCATTAGATCGTGACATGTGTCATTTTAATTGAGATGATGACACGTGTTAATATACTAACGTATAAAGTTAATTTTAATCTTAATAATATTTCATTTTTATCTAAAAGTTAAAAGAAAAATACATCATTGCAAACAAAAAAATGTCCTAACGTAATAAAAAAAAGTCAATGTCCTTCTGTAAAAAAAATTGTCATTAAAAATAGAAAAATTTATAAACAAAATGTCACTAAAAAGATAAAAGGAAAATTTGTAAAAAATATCATTAAAAAAAGGTAAAAGATAAAATTTGTAAAAAATATCATTAAAAAAGAGGAAATTTTTTTTTCATGTCAATACGTTTAAAAACAAAAAAAGAAAAAATATCATAACTAATCGAGAAAGAAAGGAAAAAAATACATCATCGGAAAAATTTGTTAAAAAAATGTCATTAAATAAAGGTATATGGGAAAATTTGTAAAAAATATTATTAAAAAAAAGTAAAAGGGAAAATTTGTAAAAACAAAATATCATTTTAAAAAAAAAAATTGTTTCATGTCAATACGTTTAAAAACAAAAAGAAAAGAAAAATGTCATAACTAATCGAGAAAGAAAAGAAAAAAAATACATCATTCAAGCAAATCATGAATTCGAGAGTTCCACAAATCGATCAAAGCTATTTTACTTTAAATTTTGCCCAACGTGATTGTGACACGTAGGCAAAATCGTAAGTCACCAGATCGTGACATGTGTTAATTTTAATTGAGATTGTGACACGTGTCAATATATTAATATAAAAATATAATACATCATCGCCAAAAAAAAATGTCATAACATAACAAAAAAAAAGTCAATGTCCTTCTGTAAAAAAAATTGTCATTAAAAAAAGAAAAAATTTGTAAACAAAATGTCACTAAAAAGGTAAAAGGAAAATTTGTAAAAAATATCATTAAAAAAAGTTAAAAGAGAAAATTTGTAAAAAATATCATTAAAAAAGAGGAAAATTTTGTTTCATGTCAATACGTTTAAAAAGAAAAAAAAGAAAAATGCCATAACTAATCGAGAAAGAAAGGAAAAAAAATACATCATTGGAAAAATTTGTAAAAAAAAATGTCATTAAATAATGGTAAATGGAAAAATTTGTAAAAAATATTATTAAAAAAAGGTAAAAGGAAAAATTTGTAAAAAAAAATATCATTAAAAAAAGAAAATTTGTTTCATGTCAATACGTTTAAAAACAAAAAAAGGAAAAATATCATAACTAATCGAGAAAAAAAAGAAAAAAATACATCATTCAAGCAAATCATGAATTCGAGAGTTCCAAAAATCGATCAAAGTTATTTTACTTTAAATTTTGCCCAACGTGAGTGTGACACGTAGGCAAAATCGTAACTCACCAGATCGTGACATGTGTTAATTTTAATTAAGGTGACACGTGTCAATATATTAATATAAAAATATAAATTTTCTTTCTCTACATTATTTATTTCTTAAATCAAAGTGTAGTGTAACTAAAAGGAAATAATAGTCTAAAAAAAAAGACATGTTATTAAAAAAAATTAAAAGGAAATAGTAAATCAAAAAGATTAAAAAAAGGAAAATAAGATAAATTATTTATAATTGTAGTGTAACTAAAATGAAATAATACTCAAAAAAAGAAAATAAGACATATTATTAAAAAATTAAAAGGGAATACTAAATAAAAAAACTAAAAAAGTAAAATAAGACAAATTATTTCCAATTTCTAAAAGTATTAGTGCGGCATATAAAAAATTGATATTCATGAGATTACGACATGTTTTGTTAATACTTTTAAATTTATTTACTAATATATTTTGTTAATTTTCTTACTATTTGTTTAACACTAATGACATATATTGACATAAATTTGATAGAATGCATTATGCATATATTATTTTGATATGAAAATTTTGGGTATCATTGATTAACAAGGAATGTATGGAGTAAAAATATAGTTTTAATATTATGGATGAAATACATGAGTTGTATTGCGAGATGAAATACGTGGAGTTGAAATTCAGTTTGAAACAAAATTACTAATCAACATCTAAAATAAGTGTGCGAGTAACAATCAAAATCTAAATATTTACATCAACAAGATTTAACATATATTTCTTACATTTTCATAAATTTTATCTTTATTAATTTAATCGATTACCGACACGTTTTATTTTATTTTTTATCATTTATAAATAAGTTATAATTAAAACTCCGCGTATTACGCGGGTTCTAATCTAGTCTTTTATATAATATTAGATAGTAAATTATAGATGAGAAAATTATTATAGAGTGCAATTTTCCTAAAATTTAACTATTTCAAAACCACTCCTTGAATCAAAATGAAAACCCCAACACTTATTTTAGTTTTTTTAAACTTACAACTCATACATATTACATTAATACACGGATTAAATACGGGTGTAAAAACATGAACGTTACTAATAAAATCATGAAAACTATACAACCATGTTTTCCCTTTTACTGATTTGTACACAATATCGGGTTTAACTAGTACTTATAAATTCAATTAATAACATTAAAAAAAATTATATAATGTTATACCCATTGTTCAAAATTTTGCTAGGCGTTAATTGGGTGATATAAGTGGGTTTAGCGTCTAATGACAAAAACTAAAATTAAACAGAAATTAATCGGAGACTAGTTTTTAAATTTATGTCTTTTAAATCAGTGAATTAATCGTAAATTTATAATTTTGATATAATATTGTGTTCAAATTTCATAAAACACATATAAATGAAGTTAGAACTTTCATCATGTCGTAATAGATCATTAACTAATTCCAATTCACCTCAAATTCAAAATATCAAATCTAATTTACAATAGTTAAAAAGGTTGGTGTTGGAGATATTTTCATGTCACATAACTAGAACACTAATTGGTTATCGAAATTTTAATAGATTTTAATTCAGAGGAATTCCTTAAAATACCACTAAATGAAATTTTTGTTCCAAACATACCATCATTAGTTTTTTTCATCCAAAAAATCACTAAAAGCTTATATTTTCCAAAAATACCACAAACACTAAAAAAATTTTGAAGGGTTATAATTTAAAATTTTGGGTTTGAATTTAGTATTTTGGTTTTAGGATTTAGTTTTTAGTAGTTATGATTTGGTTTTGAGGTTGAAGATTTAGGTTTTAGGGTTTAGGGTTTAATTTTAATTTTATGGTATTTTGGAAAACTAAATTTTTTAGTGGTATTTTTGAAAAATAAACTAATGATATTATTTTTGGAAATAAACCTTGAAAGTGTGCTATTTTTGAGAATTTCCCTTTAATTAATTATTTTAATTATATTTCTAATTTTGATTATAAATCCAATATATTATAGTAAATTAATCGGCTTTTGTAATAAACGGATTAGATAAAAAGTAATTGGACCAGACCAAAAATAATTGGACCACCAACTATTAAAAACCGATTATGTTTAATCATCGTGGAAAAATAATTGGCTAGACGGCTACTGCCTAACAGATATACAGAAAAGTAATCGTAGAAAGCCGATTTTTCAAAAAAGGGTTATACCTAACTATTATACCAGCTTAATACAGAATATGAATATCTCCAATTGTGATACACGGAAAAATATAGGGAGAAATTCAAAAATGCCACTTTTGAAATATTATTTTGCAAAAATGCCACAATGAGTTATCTATTTTCAAAAATGTCATAAATTAATGATTTCTAACACTTAAGATCTTAAATTTTTAAATTTTAAAAATGGTTTTGACCATAACAAACACTAAATTCTCAAAACTAAATCCTAATATAACATAGTTAATCCAAATATAAATGATATTTTGAATAAATAATATAATATTAATGGTTTTTTAATTTTTTTTTGAAAATGTAATATTTTTGAAAAATTATTTCAAAAATTACATTTTTCAAAATTTCTCAAAAATATACCATCAATTATATAAATACTGTTTCAATGGTCTTGAATAAAACATTGATTCCAGTTTTGAAAAAAAAAAAAAAAAAAAAGAGAGTGAAAATTACATATATGGATAGACTTGGAAATCAAATAATGACATTCGGGTGGAAACCAAAAACAGAAGAGAATCAACGAAAGAAGTGTGCTGTGTTGTCAACAGATGATTTCTTTTTCCAACAATAATAATTAAAAAAAAAAAAACCTTTTTGAAAAAAAATGAATAAATATATGAATAACAATCAAGTGGGTCCTACGTTTTGTCGGGAAACAGACGGATGGTCGCCACGTAGACAGATAGAAAGTCGTAGATTTGGTGAACGCAGAGTTGATGACGTGTACGGTGAGAGATCTGTTAGTTGGGGTGGCGGGAAAGATGAGGAAAGAGGTTCATTGCACTGACAAAGACGCACCCCTCTTTAACTTCCGTAAATATCTTGTGTTTCTTTTTTTTTCTTTTATAATTTTTTTTAGAAAAATAATACCAAAATAATAGTACTTGCTATATATAGTTTTATTCCACGTGTTACGTAAGCATTGGACCATATGATGATGATATGTGAAAGAAAGTGGCTTTGGATGGGCAACTAACAAAATACCCAATTTCAAATCAAATTCAGTGAACCAATCAGAAATATATTAAAACCATATTTTTATGGATTGATGAAAACAAATTTATTTTAATGAACCTTTATGATTTTAAACAACACTCTCTCGGTTCCATTATACTCACTCATGTTTCTAAAAAAAATGAGGTTAAGAATTGTATAAATTTTAATTTTTGTTTTGTCTTTTTATATTAAAAATATCATTTAATATTTAATTAAACACAAATCAATCAATAAAAAAAACATTGCATCATATAAATGATTATAATATATTAAATTTTATATAAAAAATTGAAAAAGTAAAATAAAATGGAAAAAAAATAACGATAAAATATTTTATATAATGAAACAAAAGGAGTAATATTTGGGATATACGTAGATAGACTCATGCAAATTATAAAGTTCATTCAAACTTATATTTATGGTCTCTTGCAGCTGTCATATAATAATATCTAGATAAATTATATATCATTTGATATGAAAAAGAACAAAATCAGATCATATTGTATATGTGTCACAAATTTTGTGATAATCAGTTGTCACACGGGTCTGTTCAAAAATGTTGTATATAAACTATTATCGTTTTATTAATTTTATTCAAAATTATTTAAAATACAAAAGTAATAAGAACAAAAGTTACATTAATTGGATATGTGATAATATTTCTTAATCCTTATACACAAATTTAAAACATCTAATTTCCTTATAAGGATAAAGAGTTAATAGCAATTTTGAAATTTATGTTATTACAAAATCTTATAGCTCTTTTTTTGTGTGTGTGGATCAATATGTTATATCAATCAGAAAATTAATATACAAAGAGATACAATCATTCCACATAAAGAAATAACAGTCCTATTAAAGGGTATACAACACCTCATTGTAGCGGTAGATCTTATAGCTCTAAAATTGTCATATAAGTTTCATTTTGCGAAGAATTTATACTTTTTTGATGTCATTCGAGAAAGCTATAAAAAAGCAAGATGAAACTACCAATTGGACTGGGCCTGGCCCTGGCCCATCGATATCTCCGTCAACTTTTCAACTTTGTCTTCCTTTAATTAAATAAACGTTTGACTTTTGCCACCACACCATGTGTGTTTTGTAATTTCACTTTACTGTTTTCACAAAGTCTGATTTTTGTTGTTGTTGTTGACTTGAAATAATTAATTTCTGTACACAAAAACAAATTTGATTTTCCCATGTGACGATGGGCAGATTTTTTAGGTATATAGTATGAAATATATTATATTATTAAAAAAATAACTATGCATCAAATTAAGTTTTTATTACATTATATTTTAATATTATTTTTAAGTTATATTTTAAATAGATATATTCGATAGTTATTTTTAATTTTATTATAGATATCTTATTATATAAAGTTTGATGCGTCAAACGTTGTGATTAACACGATCGTGATATGTAGCATCTGATCGATTAGATTTTGACAAGTGTAAATTTTTATTTCCAATTATAATAGCAAAAGAGTAAAAAACTAAATCTAGTTCAAATGGGAATAGAAAAACTAATTATTTGAAATATATTATAGAATTTAATTGAAAATCCGATAATAAAAGACATATAATTCTCTTATCAGAAGAAAGATAATATGTCGATTCAGAAAAGAAAAATAAAAGTCAAATATGATTAAAAAATAAGTAAATTTAATTCAAATAGAAATATGAGAATCAATTCGTCAAGATATTCAATATATATATATATATATACATATATATATATAAATATGAGTAACTACATAATAAAAGGTAAACCTAATTTAAATAGGAATACGAAAAACTAATTATTGGAAAAATGTGACAAAATTTAATTGAAAATAATATAATATAAGAAAAATAGGAGAATCAAAATAAATAACTAATTGTTAGGTTTCTCTATTAGTGATTTCGCATCGATTTTTTCAATCTTATTTTTTTTTTTTTACTGGTGATTTGATTTTATTTTTCATTTTTTCGTATTTAGTTTTTTACAGGTTTATAGAATATTAGAAGAGTAACAATAGTTTAAATAGAAATATGATAATCAATTCATCAAAATTTTGAAAAACAGATATAGCAAAATAGTAAAAAACTAAATCTAATTCAAATGGGAATAGGAAAACTAATTGTTTGAAATATGTAAAAGAATTTAATTGAAAATCAGATAATAAATGAATCAAAATAAATAAATAACCGTTAAATTTCTCAATCAGTGGTTTTGTATTAGAGTTCTCAATCTTTTTTTACGGATGATCTGATTTTGTTTTTTTGTTTTTCCGTGCTTTTTTATTATTTCACAGATTATAAGATGATAAATTATAAACCTGCATATATGCGGATCCTAGATCTAGTATATATATATATATTAACAATTGACTGCGATATTTGATAATTGTTTTATAATTTTATTATTATGGATATATATATTTAAACCGAATGCGATGATAACGAAATTAACTTTGTTATGTATTCCTTCCTCAATCCTTATATATACCTTCTTCTTTGTTTCGTTATCGAACAAAACGTTCCCTCTCTCCTTTCTTCCTTTTTTTTCTTCGTTGTATGTTTTGATATTCTATGTTTTATAATTAATTTATCATCTTCTATTTGTTTTGTTCCGTTATTGATGTGATTTTTATTTTGGTCAATTTTAAGGATGGGTTGGATACTCAGTTTCAATCGTCTGGATCCGTGTCAAGTAATACTGATAGATCGGTTTGTTGTTACAAAACTCCTTATGCTTTCGTAGATATAACTATGAAAAAAGGGTACGTATCTTTATGTTAATCTCTCATGGTCTGTGTTTTTTTAAGAGTTATTTATATAACGAGCTTTATAGGTTCTCTGTGTCGGTTTACTTGGAATCCCGTATTTGAGATTTGGAATATGCGTCGGAGTGATATGTTGATTGAAGGTAATGTTTATGTTAGTTTCTTTTATTTTCGTTTTTATTATATTTTTATTAACCAAACTGTTAGTATTTTAGATGCTGATCGAGGTTCCGTGTTTCAAATCTGGATGATGAAACAATCGTGTCTGAATTTCAAAGGTAATTTTTTTTGTGAACGAATTTGTTTGTAGCTGCTGAATTTTTTTATTCGTTTTGTAAAGCTAATATTATTACTAATCATATTTTTTTAACATATTGTTTAAATATGTTAAAAAAAAAATATTGTTTAAATAAATTGTTTGGATCGTCCAGGGTTTGGTGCAATAGTTTCCCGTTCTTTTGTTTGGGATTTCAGATGCAAGTCTTGGTTGCTACGTGAGAATTGTTTGGAACACAGAGGTTTTGATCTGTGTTTTAGATATATAATTTTTTGGAGGTTCTATTTTTTCAGTTTTTGCCGGTTTTATATTTTGGTGTGTGATGAATTTATATATTTGTTGATCTTGTAGCCACCGATGAATCTGCTGGTGGTGAGTCACTATCTATGCAACAAAGTGATAAATATAGTGACTCTGATGATGGTGCTGAATCGAGTGATTAATGGTGGAGAGGTACATGAAGTAGAGAAGAATGGTTTTGGCACTGCAAATATGGATCCGTCGTGTCTCTAAACCCTGAGACTATGAAGAAGGTACAACTCTTTCATGAAGCCACTGTATAAATAAGATTTGATAATATTGATATTGATTTTTTTTTTTTGTTTGTTAGTGTTTTGCCACTTTTGGATTGTGGTTATGCGAAGAGTCTGACCTTTCAAAAAGGTTTGCTTTTGATCCGTATTGTGTTTCTAGAATTTGGATAATCGTTGGGTTTATCCTTTTTCCAGTCACTTACGATGGTGTTTTATCATACATTCGTTCTATGGATTCATCTAGCATCAGGTCGCAAAATTTCATGAACATCCCAATGAAAGATGATTATTCTGAGGATGATGATGAAGACTTTAATGCCGATGATGAAAGTGAAGAAGCAACTACGACTGACGAGAAAGAATACGACAAAGATGGTAGCGACGATTGCTCTGATCATTCTGATGTTGTGTCCAAAAATAATAATTTTGGTTTTACTTTGATCATTCGTGTTAGCTCATTTTCAGATTGGTTTTTTTGTTTTTTTTTTAAGTTTTTGATTTGTATAATATCAAACAAATATAATATATGTTTTGGGAGTTTGTTCATATCATCATCTATATTTTATAATTATATTAAATATACGCATACACAATCTCATGGTATTTATAGTTGATAAATACTTTTCGTGATATGGAAAAGGAAATAACAAAAAAATGTATAGAGATTACTAAGACAAGGAATTTATTCTTATTCCGATTTCGGTTAGAGATTAGATATATATGATATATTTCTTCTTAATATTATTTAATGTATAAAATGTCTACGAAATATATTATTTTACTTTGGGTTTATTTTAACTCTGTTGGAATTAGATATATTTCTTGGCTTTGGTTATTCTATAAGAAATAATGTCAAAATTTTGTTAATTTTATTTGTAAGATTTTGGAGATATCCTAAATATATTTTATCTTCAGTTTAGTTACTATATATATCAGTTTTTGTCAACAAAAAATAAATTTATATATTTTAAAACTTTAGAGAATGACTGAATGTTTTAAAAAGAAGTTCTAAATGAGATTTTTATTATATTTTAATATTTAACCGGACTGACCAAAATTAATCGAATCAACCCACAATTAACTGAGATTTTTGATTAAAAACCAAAATCAAATTAATACATTAGTTTTATTTGGCAACATTAGATACAAACCGAATTTTTCCATAATCGAAACGAATCAAATCATAGTTTTATTCGGTTTGTTTCAATAGAATATTTCCAACCCGAAAAAAACAAAAAACTGACAAACCGAATCAAACCGACTATAACTAACACAGTATATCCAAATCATTCAATATTTTACGTGCATTTGTGAGGGTTTATGCTCACCTATTAGGGTTTAGTATCCCTTAATTTCTAAGAGATAAATTATTTTCAATATTTTATGATAGAATATTTTAAAAAGAAGTTCTAAAGGAGATTTTTTGGATTATATTTAAATGTTTAACCGGACTGGTCAAAATTAATCGAACTACCCACAATTAACCAAGATTTTTGACGAAAAACCAAAATCGAATTAACACTTTAGTTTTATTCGGAAACATTACATACGAACCGAGCTAAACCGGATCATAATTTCATTCAGTTTATTTCAGTTAGTTTCAATACAATATTTCCAACCCGAAAAAAAACAAAAAACTAAGAAACCAAATCAAACCGACTATAACTAACACAATATATCTAAAACATTCAATATTTTATGTGCATTTTTGAAAGTTTAGGTTCACCAATTAGGGTTTAGTACCCCTTAATTTGCTAAAAAAAATGAATTGTTTTCAATATTTTATGATAGAATATTTAAAAAAAAAATTCTAAAGGACATTTTTAATTATATTTTAATGTTTAACCAGAATGACAAAAATTAACCGAGATATTTGACTAAAAACGAAAATCGAATTAACACTTTAGTTTTATTCGGAAATATTACTTACGAACCAAAAATTTTCATAATCAAACTGAACTGAATCATAATTTTATTCGGTTTGTTTCAGTTAGTTTCAATAGAATATTTCCAAAAACCAAAAAAATGACAAACCGAATCAAACCGACTATAACTAACAACGTATATCTAAATGATTCAATATTTTACGTGTATTTGTGAGGGTTTAGGCTCACCTATAAGAATTTAGTACCCTTTAATTTGCTAAAAATATAAATTGTTTTCAATATTTTATGATAGAATGTTTTAAAAAGAAATTATAAAGGAGATTTTTTGGATTATATTTAAATGTTTAATCAGACTGACCAAAATTAACCAAACTACCCACAACTAACTGATGTGTTTGACTAAAAACCAAAATCGAATTAACACTTTAGTTTTAATCGGCGATATTACATACAAACAAAAAAATTCCATAATCGAACTGAACCGAATCATAGTTTTATTCGGTTTATTTCAATTAGTTTGAATAAAATATTTTCACCCTTAAAAAATAAAAACAAAACCGACAAACCGAATCAAACCGACTATTACTAACACAGTATATCTAAATCATTCAATATTTTACTGCATTTGTGAGGGTTTAGGCTAACATACGAGGGTTTAATATCCCTTAATTTGATAAAAATATATATTATTTGTCAATATTTTATGATAGAATGTTTTTAAAAGAAATTCTAAAGGAGATTTTTTGGATTATATTTTAATTTTTAGCTGGACTGACCAAAATTAACCAAACTACCCACAATTAAACGAGTTTTTGACTAAAAACCAAAATCGAATTAACACTTTAGTTTTATTCGGAAACATTACATACAAACCAAACTTTTCCATAATCGAACTAAACCGAATTATAATTTTATTCGGTTTATTCCAGTTAGTTTCGATAGAATATTTCCAACCAGAAAAAAAAAACGACAAACCGAATCAACCCAACTATAACAAACAACGTATATCTAAATCATTCAATATTTTACGTGCATTTGTGAGAATTTAGGTCCACCTATTAGGGTTTAGTACATATAAACATGTTTGAGAGACTGAAAGATACAAAATAGTTTCACATTTGGTAAAAAAATTGTGATTTAATGGAATATTTTTAATTATTTTTAGGTATATGCGAATGTGTCGTATGATTTATCGAACATGAATGAGCTCGAGCAATGGAACGAGCTTTATGGAGAAAAGATGGTTGAGGAAGAAGACATCACTCAGCTACTTCATGTAAAGAGAAAAAGAGAGATTTTGTATTTGCTTACTTAATCAAATATATAAATCTTCCTTTGATTTTTGAATTGTCTAAGATGTTTTGTTCCGATCCCCCTAAATTAATCCCAAAAACTCAGAAACATCGTGTGTACAATCTATTTACATCGCGTAAGTATATAGAGTTAAAATATTTTAGTGTTTCTATTTTTATTTATTTTCTCCATAAATTCTTTCGTTTCTTATGTTAATATCATTTATTTATTCTAACTGACATGTTTGTTATTTGCTTCAATATTCTTGGATGTTCTGTTACAAGTTCATTTGAGAACGTGTTTGGATATGATCTGGTTTCTTCAATTACGGTGTATTATGAACTATTAATTACCACTTAATTTACCATATTTAAAAATGAAAAATGATTAGTAATTTAGTATTTTCGACTTTGATGATGTGTCCATCAAGTCATTGCATGCATTATTGTTTTATTCTTTTCGTGGTCTTGTGGTTTTTTTCTTCCTTTCCTCGATCTGACCTTTCAAACTACAGATTTGACTTTGTGGATTCCTATATCCTATACTCCAAGAGCATTGGTTTTCAAGAGTATATTTAGTATCATGATGACTCTTACAAGGTCTTTGTTTTCTATGTTGATAATATGCTTCTTATATTGTTTAAGTGTTATAGTTTTTGATCCGATGTTATTTAGCGACTGAATCAAGGATCGAAAGAGAAGTTTTGTAGCTTTAGAAAGACATAGTAAAGATCGATTCTGTATTAAACAAATATCGTGGTGGTGGAGACGGGTCCGAAGTAAGTGACATAGAAGAAAGTGAAAGCAAATTCTGACGAGTTTAAGAGAATTGCACCATGAGATCACAGAGCGCAACTCTCTGATAAACCTCATGTTATTGAAGAAAAAAAAGAAGATGAAATGATTAAAGAAGAGATTTGAGATACTCCAAAGATAGCAAAAAAAATAAGTCGTGATTTATTTACGGTGATGATGGTCAATTTTTGTTACCCTTCAATTTTAGTATACGATGGATTTAGCTAACACATAGACAATAAATCGTTTGGAATAAATTATATCTCATTTTTCAAGTTAGAACGTGATTCCAGTTTCGAACAACAGCTGTCTCAAATGAGCTTGGATCTATCACTTAAACTGAAATCTCAAAGAGGTTTTGGTATTCCTGGCAGACGTAACTTCACCATTTCTTAGACCATAAGAAATCTTGGGGGGAGAAGTAAATAATTCTTCTTACAAACGCAAATATTTATGTGTTTTTTTAAAAAAAAATTTGGTTATATTTTGATTTAGGAAAAACTCATACGTATATCCCCGAAACATGTAATGTATGTTTAGTTTTTTTAATATGTATAAATGTTTTAATAACTATTTTTCCCCCAAAGGTGAGAGTTTTGTGTGTGCAAGTAATTAAAAAAAATATATATAATAGTAATACAAAGAAAATCATTAGTTTTCCTCTGCCTTTAAAAAAAGATGCTACGATATAAGTGTGAGTCTTTTAATAATCTAAAATGTTTCAGGCTACAAACCTTCTTGCAATGGATGCTTAGCTATCAGAATTTTACAGTCAAACAAGAATTCAATAATTAAAAATAAATTAGAAATAAATTAACCTGCATACTCTAAAATATGCAAAAGAATGAAATCCATATATATTTTTCAGTTGAGTTTATCACGCAATGATGTTAGAAGATATTGGATCATCGGTCCGAGAACCAATGAAATCATCTGAGAAATTGTTGCAATGGATGCGCAAAGAGAAATTAACGGTTTTGTACTTAAATTCTACAACAGAGAAAATAAAAAAATTAAGTACAAAGTCAAAGAAAATCGCATCCAAATCTCTAACATCACGGATTCATCTGTACTAAAAATGAAAAGAGAAAATATTAGAGTTATCATCATTTATTTTGCGATGTTGAAATTATGAATACTACAAATATTTTATTCTCCTTTAGAAGTATTTTGTATTTTGTAAATAAAAAATAAATGAAATTATTACCACTTTACAATATTAGCAAAAGTAAATACATCATTTATATGATTTTAAAATTACACAGTAATGGTCCTAACAACTATGCATGCTAATTCTAAATTAATGGTAAATAACTTAATGTTAATTATATTAATATCCATTGAAAAATCTATTCAAAAAACGAATGTTGTCCAACCAAAATTATAATGGTAACAACGAATTACGCGTTGTCTCTTATAGTTAACAAAGAAATGCCATAAACAGAGATGATTTGTAAAATCACATACTCTCATCAAATCATTCGTGTGTGTGTATATATATATATATGAATATGATTTAAACCTATCAAATTTTGTACCTCCACTAGAGAAATTAACCGGACCGAAATTTTTTTATTGAACTACCCACAATTAGTTAAATTAACACTTTTAGTTTTATTCGCAACATTACATACGAAACGAACTTTTCCATAATCGAACTGAAGCGAATCATAGTTTTATTCGGTTTGTTTCAATAAAATATTTCCAACCCAAGAAAAACAAAAAACCGACAAACCGAGTCAAACCGACCATAACTAACACAGTATATTCATTCAATATTTAGGCTCACTTATTAGGGTTAGTACCCCTTAATTTGCTAAAATATAAATTGTTTTCAATATGTTACATGCATTTCTGAGGGTTTAGACTCACATTAAAGCATCTTTTAATTTACTAAAAATATAAAAGGTAGATTTATATACAACAAAAACAGAAGTTATTTATTTAAAACCAAAATTCGATCATAAAAAATCTATTATAAATCCATGTTTACGTGTATTAATTATCGAAATCTTAATGTCCGTGCTGGACGCGAGTACAAACCCTCATATTAACCGAATTATCCACAATTATTTGAGTTTTTTGACTAAAAACCAAATCGAAATAACACTTTAGTTTTGTTCGGCAACATAACATACGAACCGACCTTTTTCATAATCGAACTGAACCGAATCATAGTTTTATTCGATTTGTTTCAGTTAGTTTCAATAGAACATTTCCAACCGAAAATAAAAAGAAAAACCTACAAACTGAATCAAACCGACCATAATTAACACAATATATCTAAATCATTCAATATTTTACGTGCATTAGTGAGGGTTTAGGCTCACCTATTAGGGTTTAGTTCCTCTTAATTTGTTAAATATATAAAATGTATATTTATATACAACAAAAAACAGAAGTTATTTATATAAAACCAAAATTTGGTCATAACACATCTATTATATATCCATGTGTTACGTGTATAAATTTAATTATGCAAAACCTAATTTACTAGAAATAAAAATTGTTTTAATTATTTTACGTGTATTTGTAAGAGTTTAGGCTCTCATATTAAAATACTGAACAATTTATATTTCATTATGGTTTAGTACCTCTTAAATTACGCTAATCTATTATGGTTTAGTACCTCTTACTACCGGTTTATAAACTCATACGGTTTTGTTGTTATGGTTTAGAATTACGCTAATCTATTATGGTTTAGTACCTCTTAATATGTGAGGATTTAGGCTAATCTATTATGGTTTAGTACCTCTTAAATTACAAGAAATATAATTTGTTTATATAAGTTAATGTTCATTTGTGAGGGTTTAGGCTCCCACATTAGAATTTAGATCTTTATAATTTGCAAAAAAATTAATGATAGATATATATAGAATATAATTCTCAATAGTATTGATCAAATAAATAAAATTAAGATAACTTAGCAAATCAACTCATACATGTCCATTTCTTCACTTAACCTTTGATCTGTGGCCCATGTTTTTTCTTGCCCCCATGTTTTCTTGACCCCAAAAAAAAAAAAAGTTGAGACGAACACATTGCTCTTATGTTGAGCCTAGACAATCAGACATCAAAGCTGACCTAAATAACCAGATAGAAGAAGGTTCTCTTCCATGGCGTCTATTTTCAGACCTTCAGCTTCACTTGATCTACTACGACCAAAGGTAAGCGAACAAACTCATTTATCTTGTAAATTTGGACATTTTAGGGTTTTGTTTTTTAGTTTTCAAGAAATTGAGAAGTCGAGAAGAGAAATTAGGATTGTGGGTGTCATTCAAGATCGATTATTTGATTTCGTTCGATTGATGGTGAGTCGTTTTGGTATTTGGAAGGTTACTTGCACGAATCTCTCTACGAAAGAGCGATTTGAGTTTCAGAAGAAGAGTTTGAGGAAAGAAAGGCTCAATGTTAGGTTAAGTGGCTTGAAGGCTAGTAAAGCTCAAGGATCAATTGAAGGGATTAGTGTGGTAGAAGAGAAGGAGATTAACAACAAAACCGGTAATTAAGACAGAACTGATAGTAAGAGTTT
Organism: Pseudoturritis turrita; assembly: GCA_900406555.1. Taxonomy (NCBI): domain Eukaryota; kingdom Viridiplantae; phylum Streptophyta; class Magnoliopsida; order Brassicales; family Brassicaceae; genus Pseudoturritis; species Pseudoturritis turrita. The sequence continues at coordinate 516,504 of OVBL01000921.1, read as the reverse complement.
ATCTTGTTTGTCTGCTAAAAAAGGTTTCTCTTTTACAAATTGGAATCATCATTTCTTCTGGTTACAACATTCTAAGCATTTGTCACCATTAGCTAGACCTTTAAGGTCGGATTAAACCGGTTTGATTGCGGTTTTTGATTGTTGATTCTAGATTATGGAGTTGTTGGGGTTCACCATGTTGGTCTGCTGTGCGAAAACCTCGAACGGTCACTCGAGTTTTACCAGAACATTCTAGGTCTTGAGATCAATGAGGCAAGGCCACACGATAAGCTTCCATATAGAGGAGCATGGTTATGGATAGGTTCAGAGATGATTCATCTGATGGAGCTTCCAAATCCAGACCCGTTAACAGGTAGACCCGAGCACGGAGGCCGGGATCGACATGCATGTATCGCAATCCGTGATGTTGCAAATCTGAAAGAGATTCTGGACAAAGCTGGTATATATCATACATCTTGCTTCTTCTTTCTTGTTGTTTTTTTGCATAAAGGGATGCTCTATCTTTTGGTTCTAAAAGAACGTTAATTGTTTTCTGGTAGGGATTAAGTATACGATGAGTAAGTCGGGGAGGCCAGCGATATTCACTCGTGATCCAGACGCAAACGCTCTTGAGTTTACTCAAGTTTGATTCTTTGAGTCTCTCTTTGTGAGTTTACTCAAGTTTGATTCTTTGGTCTCTCTTTGGGTCTATATGTAGATGAATCCTCACAATTTCACTTGATAATAAGTTGTATATACTCAAATACTGTTTGAGTCTTAATTACCTCTAAATTGTGCTTGGATCAATTCCATTAAGCATCCCAGTATTAGTTTAAAGTTTAAACCCAATAGATCCATTCAAAATCGAACTGAGAGAAACAAATCAATGTTATATCACTTTAATTGGTTTTATCTAAATATTTCAACCAAACCAAATGAAATGATTTACTTTTCTCTAAACTGTTCAAAGTTAAAAGATAAAAATATTGTGTTACGGCTGTGTCATAATCTGGACTCAAACCAGGTAATGTGTAAGCTATAAGCATTAAAAAAAAAGATTGAAAACCAAGTCGTTATTGATACTAAACCAAACTAATTGAACTTTAGTTTTGGAACATATTACCGAAACCAAAACTCCTAAATTCCACAATAGTTGTTGCTTTTTTTTTTACTTAAAACCACAATGAAAGAAAAAAAATCGTTGTTGAAGCTACAAACATGAGGATGATACACCCGATTCAAACAAGTTCAGGGTATTAGTATATACAAATTAGACTATAATGTATAATTATTTGATTTGTGTGATCAAAAGGAGCCAAGAGTAGTGGAGAGGTCTAAGCGTGAACGAGATCGCCATTCTTGTATAGCCGATTTGAGAGTATGGTTGGGTGTGAGATCGGAGTGTTTGAGCCGATGCTTAGTCACTGGAGACACATTCTGGTGTTTTTGAATCCAAGCCTTTATCGCTTTTCCTTCGTACGTGAATCCATCTGCAGCTATCTGTGGATCTTCCATTATTTCCTGCTTATCAACCACAGATCAAACCGTTTAAAACCCGAACCACATCAAATAAATAGTTTAGAAGAGAGAGAGAGTGTTGTTTACCTTGAGAATTGGACAGTAATAGTGAGTTGGTGGTCGTACGTTAGCCTGTTCTGTCTTGAGTCTGTTGTTTGCAGATTCGAGAATCTGTTTGAGAGCGGGCAAGACTTGTGTGTTGAGATCTGGTCTGTCTCTGCATTTGAGCTGCGAACACTTGATCGCAATACGAGCTAGTTCTTTCGCTTCGGCCATGGGCCAATCTCTGACTGATCCATCTAACATGTCTCCAAAACAGCCTCTCTTTACCGCGTCTTCAACGCAGAAAAGAAGACCGTTGGGATGTCGAGCGGTTAAAAGCTGGAGAATTATGATTCCAAATGCGTAAAGATCTGATTTTGGTCTGATTGTGCCTGTTCTTTGGTACTCCGGGTCCATGTAGTAGAGTGTCCCCGCGATAACCGAGTTTCTGTAAACCGTGACACTGTCTGGTGACTCTTCTGACATGAGTTTGGCGAGTCCAACGTCCCCGATTTTGCTTACAAAGTTTCTGTCTAAGAGAATGTTGCCTGGTTTGAGGTCGCGGTGCACGATGGGCTCAGGCTTTGAGTTGTGGAGGAAAGCTAAGCCACACGCGGTTTCGTAGATGATTCTGAATCTGACGAACCATGAGAGAGATGGTTTTCCTTTTTTGGGAGAGATATGAGCGTCTAAGCTACCGTTCTCCATGTACTCATAGACAAGGCAACCATTTTCAGGACAAGCACCGAGGAGAAGAACCACGTGAGGATGACGAAGCTGGCTTAAGACTGAGATCTGCAAGGTAAAATTGGACAGTGGATTCAGATCTCAGAGAGTATTAGACTAGAAGGATGAAGTTTTTACTAGAACACGAGGTTACTTAGTAATTTACCTCTCTTAAGAATTCTTCTTTCTTTTCGATTGAATCGGGTTTTAGAACTTTAAGAGCTACTGGGGTATGATCCAGGCTGCATTTGTATACTTTTCCATATCCTCCTTCGCCGATTATTTTACGGGAAGAGAAATTATCTGTAGCTGCAGCAATTTCTTCTTTAGAGTACTTTCTGTACCGCCCGTCTCTCAAGAAGAGCTGGTCAATGACTTTCTGTTTCTCTATGGATTGTTTGAGGGCATCTAGCTCAGCTAATTGCCTCTCGCAGAACTCTTTGGCTAGCATTGATTTTGCATCTTCGACTTCTTTTACAGCTTTTAAATGCTTTTCTTTCTCTTCTGCTGCTGCTTTTCTCAGCATTTCTTCTTTTTCCATAGCAGTTATGACCCTTCTCGTTTCTTTAATGCACTCGGAGGAAAGAGACTGGACCTGAGGGCATAACGTGAGTTTGAGTTAATAAATCCATTAGATGCAAAAACATTTTGTTGAAAGACTCTGAGAAAAAGAAGACAAAAGACTATCGAAAAGATTGAATAACTCCGACCTGTGTTTGTTTATGAACTAGCTCTTCACAAGCTTGTTTGTACATGGAAAGAGTGGTTTGTACTTCTTTCCTTAGCTGCTCTACCTCAGACTTAACATCTGACTGCAAAAACAGGTACTGAGATCAAAATAATGGCCTTTTGCATAAACAGAGACTCAACGCAACAGAAATGGTTATATATTAAATGATCTACCTTTGGTGTTTTTATGTAAGATCCAGGATTCAACTGCATTTTACTACTGGAAACAGTACTATGTCTAAGAATAGAACGAATGTGTTCCTCATTGGCCAAACCGATTTCATTTGAAGATTGTGCATCAGAAAACACTCGAGAGGTTGGATGACTATGCGGCAAAGAGGCAGGTCTTCGAATTTGCTTCCTGCCTGAGGATGATATGGATGAAGCAGACAAGCCTGTCTTATCTGAGCGTGTGCGGCTGAAAGATTCTGTATAAGCTTCTGCTCCCTCGGGTATACGGAAACTAGATGATGAATCTGGTAAAAGTTTCACACAAAAACAGAAACCACAAGGGGATCAATAAAACATGTTTATTTTTTTCCATCTTAAGTTCACATTTTAGATCATTGAAAGCGAAATTCTACGGACTGATAAATACCTGCAGATAACTGATTGGTTGATTTGGTTAATATTCTATCTTTGCAAACAACATATATCTCACATGCCTCTGGAGCTTCTCCTAATACCGTTAATGGCATTTCTTGTCCTTTTTTCCTGGCAAAACCAAGGCAAAACGTTTGAGCAAGATCATGCCATATGCAAAACAAATAGTTTTGATCACATGTAATCTTCAAGTTTACTAGAGGAGATCTTCAAGCAAATATACAAACCCGAGACAATAGTAATCAAAATATCTCAGATTTAACTTTCTGCAAATTCCCATATGGAAACAATACCTTGTGAGGAAATTTGAAGAGCAAGACCCAATCACTAAACACTCAACCTCACTATCTGACATGTACTTCAAAAGTGCCTTTGCGGGATCATGATGTTCAAGCAACAAAGTCTCAACCTAAGATTGACCAGTAAATTTCATGAATCCGTATATGAATTTGGCTCTTTATAGACTACAAGAAAGTGGGGAAAAACTCACTTTGTTGGATTTACAGATTTTCTTAAACGGCACAAAAACCTGTTCGAATTCCTTTCTTAAATCTCGTTTATACATCGACACAACACTCTCCTCCAATTCCTCCACTGGAATCTTCGATCCAGCTGCAAAACAAACAAAAATCAACCCCGAAATCTCCATGAAATCGGGAAATGGATGAAACTGATAAAACGAAAAATCGAAATCAACTTACAAGGAGATGGAATACTTGTGACGGCAGGCATGACGTGAACTAGAACTAACCGATCGATTTTGGAGAGGAAATTTTCGACGGCCCAGCGAAGAGCGCGACGGCTAGCAGCTCCTCCAACGGCGTCGCCGACGGATCCTTTGACGGCGACGGCTATCATAGAATACGCCGGAGCTCCGCCGATCGATTCGAAGAACTTGTTCGACATCACCACCATAAAAACTGCGAAGAAATGTGGTTTTGGAGAGAGACCGCGAAAGCGTAAGTTGACTTGATGGATAAAATGGAAAAAGTGGGTGATGTATTTATTGACTCGTGAAATAATAATTAATAACAGCGCCTACTTATTAGAAAAGTCTTTTTTCGAAAATTGTTTTGGTTTTTTGTTCTAATGGGGCTTATATTTAGGTTAAATTTAATATATGTACGTTTAGTTTAGTTTTTTTATTTATTAGCCTTAATAACTATATTATGCGATTTCTGGACACATCATTTTGCCATTTACCCTGATAAAAATGAATAAACTGTATTTGTGATTAAATTTAGTTTTTCTTTCGCTTAAAGATTTCATTATTTAAATCCGTATTTTTTGTTCTCATTAACAAACAAAAGAAAGTAAAATTAAAGGTTTTTTTCAGGTGGGTATTACTTTCAGACGAAATTTAAGATAAGCACCCTTAAGTTTTTAATTGAACAAATCAGGCATTTTCAAGGCTAAAATTTATATAATTGTAAAAAAATATGCAAGACTATTAAGGAATTATTAAAAAGAATGTTCCGTATTTTATAGGGGTTGACATTAGTAAAGATATATAATACATTTTGAATAAATTTGCAAATAGTGAATTTAAAAAAATTGACACTATGACTAGGAACTGTTTTATAAAGGGGTGAGAAGAAATTTCATTGGATTATTTTTTATTTAATAAATTATTGAGCTTAGCATATATATTGCTCGTTCTAAGATTCTGTAAGCGATGCAACGAACAAATGCTTTTTCTCAGTTCTCGTTGATATATAATAAATGATTCAAGACGGCACACAAACCACTTGCAATATCCACTATCCAATATTCCCCAATTTCACTATATAGCAATGAAAATGATCATATTTCAATAAATGGCAATTGTAACATTTATCTACCAAGTAAAACGGATTTAAAAAAAAAATTAAACATTTTAGGCTTTATTTTGTGATCTATTATTTTCGGGTTTTACAAATTTACATGATCATTTACCATGTTAATTATTATTGTATCGATTTATAAAAGTATTTTGACTATACAAATCAGTAAAATCATGCTTTTAATTTCCTCCCCAAACTTTTACAAGTATACTTTTGTCATTTGCTAATAGCAACTTAACAAAATACCATTTATCGAATAAATTTATTATTTTTGCTAGACTAATCCATCCATTATTTGATGATTTTTAGTAATTCTTTGTAGACGTTATTATCATTTGAAAATTACTCATGTTTAGAAATTGATGACTAGTGATTAACATGCATAACTTTGAAGAATCTAAATCTTAACTAGAAAAATGAGTTCTTGAGTTCGTTTTTGTTTCCGATAAACAATCCAGAATATCAGAATTCACAAGGTCTGTCTCTCAATTCTCAGTCACTTACCACAAAACAAGACTGATTTTTTCTTTCTTTCCACTTTCCATCATCCCTTAGATTCTATACACGTTTGTTTCCAATTTCCTAGTAACCCACGTACCATTCTTCGATCGATTATTTAGATAAAACATATATATACACAAACCCAAGAGTGGAGGAGAGAATCATACTCTGAGATAGGTTCGAATCATGGTTGCTCCAGTTGGATCAGACACGAGATGATTAATGAGACCTTTTCTCAAATTGTTTGGTGCAATGATGAACATGTAGAAAGCAAAGAGAACTAGATCTCCTGATGTTAATGTTGATCCTAGAAACCCTTGCCACATCCTGAGCAAGTGAATGGAAGAATCAATTTTCTTGTTTTCCCATACATTGTTTGTTATATGAATCAATGTCTTAAAATGGGATGCTTACCATTTTGGAAGGCGGAAGAAAGTGTGGAAGAAGCTTCTAATGCCTTCGATATCGAGTTGAAGTATGAGTGCAAGACCAAAGAGAAAGAATGCTCTCTGTCGTTTCCTTTCTTGTGGCCACAAAGTATCCCAAGCTGCATGAAAATGGAAACTCACAAGTTGGGTTTGGAAAATTTTATCACTTTCTAAAAGTATGGTTTTAACTAATTTGTTTATATAGCTCACCTTGTCTTGAAATATTACTGTTGATGTGTTTGGTGAAGGAAGAAGTAGTCTCTTGTTTTAATATATTCGCGATGACTGAAGCGTATTTTGGAGCTTCAGACAAAGATCTCACAACTGAATAGCCTGTTTTAAAAGAGACAAAGTTTAAGTCATAGATGGATGGTGCAGATTCAAGATGTGAATTACCCGGAATTCAGGTCAAGGCTTGCTGTTTTGCTACCTGTTGCGGGATGTACCATGCTAGCGGCAGCACCAAAAGCGAGATTCTTTTGTTCGGTGTTTGGCAACGAACCACCAACTGGGATATAAGACCATTCCTGCAGTTTAAAATGCTAAGCGAATTAACAAAGCAACCCCAGAAGTTTTTATGTTGTTCAACAAGTGAAGCTTTACTTCTTCTTTTTTTCATGTGTAATATATATTACCTCTTCGTAAGTCTTTAGAACTCGAATTCCGAGTGTATCTAATCTTAGCATGAGCTTCTTTTTTAGCAAATCAAACGGCATGACATCTTTCGAAGCCAAACATGTCTCCTGTAGTGAATTCCAGCTGATATAAGCAACAGTTCACTTTTCGCGATCACGAGTAAAATAGAAGCAGAGAAACAACATAGAGAACCTCAAAGAATACTCTTGTCTTTGTCATAGGCATGGCGTACAGAAACGTTGGATACTCAGCTTCTAAGCTCCGAACTTTCTGGTTTGTATAATCTCTGTAATCCATGAAAACCATCTGCTCTGGATCATATGGATTGTTTTCCACCTGAAATTTTCAAACAGAACAGTTCTCATAAGATTCCTATAATTTCTCCTGTAATAGTTATTGCTGTGGAATATCAAGTTCATATTATATACCTCAACCTCCACGCCGTACGCAGTTTGGACAGAGACTCTAGGTCCTCCAACTTCGTATTGCAAGAGCTTCCCCGAAGCTGCTCCAGAAGCAACAGTAGCAAGCCTGCATTTGCTACAAGTCAGAACCTTTACATTGGTCCCAAAACGTTTTATTAAAACTAGAATAGTAACCATCTCTGGTTCCAGTCTTGTACCTGCACGGAATGACGAAATCGTCTTCACAGGCAACGAGTCTAAGGCCATCAGAAGCTTCTGTTATGCTCTCAACTTTCGAGCTAAGATACGAGACACCTGACTCGACACACCTAGGGGAAATTAATAACGGATTATGTATTTAAAACGGTTCAAAATCAGATGATGAAACAATAAACTAGAGAAAAGTCTCTGAATAAGATGCAGAGAGTGGAACCATTGTTTTACCTCCTCAAGAGCTCCTCGTGGAGTAAATGTCGACTAACTCTTCCATAAGCACGGCCGATTGTAATGGGATTGTCATCGTCCAAGTAGACAATAGTATCTCTCCAAACATGCTCAATACATTTAAGCAGCCCAAGATCTATAGAGAGCAACAATAAACACAAACTAATTATCACATTGACCACGAATTTAGTGATTAGATAATGGATCATTGAGCTTTTATACCTTTGAATTCATCTTCCCAAACACCGTAATTGTTAGTGAAAGGAAGATCCGGACCAATCAATCCAACTTTTAGTCCTAGCTTAGCTGATTCTGCAGCCAAGGCTAAACCAGCAGGACCACAACCAATAACCACTAGGTCCAAAGCACCACCACCAATTGATATAGGAGGCAACTGCAAAAGTTGATGTGGCTAGTAAGATCAGTGTACACAACGAGCAATTAAAATCTATAATCGAAGCAATAATCAAGGGGACTGAGATTTCTGTGAGATTACGAGACGTTGGTTATCTTCCTAAACAAGTCAAGGCAAACATCGACTAACCTTATCGACAAGCTTAGACTGTTCATCCATGTCTTTGTTTTGCTGCATTTGAACGAATAGAATCTCAGAACCACCAGCTTTCACAAAATCTTCTTCGTCGGCGAAATCCTCTCTCACCGCCACGCAACTCTCGCTACCGGAACCTCCGCCGCCGCTTGCTCTGACTCTGCATAAACCGCAGCGAAAATTCCTAAAGCTGTATCTCTTAACCACCGGAAATCTCCTACGGGAACTCCACGACGGAAAAGCTGAGACCGCCATTGCAGCGAAATTCCGAGCACCAACACACTCCATTTCCTCCTCACAAAACAAAAATCCGAAATCGATAAAAAAAAATCTTCAGCACGAGTGAAGAGAAATCTCTCTCACACCATTGTTGCTGTTCTATTGAGCCTTAAACGGAAAGAGGAATCTGCTTTTTTTTGTCCTTCGTAATAATTTGTTTTTTGGTTTTTCCAGAATGACTGGGAAAGACGAGAGGACGATAAGGAGGATAGAACCGGGGGCTACGGTGGGGCTCTATTCGCCACGTGTAATTCTCTCATTGGTTAAAGTACTCAACGGACTTCGTCAAGTCTTTTTCTTAAGAAGACACGCGTAGGGATTGGATTGGTTCCTCCAATTCGAAAGTAGCCTAATGCAAAAAGACACTACAGAATACAGATGAGGGCTACGACAAAATGACGACGTTTGGGGGAAGCTCTTATGGGGGGATAGGCAATATACCAACGTGTGTCGCCTTGTGTCCAATGTCATTTTCCTTTGGAGATTTTTATATCGAGTTAACCAGTCCATAATATACAGATAGTAATTAATTTAGATGAATGTATAAAAAATTTAGTAAATTAGTGATTTTTGAGCGTAGAAGGAAGATGAGAGTTCTGCCCCTCTCGGCTTCTTAGAGACTAACTTCAGACGTAACTCAAATCCTGCAAAATCAGAAAATATTATAGGGTGCTGTTAATGGCATTATTAGCGCAACAAAAACCATACAAAATCTGGCATGGATTTAATGCTGAGATTTAGCAAATCTCACATCTATACATATAGTGTATACGAACTATGTAAAATGTATATATAAAATATATACAAATTAGATGTTATCGTATGTATATTACCCTAACCGCAAACCATCTCTCACCTCCTGCAACTACATAAATTCACCAGAAAAGACAAAAATTGGCATCCAACAAATTTAATACATTCACCACTTACCTCGGAAAGGTTTATCCCCACTCGGAGATCTTTATCTTTCAATATAGTTAATAGCTTTGTTCCTAACCTCTTTCTTTCAATTATTGGGTAGGCCATTAATGGCAGTTTCTCAGCATACGTCCTATAAACCCAGATTAAAACGACGACAAAGTTTTTTACCTACATCTCCTCTCTGCAAACAATAATTTTTACCGTATAAGTCTAACCATGGCCGTTTTATTTTCAGGTTTTGGGAAGATGGAAAGGCTTGTGAGGCTTATGCGTGGGGTGTGGGTGAAATCTGAAAACGGCGACTGGAATTTCATATACGATCCGTCTGACCTAGGATTTGGTGCGATGATCCGTGAGAACGAGACGTTTGAAGCCCTGCTGGGGTTGTCCGTACCAGATACTTGTTACTCGACACAACATTAGTGTCGCTTACCTACCAGTCAAAGTTAAATCTAACTCAGTGAGTCGACTCGAGTCGTGGAGGACGATATCCTCGGCCGGATAAATTCATGGAATGGTTGTTGATGTTTATTGCACAATTTTTTGTGAGAAACGTAGAAGGTTAAATTAATTATTGTACCATAGAAAATGCAGATATATCTCTAGCTTTTTGTTTATCCTCATAACAAAAATATTAGACGCACAATTATTTACTGAGCGTGTTACTAATAAATGTAACATCATTTTAAAAACATGTTAAAATATATATTATACCTCTAATTTTCTATTTAACGCAATAACAAAATTGTTAAACATGAAATTATTTGTTTAACTCATTACAAATAATTGTAACATTATTGTTTAGCTCATTAAAATATATATTATACCTCTAATTTTCTATTTAACGCAATAAAAAATTGTTAAACATGAAATTATTTGTTTAGCTCATTACAAATAATTGTAACGTTGTTCTGTAACATACAACGACAGATGACCATCTTCTCCGACCAAATTCTTCTTTGGAAACAATTGTTCGCCAGAACTTTATAAAGAAATCAGATTAGATATAGTCATTTTCATCAGAGATTTCATTGTTATTTTGACTACCGAATCAGCACAAACCCACTCCATTTTTCAAACCCAATTCACTGGGTCATCTTACCGAGTCGACTTGATGCGTCTAAATCAACACGAACAATATTTTATTCGATCGGTCTCTTTGATCATTGTTTTACTTCTTCATTTATAATGACTTTGAATTTGACGGTGGTGGTAATCAACTTACAACAGGAGAATCTCTCATTCGTCGGAGTTTTGAAGTATTATTGTTGTACTTGCTAGTAGACTTGAAAATGGCTTCAAGAAATGTTGCGGAGATGGTGAATGGGACGGCGACCATCGTCGTTGAAATCAAAGACGGATAAACGTTTTCAAAAGATAATAGATGCAAAAATGGAAAAATATTAACCTGGGTGAAGAAAGAAAAAAGAAAAATTCAAAAATCATAGGAAAAAAGAGAGAGAATGTATTAGTTATCAAAATAATATATGTAATTATATGTATGTATATGTGTATATATAAATCAATATAATATATGGTTTTCTCAAACACATAATTAATAGTAGTCCTGGATATTCGGGTATTCGGATCGGGTTCGGATAGGTTCCTATCGGGTACAGGTTCTTTCGGATATAGGAGTTTTGTACCCATATAGATACCTGTTAAATTTCGGTTCGGTTTCGGGTCGGTTCCTACCGGGTCCGGGTCGGTTCGGGTAAAAAAAAATTGTACATGTAAATATCCGAACATTTTCGGGTAACATTCGGTTTCAGGTATTTTCAGGTCCATTATACCTGAAAGTGCTTCTTTTTACCCAAAATGAACAAAAAAACTTGTACCCGAACTTGTACCAGCGGGTATCATTCTCATTTTGGGCCACTAATTTTATTTGAGACCCATAATTACTCAGAACTCACTAATAAAATATCATTCATTCGGGTATGTTCGGGTCTTCTTTCGGGTCTCAGGTAGGAACCGGACCCGAACCTGTACCTACGGATATCAGACTGATATATCCAATAGGGTAAAACATACCTACCTGAACCCGATTCGAACCGCGTATTTCGAATCGGTTCCAGATTCGGATATTCGGATCCAATATTTATGCCCATGACTAATTCATAAGAGTTGTATTGGGTTTATGAAAATTGCACAATGCAATGTATGGTGTTTGTATATCCTACCAATTATGCTATAACCTGTATATATGAGTTGCAAATACTCTTTTATATTTTTAGTTTCAATGTTTTAGAGAAATCGAGCTAAACTGAAGTCCATTTGATATTTGTTTCTTAACTAAATATATCCCTTGAATTTGCATTATTTAAAAAAAAAAAAAAAAATTGTTGAAGGGTCTATTCGGTTTTAATAACCCTAAATAAGCTTCTTTCGTTTAATCCGCTTTTTTTGTTTAATTTGAAGTACGGTTGACCAAAAAAAGGGTTTAATTTGAAGTACGATTGAACTAATTGGACATCACTAAATTTTGAAGGCAGGCCACGTCGTTGACATACCATTTATGGGTTATAACAGACGCTAAATGGGCATACGTTATTATTGGGCCTACACAGCCCATTTTAACTCGCACACCTAACATTAGAGGCATCATAAGACAGCCATTTCTGCATATTAACGTTGACTTTAATTGTCAAGGTCAACTCTATCCTTCCCTCTGCGGGGACGAGAGATCACAAGTAACAAAAAATGTCAAAAAAATCATACAGGTTAATTGAGATTATTAAAAAAAAATGCAGAAAATTCAAAATTGCATTGCCAAAAGAATTAAAACTCAGTTTCAGTAACCCATGGGAGAAGTAGTTTCAGATGGAAGAAGAAGAAGAACAAAAGAAAAAGAAAAAAAACCAAACTTCAAGTTTGTTGATACCAAACTAATACCATCAAATCAGGTTACTGCGCTTATAAGAGAACAAGCCCAAGTTCCGATGGCTTCAATGCACTTCTCAAACGGTAATTATAGAGATAGTAATGAAGCTGGCCATCTCCTGGACCGAACTTCAACTCTTTCAAGAAACTCTCATTGTGCATCACATCCAACGCGTTGAACACATCGAAACCCTTCTGCTTTGAGACGATCAGCGCATCATTCATCAGCTGAAGAAACGAGGTCTGCGTGGCGACATTGTAGTACGAATAAGCAGCTTTCAGGGTTGTGTAGTTCGGGTTACCGAGGATAGTTGATGGGAGAGTGTAGAAGCTGCAGAAGTCGGTGACATCATGTGTTTCAGGGCTTTCGACTAAGTAACTGTCCACGACATCTTCTCTTGGGAGCAGCCAATGCTCGACGTCGTTCTCATCAAAGTCAGTCGCGACTCCAAACTGGCTAAGGTAGTTCCTAAGCAACCGTGTAACAGCAGGGACATCGCGTGGTTCCATTTTCCTGAACCCAGGAGTGACAGGTGCATCTGGTAACTTGTAGAGTTTTATGGTTCTGCTCATTGTCATTCTTGCACCAAGCCTTGAAAACCCAACATCGATTAGCTTCTTCGGGTTCAGTGACCTGTGCCAGTATTGGCAGGTGGTGATTGGTGTAGGAAGTATAACCCCTGCGGTATAAGCCGCTTGCCAGATATTCTCCAAGTGAACCCTTCTAGTCACCTCCTTGATCATGACAGGAGCAAGTCTCTTAGACCTAAGCTTCTTGTGAACACACAAGAAATTGATCTCCGCCATTTTAACAACCTCGTCACGCACCCTGATTCTCGCTGGCACACCGCTGATGAAAGCAACGAGTTTCTTCGAGGTCTTGGCACGGACTCCGATATGCCAGCTCTGGTAATAACCAGGTGGACGCAGCGCCCACCTGAGAAACTCCTTGGAGTAATTGAACCTGAACATATTCTCATCATCCTCGACGTAGTTGTTCTTGAGAAGGTTATATACCTCCGAGCACATATCATCAGAGTTCATATCGCAAGTGGTCCATTCGTAAACAGAAGGAAGGTTGTACGGCTCTTGCTTGACCTCAGATAACGTAGTTGCAGGCTCAATTGGGCCTTCAGGCAAACTCGTGTCCCCGATATCCTTAAACTGCCCGACAGGCTGAGTCTCCCAGAACTTATGCGTCTTTGCCTCAGACATTGAATCCTGGAACCTTCGAACAATGGTTTCCAGTGAAGTATCGTCCTTGGCTGATGGGTTTGCTTCAACGATTTGATCTGCTTTCTCTTCTGCAGAGGCAGGTGGTGAATTGTTGTCTGCCATTTCCTACAATTGCAACAGCTAAAAGTTCAAGAAAACCTAACAAGTAAAAAGCAAGAAATCAACATTGGGAAAATCGCTAATGCATTTCTCTAAATAGACATTTGTAAAAGTCTTCCAAAATGTCAAATCCATATGTCAAAAACATGCTAAATCATCGAACTCAAGACAACCAAAACCACAGTTGAATCTAGCAAAAACAGATCAAAATTCTCACTTCCTTGGGGGTTACTCGTGAGCTTAACAGGAGAAGAATCAAGTAATTAGACCAACGACCATCAGATCTTACGATATTGATATCAAACGAAAAAGATGAAGATTTTAAGACTCACCGATTTATGCCCCGAACAGAAGACTCCGCAGATTCTCACCGATTTCAGATCCTTGAAGAAAGAGCTATCAGATCTCGGAAACGATTTCTCGTATTCGAAATGAAGGAGATTAGGGTTCCACAACGAGTAAACTCATGTGAGAGGAGAAATAATAAGGAAAGACAAAAGGTCGTGAGATGTGAAGTAATATGGCCGGATAAAATCTTATACTTCATGTATATTGCATTTTTGCACCCTCTAAATTCCTTATTATTTTTATTTAACCCCGTTATTTTCCCTTCTATCTAGTGGTTTTTCTTTTTCAATAATGTTGTTATCTGTCTTTAATTTATACAATCACAACTCAAAAGTCCTCACCACATATTAACACCAAAAGTATTAAAACTTCGTCACTAAAAATATACAATCACAATATGTAAAAAACTGAAGAAATCTCCATTGTTTACAATACATCATCATTTTTTTTTATCCAGGAATACATATACGATTGTTATTTTACTAAATTACTAGCAGAGATAATTGGTGAAATAATTCAAAAAAAAATATAATTCACAAACTAACCAATTTTCCTTTTTTTTCTCTCTGTCTCTCTCCAATCTCTCTTTAACCAATTCCCACCTTTTATATTATGTTTTTTTTGGTTATTAACCAAATTACTAAAAGCTATATAACTTTATATATATACGATGATTTCAATTCCAAACACTTGAATATAATTTCCCTTCGTAGTACAACAAAACAAAAAACAGACAAATTAAATTTAAAAAAAATAAGAGCAGATTTATCTCGTTTCTCCAATATAGAGTCGAAGGATTTTATATAATTAATCTCTGAACAAATACGACATCTTTTGTTTATAACCGATGGATCAATGGTGGTGAAACCTTTCGTCGGAGACTTGGAGGCTTTCGATGCCTTTGATCGCAGAATCGTATTGTTTTCTTGTGGAAGAAGATCTCTTCCCTTCTGACGTTGAAACCACCGGAGAGTTTCTTAATCCGCCGCCGGTACGGCATCTCTGTAGCTCCTCCGCCGTTACTCTTCTCGATGATCCTGCTGATTGTGCAAACAGCGACGAGCTTGGCATCTGTGAACAACGAAACTAAAAAATTACTCTCATAAAATCAGATTTTTTTATATAAAAAGATTACATTGTGAACAAAGAAAAACTATTTATTTTCACACGAATATCAGAACACCATCACACTGAACATAATACATCAAAATATGAAAAGGGACATACATATATGCTAATATGCATATAGTTTTGTAGCCACCTCTTAAAAATGTTATTTACTCTCCCATAAAAATCAGATCTTTTAAGCTTGTTTTTGTTTTTTTTTTTTTAAATTAATTTTCCCATTTAAAAGCTTTGCTCTTGTCGAAAGCGAAAAAGCTAAAAGCTTTGCTTTTATTTCAAATGCTGAGAATTTTTTGAAGTATTAATATACGAAATAACAAAGAAACCCCTTTTTTTTTTTGTTAAATTGAAATCGCCATTTTCTAAATCCTAAAGGACCTAAACTGTCATTTTTTACAACTTTTTTTTACAATTTTAAGCTGTTTCTATGGGTTATTTTTGTTGTCAACAACTGTTTCTATGGTTTTCTCAGTAATTTAACTTCACATTCAAAACGTGATTGTTATAAAAGCTAATGAAAAAATCTCAAAAAAGAATTGGTTTTACAATTTGAATCCGTAAAGAGCATTTAGATTGCTAAAGTTCTGTAGCTTTTTATTGGTCTAGAGAAAAACAGAGCAAATTTCATACCATTGGGGCTTTAACAGCCATTGATGACAAGTTCCCCGAGTTCTCAAGAGCTCCTGACATTCTCCTCCTCGATGAATCCATCGGTGGTCTCCCTCCTTCTTCCTCGCCTTCAAGAAACAACAAACAAACAAAGCTTTAAGCTTTCTAAGTTTCCTGTGCAGTAGAAACATTCAATTGATTCAAGTGCTCTAAAATTTCACCTGCGTATCTATCCATGCTGGTCAATCCTGGAGGCAACCCAGCACTGGTTCCAACCGCAGGGGTTGCGAGGCCACGGGATGGAGGAGCGGTTAGTTGTGATTGTTGATACTTCAATATGGTCCAGTCAAAGACATAATCGAATTGAAACCCTGCAAATAAAGAACTTATAAGAAAGCGCGGATTTGGGGGAAAACATGAGGATTTGAGGAAATGAAGAAAAGCTTCAAAAAACCTTCGCGGATGAAGAGATCCCGGAATATTCTTTTGAGATAACCGTAATCTGGTTTATCATCAAACCGAAGTGAACGGCAGTAGTGAAAGTAAGATGCGAATTCGGATGGGTAACCACGGCATAATGACTGGAGGAAGATGAGGAAATTGTTAAGGAACAAAAGGAGAAATAATAAACGATCAAACTTTGTAATTGAGACTTTACCTCAATTGATGTTGATACTTTCTTTTCGCTGATTCTCTCATACTTTTGTTTCTTGGTTCCAGCTTTAAGTCCTTGCCATGGAAGACTAAAAAAAACCATGAAAAATTCTAATAAGAAATGCGAAGACCAAAGTAAAACAACGAGGCGTGTAGGTAATAATACTCACCTTCCTTTAAGGAAATACATGAGAATGTAACCAAGAGATTCTAGGTCATCCCTTCGGCTTTGTTCTATATGAAAGAAAAAAGAATATTAATATAAGGACAGTGTCTGGAGCACTACAACGCGGAAAATCTAAAACGGTTTTTTGTCAAGCTTACCAATTCCCAAGTGAGTGTTCATACTAGCATATCTTGCAGTTCCAGTCAGATTCTTATTTTCTCTACAAAAATGGGAATGACGGGAGAATTTAGAATTTTACGTAGGAATAAGAAACGCGGTCTTATTACAATTCGATCGTCTCACCTGTAGGGAATGTGCTGATGGGTTGTATTATCCCGGTATTTTTTAGCAAGACCAAAGTCGATGATGTATACCTTTAGAAACGAAAAAAAGAGTCATTTCCGAGATAATAACTTCAAAAGTAAAATGAGAACAAAATCAAAGATATAGGTGAAGGAAACCTGGTTTGCGCGCCTTCCTAAACCCATGAGAAAATTGTCAGGCTTGAGATCTCGGTGAAGGAAAGATTTTGAATGGAAAAACTCAACACGGTTGATCTGAACAGAAAAACCAAAAGGAAGAAAAGAGTCAATCAGTAAACTAATTTAAGGAAAAGGAGTCGCATAAAAACAAGAGAGATCTACCATTTGATCTGCAAGCATGAGGACCGACTTCAAAGAAAGTTTCCTGCTACAGAAATTGAACAAGTCTTCAAGACTAGGCCCAAGTAAATCCATCACCAGAACATTGTAGTCGCCTTCAACACCAAACCACTTAACATTTGGAACACCAGCTGCCATAAATAAAGGGTTCATAAGAGATTAAGAACATGGATATAAAAGAGCAAATGGAATAGAAAAAAAAAACAGAGAACCAGGAAATAGTTTATCAGAAATGAGTTTTTACTTCCTCCCTGTAGGATTCTGTATAACTTTGATTCATAGAGCAGCTGCGGATGTTTCGTCTTCACATTTTCCTGTGCAAAAGATACATTATTCTCAGTAATAACAAATCAACCTAGAAAAGAATTAAAAATCATACTAAATCGATATACATTATCCATAAATATGAAAGAAGCTTCAAGAAATAAGTGAAAGATTGGACATTTGTACCAAATTATCTTCAATGTCGATCTAATTCAAGTAACTTAATAAATGTTTTCAAGCTCTAGCCAATGTCCTTTTTATAGTAAACAACAAACATTGTCTCTATCTGCAATTAAAATCTTCAAATAATGCTAACAACACAGAAAAAAAAGAGGAAAAATTAGCAGCAAGAACTCACAAGCTTGATTGCGACTTCTTCATTCGTTTGAATATGAGTACCTAAAAGAAACCACAATCCAAGAACAATCTTAGGGATTTAAAAATGCTCCAACTTCAAACCCAGAAAAATTCAAGAACAGTAAAATGAAACAACTGAGAAAAGACGAACCGAGATAGATCTCCCCAAACGAACCACTTCCGATTTTCCGGCCGAGCCGAAACTTGTTTCCCACACGAGGCTCCATCGCTAATGTCGATCCAAATTCCAAAACCCTAACTATAATAATCTCAACCCCAACACCGACTCAAAAGGGGAAATTTATTCTCTTTCCAAAAAAAAACAAAAACAAATTGGCGCCCTAAAACCCCTTTAATCCACCGGAATCAGCCGCGCAAACCCACAAAAACAAATATCCCGAAAAGAAATCCCAGAGATTAGGAAAAATCCAATTCTCAGAAATTAGGTCTGAAACAGGGGAAACCGAAAAACCCAATACTCATCTTCCTTCCTCCTAATATTCCTCACGATATGGAACAAAAATTCGCAATGGAATGTCGATTCTCCTGCTTTTTTTGATTTCTCTCTCTCTCTCTCTCTCTCTTCACGCGAATTGAAAAACGAGGATAAAAGGAAGCTTTGATGGGGAAGAGAATGAAGATGTTTTTCTCAAAGTTTGGGTCTTTTCCTTTTCTTTTTTTTTTCTCTTTCCTTACGGGTAATTATTATTCTCAAGCTTGCACGGTTCCAGATATACCGGTTCGATTAAACCGAAACCGGTTTTCAATGCTCCATTAACCACTCGTTATTAATCAATTTCAAATTTCAAACGATACGTTATGTTTAAACCCGATATCATTCATTTAGTGCTTTAATCATATGATTAATTATAGCTTATCACCATTTTCAATTTCAAATTTTTTTCAACTCGAATTAACTACAGTATGATCCATATCGGTTATTTGACTATCCGGTTTAGTTCGGTATTCGAACGTTATAACACGCGTAAGAGTAAAAAAAACATTATTTTAAAAATATATTGCTTTTAATTTGGATTGGCTACGAGAGAGAAATGGGCCACCAAGCGTGAGAGCTACGCGTGCCGTTGGTGAGCGGTAAAGATCGTTTGGCACGTGACTTCCATCCATCGAATGAGTCAAATGACTCAAATACACTCAACGTATTCCGCACGTGACTTAATTTAAATTTCTCCGTATTTTGACTTTAATGGTCTAAATTCTAATCATACGTTGTACGAGGAGATTTAAATATTTGTAACAGTGGTCGGTCGAAATAAATAACTGTTTTCGAGGAGGACACACACTCTTGTCACACATAGCTACACATTTTTCTCATTTGATGTTCTATATTTTATGACTATATTCTTAATCGTATTCTATTTGATTCTACTATTATTGTTTGAAACAAAACATGATACTGAAATTTTTTATTGATATTGAAGTAGATGTTACAAAGTAAATAAAAGGTTATAAACCTCAAAAAAAAAACAAATGTGAATTAAATTATTTGAAATATTAATGAGTGCAAGTTGTACTCTAATTAAAGAATCACCCAATATCAGGGGAGTAAAAAAAAAGGAAGATTAATTTCTAAATAATTTGATTGATCATATTAGGAGACCAAAAAAAAAGAAGGGAAATTAGTTCCTCGGGCTTGGTAGACCCATGCAAGATATCCTAGGAGAGACACGAATCTTTGGGCTGGGCCTTGGCGAAGGTATTGGGCCGAATAATCCCACCGCTCGGTTGACCACACGAGGAGAAAGGTTGACTTGCTCAAGCGCCCGCGTCTGCAGATCCATTGGGTAGTCCCGCACACACCCGATCCTAGGCCCATTTCCGGTACTCCATTTGCACGAGAACCGTTTCTGTTCCCCGAAATCCTCCGCCGTCGGATCAACCGCGACGGCCTTATCTTCGTCTCCACCGTCGGATTTCGTCGGCTTAGTGCTTCCGTCATTGGAGACCAAATGATTATCGTCGTCAATCGCATTCATCTGATGAACAAAATTTAACCATCAATATAATCTATTTAGTTAAGCTAAATTAGATGAAATTGGACCTCCTTAATTATCTTAATCACCTTGACATTAGTGAGATCCACTTTGTTTTCTCTTAAAAAACCGATAAATTCTCGGAAATTCTCTTCTGTTGGTAGATAATGACCACTATACGGCCACACAGCTTCAACAACTCCGCCGTGAGAAACAATTCTACCGGCGGCAGTAATGGCGGCGCCGGAGAGAAAACTCGAATGTTGAAACCGACCTTTATGTTTCTGACCAATGTACAGTGTTCTTGTCGTGCTTAACACGAAGATCCATTTTGTTCCTTCTATTGTCTCCACGAGGCTCTTGTTTTGTCTGTTGACTAATTTCCCATCTTCTACTACCACTTCGTACGCTTGTCTCTCTTTCTGTTAAACCGAACCAAACCAAAATTAAAATTGGTTTATGATTTTATAACCGGAATTAACCGTATTACATGTATACATACCGGACCAAGGTAAGTGATGCATTGGCGTTGAAGAAGAGTTCTTGGACATTTGGTGAGATTTACTTCTTTGCCATCTCCAATGTCTAACCTTTGGTATCATTCAAAAGGTTTTGTCATCAAATTAGTTCCATTTTTACAAAGTAAAGAAAATTGGAAATAATTTTGACTAAGTTTGTGTTAAATTTACCAGAAGAAAAAAGGCTGAGTACTCTCGCTTTCTGACCAAACATCATAATACAAGTGTAAATTATGTCCGTACCTATGACGTGGATCAATCTGTACAAAAATATAAAATAAACAAAATATTATTATATATCAAAGTAATATCTGGGAAAATTAATGGTTGACCAAAAAAAAAGAAAGTGAAAACTAATAAAGCCGAAACTTACGGCTTCTAACCAATGTCGCAATGCTAATTTTTGTGCTTTATCATCTTTTAACAATCCTTTCCCCACCTATAAACATATAAAATATTTGTTGTTAACAAAAGGATAATGCATTACATTAGATATTTGTATAAAAGGTTTATTTATTTTCCAATTACCTTTGCTGCTTTGGTTCCAGCTCTTGCCCACCTCGACACAGCCGTCTCCGGTTTATCATTGGTTCTGTTCGGTTCTAAAGCTGCCAATTCCAATTCTTTCCACCTAAACCATGTATAATTTCATATTAGGTATCCGGTTTATGTAAAGATAAACTTGTAAAAAATTATTACTTCTATAATATTTATAGCTTGTTTTTGAGTATGAACTTTAGTCCAAAAGTAAAATTCCCCAATGCAGAGATTTTTGAAAACTTTTAGCAATTTTATAAACACTCCAAAAAAGTTTTGTTTTGATCAGGAAACACCCAAATTTTCGATTTTTGGGTTAAGTCTAATAAAATTGTTTTTATATGAAAATTAGAACTCAACGTACCATAACTCTTCAACAACAACTGCACAATCAGCGAGGTTTCTACGCGTTCGATAGCTTTTGTAAACCTTTTGTAACGTAACGGCGGCGGCGTCAAGCTCCGTCGACGGTCTAGGAGACCAAAACGGCGTCGGTGCAGGTAAACTTAACGCCGTTAAATTCCCTAAAATTCCCATTTTACCCCTGTTCCTTCGCTTCGGAGACGAGCCTCTTTCGTCGTCGTCTTCTTCTTCTTCTCTGTTCTTCACCTGGACTAGACTCGTGAACGAGAGACTCCTCTCAAGAATCATGTTATCTGGTTTAGGACCCTTCAAGTTTATACCTTTTCTCGTTTTGACCCCAACATTCTCATCTCTGTAATTGTTCCCCTGATCGACCAAATCCTTGAACGATAAAGTCTTCTCCAGATACTTGTTTACTGGGTTTTTCAGGATTCTCGGTGTTTCACACTCTTGTGAATCTTTCTTGAAACTGTCGTCTCTTTGTAAGTATCCAAAAGATAAAGCCATTAACTGTAAAAAAGTTTGAAGGAGTGATTTCAGAAATGAAGAAAGGAAAAAAAATTTCGATTGAAATCCAAAGATTGAGGAAGATACTTACACTGTTACGATCTGAAGAAGTTTCGTAGAATTTTTCTTGCGGCTGAAAAAAAAAAAACAGAGAAGACAACTAACTATTAAAGACGAAAAGAAGTACTCTGTTTTTGGTGATGTCTCTTCTTTGCCCATCTGTCGTCTATATATATATATATTAAATCGATATATAATATATGACGTAATTATTATAATTTTTCTTGTGAACAAATTTGGGAGTGGACCTTAAGATACGCAGAGGAAGATTTTTCTCTGAGTCTTTATTCAAAGGTTTTACGTTTTCCTCGGATTCAAAAAAAAAAAAAAAAAAAAAGAGAAAATCAAACTACACGAGCTCTTTGATTTTCCATGTAACATTTATTTGTTAATGTAGACATATATTACATACTAGCGTGTGGGGCATCTTTGAATACGTCGTTGTGTTGATTATATAATGGTACTCACAACTTACATCTTCTAGTACATTATTATAAGTTTATAACACTGTTAGAAGTTGTATATACATTCTATCTTACATTACATATGTGGGAGTGTGTGATAAACGCACGGCGTTACGTATGGTATGGAGCATCTTTGAATACGTCGTGGTTTTTTGTTATACAATTTTGTTGATTACATCGTACTCCCACTTATTAGCATTTCTTTTCTTTTTTTGTTCAAGGATTTTTTTTTTTTTTTGTTAAATTGCGAAAGGATTTTCTTATTTGCATTTCCACATTTTCTGCCCTGATCATTAACTACGAAGTACTGATTAGTTTTTTTTTTTTTCCCCATCGGTCAAGGGATTCGTTCTATCTATAAATTGGATAAGCATGGTAGTAATTAAATATTCTTGGTTTGTGCGCTCTTTTCCATTGAAACGAAGGGTTCTATGATATCAAATCTATAAGAAAAATAAAAAAACGAATATGTTTCTTTTGGTTAACATCCAATAATAATGTTAAGAAATTGTGAAATAAAAATAAATGTGTTGACTAATTGTGAAATAAAATAAATGTGTTGACTAATTCTTTTGTGAGCTGACTATATTTGAAGATTAGACTTTTAAATTTTATTTTACTACAGCCATGATAAAAAATACACCATCGATTATGTAGATATCATTATAGTTATACATGTTTAGATTATATTTGTACAATTAATTTTGAATTAAAAATCCATAAAACTTAACAATTAAATCAATAATTTAACGAATATATAACGATAATTCATCTTTGTTTCTATTATATACAACGTACAAGAAATGTCGTCTTCATGTAGCCTCGTGGAGGTAATTTCTCGTTCTTTTGGTTAGAGCGTTTTACACAAGTCAAATCAAATCTCTAACATTCGAGTTTGATGAGAAAACGCGGCGTGGGCCACTAAATATAGCTACATATACAAACTTTACATAATATGATTACGATTATGAGAGTGCAAAGGCAATATGATTAAGATACATTATATGATTAATTGAATACAGTGGTCCAAACACCTTTATAAATTCATTTAATAACACTGCTACGTTAATAAAAATAAATACTATAGACGGTCAAAGAAAGCAACCATACATGAATACGATAGAAAGACAAAAAGAGCACCAAAACCGGTTCGGGGTCGTGAGGTGTAAATGTAGAGTCAACCTATTGCGGTCAAGTCCCTTTACTTTTTTGGGTTTTCTCAAAAAGAGTTTCTTCTTGTTGTGTCTACTAATTTGTACAGCGTACGTGTTAGTTCAAAGTTGTTGCTCCAAAATAAATTATGATATATAAATATAATAGTTTGATATGGTTTCAGTTTGGATTTCTTATTCTGGTTTTAATCAAATATATCAATAATAATTTTTTTTTAAAACTTTAGTTTTAGATCAGCTTTTTTATTTTTCTTCCGGTTTGGTTCGGATTTAGATTTGGTTCTTTTAATATAGAAAAATGTTTTTACTCAAATCATATTAAAATATAATTCAGTTTTTAAATCGATTAATTCAATTTGGTTTGGATCAGAGCGTTTCAGTTTATACAGATTAAATGTTCTTAGACTGCATATCTAAAGCGGAGAGTTCAAATTCAAGTCCGGCAGCACTAAAACAACATTTGTCTAACTGGTTGAGTTATCAACATTTTGTATATATGTATCACTAAGAGAATTGTATGATTATATACTAATATATTATTTGATTTTATTGTAGGCACTTAGAAGACTCTACTCGAGGCGTAAAAAAAGGGTTTGAGTATAACTTTATGCCTACCTATTTACCAAGTAAAACACCAACCTAAGTAATGGATTAGAACTTATAACGTTGGTCAACAAGCAAGACCGTAATTACGTGTGTTTCGATTTGAATATTCTTGTTTACTTTTTGTTGTTGTTATTGAGATTTTAAAGGTCTCGCCGTGGTGAAAAAACTATGTGTTTTAAGTCTAAAATATTATCGATAGATTCGATACTACGAATATGGGAAAGCATAGCTAGCCACATTTTCCGATATCGATTTCATATTATAAGATATTTTATTCTATGAATCATTCTTCTCTTTTGTCGACGAGCTGGCCACATTT
The DNA here is from genome assembly GCA_900406555.1 of Pseudoturritis turrita. NCBI lineage: Eukaryota > Viridiplantae > Streptophyta > Magnoliopsida > Brassicales > Brassicaceae > Pseudoturritis > Pseudoturritis turrita. The sequence goes on along the minus strand of OVBL01000921.1, from coordinate 491,978 downwards.
CTCGATATCGATTTCATATTATAAGAGTGTATTATGTTGTACGATCTTCACTTTTTGTCGAGGCTTGACCCAAGACCAAAAGAGGTCAAAGTTTGAAATTGGATGTCTGAAATATACACATACAAGTCAACGACACAACATTAGAGGTACAGTGTAAATTAATTTAGGCAAAATAAACTGCGATGTTATGGAAAAACTTAATTTTCAAAAAAAAATGTTATGGAAAAAACTAGAATTTTAATCATAATATAATTTGGAAAGTGTGGGGTTTAGCGGCTTGAATTTGTTCCAGACAGAGGTTTTTCTGGTTGTTTTTTTTATAATCCTCAATTATCTTAATCAAAGGTTTAGACCAATCTCAAGCTCTATGGAAATCTTATTTTTGCCATTTAACAATGTCTACATATGATTAAAAACAGTTAGATTAATTCCACGCTTAAAAAAATTTGATTTATAGCTTGTATCAACATGGCGAATCTTCAACTATATAAAACCATTAGTCAAATATAATATTGAATGTATTTTCTAATATCACCTAAAAATCTAAAAAAGTTTTTTCATAAATATACTTAGTGGACATTGGATTCTTGGTATAAGTAAAGGTCCATCAGAAGATGATCGTAGACTAAATTAAGAAATTAATTAAGCTGGAGGAAAAAAACCCGATGCATATGGAGTTATAGCAAATTTAAGATGGCAGTATCACACATCTTCTTTTTCTCCGGTAATCACATTTCACCGGAACCTAATCGGCCGTCTCCCACTAAACCCTAATCCTCAATTCTCAAAACCTATAGAGCCGTTTTTTTTAGAAGAAGCCGATTTTTCTAAACTTTGTTATATATGTTTGTTTTGACAAAAAAACATATAATAAAAATAGCTAGCTACTAATCATCACTATTATATTAGCTTGTCGTTGCGTTTGAGCTTCATCTTCGCTCATCTTCAACAGGACAAAAGAAATTGGAGTAAAAGACTCCAAGTATAAGAGCTGGCTTCTTGGGGCATGACAGTGCCAAAAGATTGTTGTTTCTGTTCAAGAGTGGAGTAAACAAGGGATCACTTATTTCTAACGTGTGACTACATCTTAGGTTTGGAGGCTAGTTCTCACAAGGCTTAACCCTTCTATCAACAGGTTCATGAATTGGTAGGAGTTACTATCTTGGATTAAAGATAGCTCATCTAGGGCCCCTACTATTCTCAGGAAAATTGGTGGCTCAAGCGTCTATCTTCCATCTTTGGAAGCAGAGAAACAATATATTTCACAACAAGTTCTCAATCCCGGCCAATATCATCTTCAAAGGCATTGAACGGGAGGTTATTAACACCATATCTGCAAGAAGACACAAAAACACTTCCGCAATCTAATGCCTCTATGGCTTAGATGAGTTCATTGAAACCAAAGTTTTTCCCAAAGCCAAAAATTGTACCTTCTTGTTTTTTACTTTTTTTCTGGCAAGTTGTATAGATTATAGATTATGTTTTTTTGTAAAATCTACTTTTCATTTATAATATTTACTTTTTAGCAAAAAAAAAAGAAAGTATAAGAGCTGTGACTGAGAGGAGGGCGTGACTGAGAGGAGGGCGAGAATTACTGCCATCAAGATTACCGGATCAATGTAAAATCCCATGGTGATTGTATCAATCTTTTGCCAAATTGTGTAGTCTCTGCTAATAATTTTTTAGGTTGAAGTTGAGTATGGTATTTATACGAATCCAATTACAATAAAATTGGCAAGTTACATAATAAATATTATTGCCAATTACAATAATATAGAAAACTAAGAATATAATAAATATTTCCTAATCTCTAAAAACCATTTCCAATTCTAAATCCAAATATACTTACATAATATATATGTTTTTTTTTGGGTAGAGAATATAAGAATATTTCCTAATCTAAAATATACTTAAGACAAAATAGATTTAAACACTTGGTCTCTATGAAGCGATTTTTTAACCATCATCTTCTTCCCTTGGGCACGACTACGATCTCACCGATTTAGGGCCACTGGCATTTGCCGGTGGTTCCATTTCTTTTTCTGTTTTAATTTTTTTTTACTTCTATAATAAATACAACAAGTTTGTAGTTCAGATTTAAGCCAGAGACAGTTCCTAAGATTGAAAAGGCGATTGTCTTTTGGTTGATGGTTCTTCTTCGGCTCCAAACGTGACTTTATCCAGTTTTCAGTGGTGTGTCGACGAGTTTGAACTTCTACAATATGGTTATGGTGATCGATTCGGCGATGAATTTGCTCGTATACGGTAGTGTTTTCTCATCATCTTTTTCTCGAAGACGAGACAATCTTCAACACAATTCTTCCAACCCTCGAAGGCTCTGCAATTCTGCAATGATCGATATGATGTGGGATTTACACGACCGGTTTCTTCGAAGACACGGCGTCGTCTTCTTCGATTTCTTCATCGTCGAGAACGACGTTGTCTTCGTCGTTCAGAAGGAGGAGTGGATTGGACAGTAGAGTGTGGATTGAAGAAGACAAAGAAGAACATAAGAAGAAGATTGGTTTAAGAGAAGTTATACTTCGTTTTCGCTTATAATTTGCGCCTCTAAAAGTGTTGTCAGTGTGCTGTTTTGTTATTCCTTATGGTGTTGGTTGTGATGGGTGTGCACCGATGACGATAGTGCATCAGAAAGTTTATCATGTCTGAATGTGATCCAAAAGACATCAGCATCGCAATTCCATTACACATACGCTCGTTGATTTCTCTGTATTTGATCTCGCTGGATTTCGGTTCCATTGAGTAACCGCATTATCTCTCACTGGTAGAGATCCTGTCCGGCGACATTGCTACAATCAAGGCATCTGTCGGTTCTCTGAAACAATTGTATATGATCGAAGAATGGGCATAGCAATTATTAATTTGGTATTTAATATATATGATTGTATCAAGTTACTTGCATGTGTTCAGATGATACAAAAATATGTATTCATCAATTTTCTTTAGCAATTATGTAAAACTAATTACTGGAATGCCAAATGTTAAAAAAAAAATATAAACTTACACGCGCACACGCAAGAAAATCGACCGTGATTTCTCAAATCGGCCTCACGGGTATAAAGTGTAACATGATTAATTGTAAAGGGCCCACGATTCTTGGTTATAAATTATAATAAAGGCCCATCAGAAAATGGCCGTGGACTAAATTAAGAAATGAGTTTATAATATTTTGATAAAATACGTAAAAAAGGTTATTAAAGACTTAATTAGCATAAAACATTAAATTGTGGGACCCAATATTATGCTAATCCAGTCTGGCTCTTGAGGTGTTTTCAAATTAGACCAATTCTACGTTGTTGCCTTGTGCAAATTTCCTCAACGGATATTCCCAGAAATCGACTCGAAAAACCCTATAAATCCCTAATTTCCATCGATTCTCTCTCATTTTCTCATAATCCAAAGCAAGAAGATGACTGGTGTCATCACAGTTTCTGGTAAATTCTTCTCCAGGGTTTTATGTTCTTATGAATCTCTCTTTTAGTTTATTTATTCTTTGCTCTTATCAAATCGAATCGATGAATCTCGTTTTCAATCGATTTTTTGTTTTGTATTTCTAATCGGAAGTTGAGAATAGATAAACCTTGAGGATGAAATTGTTGTTTTCTGTGGTGCGATTGATTTGCCAAGGAACGGGGAAAGATGTGTTGAATCTGGGTTTTTCTCAGAATTGATCACGAGCTTCTGTATTGTTTTGAAGCCAATTTGTTTATTATCATCGCAGATTTTTTTTGTTTTCTGGGGTTTAGTGGTGATTTATTGAGGTCATTCAAAATTAATTGTTTTTCTCTTGTGCGATTGATTTTGCTTTGGGTGAAACGGATACATGTGTGAATCTCGTTTTTATTTTCTCTTGAGATTCTTAGAAGCCATTTGTATAGTATCATTGATTTCACTTGCAGAGTTTTCTGGGGTTTACAAGTGATTTCGTTGAGGTCAATCAACACGAGCATATATCATACAATCAATAGTCTCATCCACGTTATTAACGAAGATTTATGTTTATGTTCTTGGGAATTTAGTATTTTTTTCTTTTGATGTGTTATGTAATGTTGAACAACACTGTGGATTAGTTGTGTATCTCGTGTTATATGAAATCTTTGTGTGTGTGTGTGTTTAGGTGAAGGAGATCGTTCGGACAAGAAGATTCATGCTGACATCGATGAGAGTAAAGTCAAAGCGCCAAACATGTTCGAACGAGCAAAAGAGGAGTTCGAGGCTGTTATTGGGGCTATTCATCAACACAAGAATTCGAGGTTTGTTTGTTTGTTTCTTTCTTCTGATACACTTTTGTGACACGTCTTAAAAGCTTCTGTGCGTCTAATTCTATGATAGAAGGAACATTAAAGCATTTTGATTATGCCATGCTTATGTTATATTCATCAGTGAGCGTGTGCAGGAGTTTGCTTATGTGTTATAAATCTTGTTTCAGGGATGAATCTGATAAGATGGAATTCAAATCCGAGAAACCAGGTTCAAATTTTCTCTAGTCATTGCATCAAAATCGTTTTAAGTTTGTTTCGGATAGCAGCTCTTTGTTTGTTATTCTCGAGATTTACAGGGTTTTTGGTTTCTACCCAATTGATTGGGTAACATAACAACAAAGTTTGTCTAGTTTATGATTTGAATGTGGATACAAATGTGATCATTTCTTGATCTTTGTTCAAGACTCAATTTTGTTTCACATTGGTTGACAGAGGATGGAAAGAAGAAACCGAATATGATAAGAAAGGCGAAGGAAGAGATCAAATCTTTATTCCACCACAAGGAGAAACCTCATCGCCATCATTATCACCACAAAGAAACTCATGGAAGGAGTGAAGACATCAATGAGAATACGCCAGTGGATGAAGTGAAGGCTCCTAATGTTTTTGAGAGAGCCAAGGAAGAAATCGAGGCCGTCATCGACACCATCCATCCCAAGAAGAAAGAGACTGAAGACGGTTCTGATTCGCCTAAGCCTTCTGATTCACCTAAGCGTTCTCGGTCTGTCTCACCGGAGAAGGAGAGAGCTGGATTCGGATGCTCTCTTGGAAAGGGGCTGGAAAAGATTTGTGCTCCTTGGGGTGATAATAAAAAAGATTGAATTATTCATATGAACTTGTTTGCTAATTGTCTTGATAAATTTGGTTTTCTAGTTTCAATGAGTTTGTTGATTTGTAGGTACTAAATTGTTACCTTAACAGACTATAAAGCTTGTTCGTGGATTTTATGGGTTTGTTAGTATTGTTACTAAATCTCAGACATATTTTCGTATTTCAAAAATTTCGAGGATCTTCTATGGAAATATCGTAAAGTTTATTTCGATATTTCTCTTGGTTCCTCGTCTTCTTCGTCCAGAAGCTGCATTAGGGTTCCGATCATGGCCAGTTCTGTTTTGACGGAGTACTTGTACTCTCCTTCGAAGAAGCAAAGGCTGAACAAAGCCTCCGGAGAAATCGAATTCCTCCGCCACACGCCCAAAACTCCGGAAACCCGACCCGTACGACGATGAATACATGCGACAGTACATATTGTACCACTATCAGTTCCATGAGAGCGAGGTATCTCTTGCTTCTCCCTCTTAGTCCCAGTGAAATTAGGGTTTAATCTGTAATCGGTATGTTAAGCGTCGTCGATTGAATGGATGAATACCTGGATTCGTGGAAACCAATTGCATAGAATTTGTAGCGTTTGAGATTGTAATATGTTTTTTTTTTTTAATATAAACTCAAGCTCATTCTTTCGATTCTCTGTTGTTGAATTTTGGTGGTTAGGGTTTCGTGATTGATTGGGAGAAATTGGATTTTATGTTCGATACTATGCCTATCATTGAGCCATATCGCGCGGGTCGCAAGACCAATGATGAAATAATCCGTGATGTGGCTTGCCGTGCCATTAACCAACACAACGCTGACAAGGTCAGTGTCTGGCTAATTGATAATGCTTTGTTGTCTTTACCCTTTTGTGTTCCTTTTCTTATTTCCTCAATTTTATTCTGCAGGGAACTAACCTTGTGTTCATCGATCACGTTTCGGCAAGTTACATGTGGTGTGCGGGTGTGCTTTATTGGATAACATTCTGGGCTAGGGATTTGGCATCATCCTGTCCCGAACCGAAACTTTATCAAGCAAGTGTTCGCCGGTGTGGATCTTTATGTGAGATTTATATCTTCAGGCCCAAACCGACCGATGAAGGTAATTTATCTTCCACCAAGAAACCCTTTTACATTCAGTTTACTACTCTAAATCATTCGTTTATCATTTGGCACTTGACCAGTCGCGGGCTTGCTATTAGAATATACTTCCTTTGCATGTGCAGTTTCGTGGGAATTTTAGTGTGCTTCATGTTTTATGCTATTCTGAAAATTTGCGGCTTCTTTTGGCTGAGACTTCGATTCATTCTTGAGAGAATTGGATATTTGCCTTTAGTCGATGATGGACTCTTTCCTTGCCATATGGTTTCGTTGGCAATTTAGTGTGCCCATCCGAAAACTATTGAGGTTTTTTTTTTTGTTGTAGGATAACTTTCATATATTTGATGCTGATAAATCTAATGCATTGCATTCTGAATTTGCCTATTTGATAATGGAAGCGATTATGTTTGGATGTAAAGGGGCTGTTCGTTTGTTCATTCGGATGGACCATTTGAATGAAAATGAGAATTGATGTTCGTTTTGTGCAAAAAATGAGCAATATTCAAATGGACCATTTGGATGAGTTTTTAAAATTTAGGCAAAATTTTCGAAATCAGTTGGCTGGACCAAATTGGACCATCTGAATGGAGATGATTCAGTAGAAAATGGCAAATGACGAATATACCCTTAGCTAAACCAACAAATTACAAAAAAAAAAACCTAGATCTAAACAGAAGAAGTCTCTCTCGACGGCTTCTCTCGACGACTTCTCACTTTCTCTCTACAGCTTCTCACTCCAACGAATCTCGGCGGCTTCTTTCTCCGGCGAGTCTCGCTGCTGCTTCTTTCTCTCCGGCGAGTCTCGTTGCTTCTTCTCTCTCTCCGGCGAATACACAGGTGAGCTTCTCCTCTCTCTTTTCTTCTTATTTTCTCTTAGCTTTTTGTTTTTAGCGAACATGAAATTTATGGAGGATTAGAGGTTGTGTTATGTGTTTGCTTCTTCTGGGTTTTCTTTTTTAGTAGTTGTGTTCTCTTTTTGTTTTGCTATGGTTTCCAATTTTTTTGAAATTTTCCTGCTTTTGCTTAGAACATCATCGTTGTGTTATTCTTCACCATTTTTTTCATATTGTCCTTTAGGTTGATATTGTTTCGTAAAAGTATAAACGTTGGGACCATAAGTCTTGTTAAGAGTGAAGATTGGTTTCTGCTTATATGTGTTTTTGGAGGATCGAGGCATCGTTCACAGTGCGGATCCATGTGACCCCTTTTTGTCTCTTTACCTTATTTTGGATCTTTGTTCGATGATGACGAAAGAGGTCTTTGCAATTTTGTATAATGTTGTCTGATTTCTATTAGTTTTGATTTACATTTTGACATGCAGACAAGATACGTGTTGTGACAATCCAAATCCTTGATGGTCACAAATGATATAATGAAACAATAATAATCATAACTATATTTACTTAATGCTTGGTGTGAAGAACCTTGATGAAAAGATAAGCCATTAGGGGAGAATCTCTCCATTGCTGTACATGGTCAAATTTTGTAGAAACAGAGAGCTATGTTAATAGTAGTGTTCAAGATAGAATCAAAATCAAAATAAGCTATGTTGTTTTCTTATCTTTTGTTTCCTTGAGTTTATTTTGGTATAACAGGTTACATCTTACCTTGGTCATTCACTCTTACTTCTTGTAGATAGTCGCTGGCACTTCTTCAGAGAAACAATGACATCCGTCCCTGGTACTGATGTGAGTATCTTCACCTCTAAACTCATTTACTAAATGCTTTTCTGAAATTTAGATTGGTTTTTTACATAAATATTTGTTTATATCTTCAACTAAGAATTTTGCTTGGAGTGATGAGCAAACCCGTTTCTATCTTCAACTAAGAATTGATGAGAAACTGAAAGGAAATATAAGAAAACAGAATGTGAATGATACTGGGAGACAGTCAATTATAGACAAGTTCTATGAGGCATTTGGGGAAAGACATCCATGGAAAAAATTTGGGATCAAGTTTACTACTTGCAAGAGCTGAAGAAATGGATAAAGATTGTGACAGCAACCATGGCTCTCCATAATTTTATCCGAGATTCACAGCAGGAGGATTTTGATTTTGCACATTGGGAAACGGTGGAAGCGTATGAACATCATGGTGATGAAAATGATGGGCATGTTCCATACATACCGGTTGGTGATAGAATGATGGAGGCTATGCGTGATTCTATCACTATGGAGATGGCGAAAGGAACTAGACTTCCATATTAACATGTATGTGAACAATGTTTTTGTTCTCATTGTTCTGATTTGTGGGGAAACAGAAGAATTGAAAGGAATAATGTTTTGACTTTTGTGAAACTTCATACTATTTTCAATTTTTAATTGCTAAGTTTTTTGAGGTTTTGATATTGTTTCTTTCTTAATGGTTAAATAATGTTTTGATTCTTTATAAAAAAAAAAAATATTTCATAAAAATGTAAATTTATAAATGTCAAAATAATAATTTGAAAATTATTTAGTTGTAAATATATTTTAGATCAAAAATTAAAATTAAATAGTTAAGATTAAGATTAAAAATATGATTAGATCAAAGTATGGGCATTATAGTCATTTTCTTATTAAAATCATCTAGATGGAGATGTAAATTTACACAAAACTAACAAAACAAACAAAGGTTCATTCAGATGAATTATCCAAATGATCAATAAAAATGGAAACGAACATCATTCAAATGCATCATTCAGATGGAGCACTTGGATAGATCATTTGGATGGAAATTCCAGATGAACAAACGAACAGCCCCAAATTAGTGTTTTGTGTATATGATGCAGAGATTGCTGCTGTTCAGGTGGATCCTCCTCCTCCATTGAATGATGATGACCCAGGTGGATCCTTACTCTTCTCTTTGTTTAGAATTTAAGATTTGGGTTAAAAAGGAGAAAACATAATACTAGTTTTTATACCCATATGGATATATATATATAGATCAAACGAAGTGGTGACTTTGTTTCAAGTTATTAATTGGATTGTTTGGTGTTGCAGAATTACCCACCATATTGTTCACCGTAACGGGTCCAGGATCTGGTTACATGTCCATACCCCACGTTGTCTTCACTCGGATTCCTGCTGAAGTTGAGTCCGTGTCGTCACCAGAATCCTCACCATGAAAATCCAAAACGCCAAACTCTCTCCCCCTCTTCCTTTAAGCCTAATTAGAACCTTCGTACGCAAGCTTATTGGATTTCATTAAAAAAACCATAATATGTTCTTTACTTGGATACCGTATGAATATTAATTTATCATAATTGTTTGATTGCAATATGTGATCTCATTCTTTAATATTGCATTTTCATGGCAAATTTACACGTCTTAAATATCTATACACTTTCAACCTCTTGAAACAATGTCATATGACCACATAACATAAAGTCTTAGATATATCCATACACTTTCAACCCCTTTTAACAATGTCATATGGCCACAAAGAACATAAACTGACAAGTTTTAATTCTGAAACAACAAGCAAGTACAAAATCTCTCGGCTTAAACAATAAGCAAGTACAAAATCTCTTGGCTTAAACAAATAACATAAATTGACAAAGTATTTAGTTCTAAAACAGTTAAGCAGTACACAAATCCCTTGTCTTGAAACGATAGTTAAAAGTTAAAACATATACTTAGCTAAAACGGGCGCTAGTGCAACTTAGAGTTGATAGGTTTTTCTCTCGGTACCTGCAAATAGTTATTGTAAAACCAATGTAAACTCAATTATATATAGGGAAATTGGTAAAACTAATGCACAAAAAATTAATAATTAGATATATAACCATAATATTTGTTGGCTATGATATTCTCTATAAATCCTATAATAATGACAAAAATGTCATTGATGAAAGAGAGGAGAGAAATCTAACATGTAAAACACACACCAGTTATTTTTTTTTGTATACACTACTTCTTCTTCTCTTTCTTCTTTTTATAACTTTTTATTTTTCCTTTTCATCTTATTTTTTTTCTATCTTTAAAAATAAAATAAAATAATTTAATTTAACGATTATAGTAAAAAGACATAGTTTTTTCTACATATGCCATGATTAGAATTTTTGAAAACAAACACATTTATGAAAACAATGAATAAATGTGCCTACGTAAAAATGTCCCGTTCTATTCTATGTCTTATATTTATATTCTATGTTTTTCTATATAGAATAACAAGTATTTGTTGGTACTCGTTTATCCAAATTTTGAAAAATTTATATTCATTTTTTTTAATTCAAAACTCATGACATGCAAATACTACCATATTCACACATTTCTCACCTAGTTCTCTTATTTTTCTTCAAATTTTATAGTTATGTTGGGGGTTAGGCTAACTATACTATACTATATGAAAGAATAAAATAGTATAGACTCACGACGCATGCTCTGTTAACAATAATTAACCGTTTTTAAGAAATATATGTTCGTTTTAAAAAATTTAAATCATGATATGTGCAGAAAAATATATGTTTTTTAAGAAAAATTGCGAGTTTGAATCTATTTGTCTTACGAGATTAAAAAAAACTAAGATAAGAAGAGAAAAAATATATTTAACAAAGAAGAATGTGAAAATGAGTAAAAAAATAATAAAAGGAAAATAAAAAATATTTTCCCCACTCATACACAATTTTTTCACGTTATACTCAGACACAATCCCTTTCTCTCTCTCTCTCCTGTTGTTTCCAGCACCTATGAACTAGGGTTATTTTGATCATAAAACCTTTTCTTTGATTAACTGATTGGTTTTGTGAATATGATGATTAAAAACTTTATTTTTGAGTGTAATATGGTTATATGGCTAACTAACCCTTATATATATCTTATTAAAACATATTTTAGAAATATGAAACTCTCACCTTTACTCTCATCTTACTTTCTTGGGTAACCACATTTCTTAGGATACGCCACACCATTGGACTCTGATCCTCGACCACTTCCATCTTAACAAATATGAAAAAGAATCCATATTTGGCCAAAAAAATGCCAAGTCAATATGCATTAGGACGCTATCTATATAAGGTTTACATTATTCAGCTTTTGAAACTATTAAACAAAACTTATTCTTTGGTATTTTAACCTCATGATATCCGTTAGATTTTTATTTTTTCTTACAACTAAAAAAACAATTCTTCAATTGATGTTTTCAATCTTTGACTGGTGTTTTGAATACACAAAACTCTCTATAACTCTAATAATCTGGATCAAAATATATAGACTGCAAAGACCAATGCTAAAGAAAACAAAAAGATATGGGTGGTAAATTTTTTAAAATAAACTATATGTGATTGCGGATTAGAGATAGATATTAATCTCCACGAAAATACTTTTTAATCATTTCAAATATCAATTATATACTTTAAAAGTTCTGACATCTTTTACAATAATATATAGATTTTGGTTGTAGTTGTTGAAGTGGTTTTTGGTTTTAGTTTTTCTAAAAATTTATTTTTATAGCCATTCAAGATTTGTAGGAAAAAAAATTCCTACAAAATAGGAAACCTAGTTTTTGAATGTTTTAATTCTCAAAAAAAAAAAAAAAGTTTTTGAATGTTTTAAGAATTAAAAAAAAAATCCATTAGAATTTGACATCAAGTTTTTGAATATCAATTTTATAATTCGACCATATACATTGTGAGCATCATTTTTCTATTCATTCCATTGTTTTAATATGTATATAATATGTTTTAAACAAAATTCCACCGTATATATATTTATTATTTTATTTAATTAAATTAGTTAATTTGACAGATTTGATAACTTGTTTCCTAAAAATTTCACTCGGCCACTTGTAAAAAAAAAACCAAATTTCTCTTGGTTCTTCGTCCAGAAGCTGCATTAGGGTTCCGATCATGGATAGTTTTGTTTTGACGGAGTATTTGTACTCTCCTCCGAAGAAGCAAAAGTTGGAAGCCAAAGCCTCCGAAGAATCGAATTCCTCCACCACACGCCCAAAACTCACGGAAACCCGACCCGTACGACGATGAATACATACGACAGTACATATTGTACTAATATCAGTTCCCTAAGAGCGAGGTATATCTTCATTCTCTCTTGTTGTAGCGTTTGAGTTTGTAATATGTTTTTTAAAAAAACTCAAGCTCATTCTGTCGATTCTCTGTTGTTGAATCTTTGTGGTTAGGGTTTCGTGATTGATTGGGAGAAATTAGATTATATGTTCGATACTATGCCTATGCTTGAGCCATATCGTTTACGGTCGCAATGTTACTTTGTAAAGTCCGTGTCTCTCTCTATTGATATTCATCAGAATATATACAAAGGATTGAAATGCTCTACAAGTAATTGAGCTATACATAAGGAAGGTAAATATTACGTATTTCCTAATCTATCACTCCCCCTCAGTCGAAATATTGGGAGGCACGATGTGCAGGCTGGACCGAAAATCTATGAAGAGTGGTGAGGGTAGTCCCTTTGTAAATATGTCCGCGTATTGATAAGAAGAGGAAACATGGAGTACACGAACCTGGCCCATCGCAATTCGTTCTCGAACGAAGTGGAGATTGATTTCCACATGCTTGGTACGTTGATGTTGCACTGGATTTGTAGAGAGATATACTGCACTTATGTTATCGCAGTAAACCAACGTTGCTGTGGACAAAGGACAGTGTAGTTCCAAGAGAAGGTTTCGTATCTATGTGGTTTCGGCAACAGCATTTGCAAGTCCGCGATACTCTGCTTCAGCGCTGGAACGAGAGACGGTTTTCTATCGTTTAGAGGACCAAGAGATGAGGTTGCTGCCAAGGAAGATACAGTAACCCGAGGTTGAGCGTCTAGTGGATGGACAACCGGCCCAATCTGCGTCGGAGTAGGTAATAAGAGTTGATGTGTCGGATGGATACGTTTGTAAACCATGGTGAATTGTTCCTTTGACATAGCGGAGTATTCTCTTGAGGGAATTGAGGTGAGCTTCTCTCGGATCATGCATATAGAGACATACTTGTTGGACGGCGAAGGAGAGGTCCGGTCTTGTGAAGGTGAGGTATTGAAGTGCTCCGGCTAGAGATCGATAGAGAGTTGGATCAGCGACGGGAGGGCTGTCATTAGCAGCTAATTTGGCTCGAGTATCAGCTGGAGTTTTGCATGTATTGCAGTTTGACATGTCGGCACGATGAAGTATATCAGCAGCATAGTTGTGTTGGTGAAGAAACAAACCAGAAGCGTTGCGGTTAAAAGTGATGCCAAGGAAGTGATGAATCTCTCCAAGGTCGGTGATGGAGAATTCAGAATGAAGAAGTGACGTGAGGAGGTCACGGAGAACCGTTGATGAGGCTGTAATGGCAATGTCGTCCACATAAAGAAGAAGATAAGCACAACTACCTGGTTTGTTGTAGACAAATAACAAGGGATCTGATTTGCTTTGGCTAAATCCGACACGAGTTGCAAACTGAGAGAACCGTTGATTCCATGCTCTAGGGGCTTGCTTGAGGCCATAGAGAGAGCGTTTGAGGAGATAGGCGTGATCAGGATGGGAGGGATCTCTAAACCCTGGCGGTTGATGCATATAGACCGTTTCTTCGAGAGTGCCATAGAGAAAAGCATTCTTGATATCAAATTGATGTATGGGCCACTTCCGAGACAGAGCAATATCAGCCACGAGACGAATGCTTGCTGGTTTTACGACGGGGCTAAAAGTCTCTTCACAATCAATGCCTATCTCTTGCGATTTTCCGTTTGCCACCAGTCGAGACTTATAGCGATATAACTTCCCATCTGCACCAAATTTATGCTTAAATAGCCACATGGAACGAACAATGTTAGCGTCTTTAGGTCGTGGCACCAAATCCCACGTATCTTTTTCAATTAAAGCATCATATTCCTAATACATAGACGGGTTCCAATTTGGATCTTCTAGAGCTTGAAGATAAGACTTAGGAAGAGGAGAAAGTGTTTCGGTGTGAAGGGAGATAATTTGTTTAGGCTTTAAATGACTAGTTTTGCTTCTGGTAGCCATACAATGACGAGGTTCTTGTGGAGGAACAGGCGCTTGGGGGACAACCACAGGTGGAGGTGGCGAAGGAGGGGCCTGTTCTTGATCGTTGGTAGAAGTAGGTGGAGGAATTTGACAAAGAAGTGGTGATATGGCAGAATGTGGAGGTATCTCCGACTCAATATCGAAGGAAGGAGATGGCTGAATGAAAGAATAAAAAAGGAAAATAGATTCATCGAACATAACATGACGAGAGATGATTACCTTTTTAGTGGTGAAATCAAGGCATCGATATCCTTTGTGATTAGTTGGATATCCAAGAAAATGCATGCGCTGGACCGAGGTGCGAGTTTGTGCGAAGTGAGAGGAAATAGATTTGGGTAACAAAGGCACCCAAACACTCGTAGGTGTGTGTAAGAAGGGGGTTACTTAAAGAGTTTTGTGTAGGGGATGTCGTTTTGTATGGTTGAGGAAGGGAGGATGTTGAATAAATGAGATGCCATTTGAAGTGCTTCGGCCCAATAGACTGATGGCATATGGGCTTGGAAGAGAAGATAGCGGATGGAGTTGTTAAGAGTTTGAAGAGTGCGTTCTGCTTTGCCATTTTGTTGTGAGGTATACGGACAGGAGAAACGCGGAGTGATGCCATGTTTAGCAAGATGATCAAAGAATGGACGATTTTGATATTCACCACCGTTGTCGCATTGTAAAGATTTAATGCTGCGACCAAAATGAGTGTTAACATAAGCCATGGATTGTAAGAAAGAGGAGAAGACATCAGATTTTTGGCGTAAAGGATAAGTCCAAACAAAGTGAGTGAATTGATCAAGAAAAATAACATAGTACTTAATACCACTAATGCTTGAAACCGGTGAGGTCCAAAAACATCAGAATGAATGATTTCAAATGGTTCAAAAATAGTAGAAATAACAGAATCAAAAGGAAGACGAGTGTGTTTCCCAAGTTGACAAGCATGACACAAAGGCAAGTCAACCTTAGAACAATTGATAAAACCAGACGAAATTAAAGATTGAAGAGTAGTGTTTCCCAAGTGACCGAGTCGGCGGTGCCACAGTGTAGAGTTGGCAGCCGAGAAAATCATGGCATGAGGATGAGTTGGCGAAAGAGAAGTGGATGGTGGTGGTGAGATGGAGTATAGACGACCGTCGCTGTTACATCGGCGAAGAGGAATTTTGGTGTTGAAATCCTTTACACAAAAACCAAACGGATCAAATTCCACAGAGACCCAATTATCGGTGGTGAATTGTCAAATATATATAAGATTTTTAATAATTGAGGGGCAAACAAGGACATTATTAAGATGAAGAGAACGACCTTTAGAAGGAATTAGATAAGAACCAATGGCAGAGGTAGAAATAGAGGATCCATTACCAACCGTTACTGATGGGGAATAGCTCAAATTGAAAAAGGAACGGAGGATACCTGGTTGAGCCGTGAGGTAATTGGTTGCACCGGAGTCCATGTACCAGCTCGCATCGTTAGGGTCTTAGACTGTTATGGTGCCAAAAGCAGCTGCAAGACCGGACGGTATTTGTGTGGGAATGTTCACTGGACCAGCTTGGGACGAAGACATACTAGGATGAGAGCCAAGGATCCCGTCTCCAAGATTAGATGATGCAAGATGAGCCATCGGAGGCTGGGAATTCCAGTTTTGTGAAGGCCACTGCTAAGTCGATGGATACCACGGCTGTTGACCCGGACGCCAATTTTGTGGATGGGGGTGGCCAATAGGACTGATCCCATTGCCAGTTGCGACCTCGACCGCGACCATAGTGGTTGTTGTGCCGACCACGACCTCGTCCTCTGCCATTGCTGTGTCCACGATGAGGGTTGTTATCGCGAGAAGTCGGGTTAGATCCAGTGCTTTGAGATACGTAGAGCACATTAGGAGAGGAAGAGTTGATCGGGTGTGAATTCTAAACCACTGTCGTTGATTGCTTCGAGAGTCGATGTTCTTCCATTTGTAACATTGAACGAGCAGTAGAGAAGTTGGGGAACGGAGTCTTGTGTTGAATTACATTGATGATGTTGTCAAATTTCTCAGACAAGCCGTTAATCATATGCATCACAAGAGCACGCTCGGAGACTGGTGAATTAACGTTGGTGAGATTGTCAGAGAGGGTCTTCAACTTTTGACAGTACTCGTGGACAGAGAGATCTCCGATCGTGAGGGATCGTAGTTCATTCTCAAGCTGGATTGCGCGTGCCTCCTTGTTATCACGGAATAGATTTTTGATTGCAACCCATAATTCCCGAGAAGTGCATCGAGTTTTGAGAACTGTATCCAAGAGAGATAGTGATATGGTTCCATAGATCCACATCTTGACGAGACCGTCACGTTCTTGCCATGGTTTATCGGTTGGAGAGGATGGTACACAAGTGCCATCGAGATGGCCTAAGACACTGAAACTGAGACAATGGGTCTCAAAAAGTTCACGCCACGCGTCGTAATTCATCTTTTGCATATCAAGGACTATGGGGACATATGATTTGATGAATGTTACACCAAAAAATTTCTCAGCTGGTACTGCTGGTTGAGCCATGGTAAAACAGAGACAAAAGAAAGGAAGAGGGAGAGACGAAGAAGGAGGGTTAAAATGTGGGGTCTAGGTTTTCAGAGAAAGAGCTCTGATACCATGTTACTTTGTAAAGTCTGTGTCTCTCTCTATTGATATTCATCAGAATATATACAAAGGATTGGAATGCTCTACAAGTAATTGAGCTATACATAAAGAAGGTAAATATTACGTATTTCCTAATCTATCACGCAAGACCAATGACAAAATGATCCGTGACGTGACTTGCCGTGCCATTAGCCAAGACAATGCAGTGTCTTGGCTAATTGATAATGCTTTCTTGTATTTGCCCTTTTGTGTCTTCTTTTTCTTACTTGCTCACGATTATTCATCAGGGAACTAACCTTGTGTTCATCAATCACGTTTCGGCAAGTTACATGTGGTGTGCGGGTGTGCTTTATTGGATAACATTCTGGGCTAGGGATTTGGCATCATCCAGTCCCGAGCCGAAACTCTATCAAGAAAATGTTCGCCGGTATGGACCTTTATGTGAGATTTATATCTTCATGCCCAAACCGACCGATGAAGGTAATCTTTCTTCTACCAAGAAACCCCTTTTTGCATTCGGTTTACTACTCTAAGTCATTCATTGATCCATTACTTGACCAGTCTCGGCCTTGCAACTGTGAGTCGTCAACACAGTGTGTCTGCTTTAGAATATAAGTCCTTTGCCTGTGCAGTTTCGTGGGAATTTTAGTGTGCTTCATGTTTTATGCTCTTCTGAAAATTTGAGACTTCTTTTGGCTGAGGCTTTGACTCATAGTGCAATAGTTATTAACTTGAGAGAAGTGGATATTTGCCTTATAAGTTTATGGTGGACTCTTACAATTCTTCATTGGCATTTTAGTGTGCTCATACGAAAACTTTGAGTTTTTTTTTTGTTTAGTATAAGGTTCATATATTTGATGCATAACTTGAATGTATTTGATTCTGAATTTGCCTTTATTTGATAATGGAAGTGATTGTGTTTGTATGTTAACTTGTGTGTGTGTATATATGATGCAGAGATTGCTGTTGTTCAGGTGGAGCCTCCTCCTCCATTGAATGATGATGACCCAGGTGGATCCTTAATCTTCTCTTCGTTTAGAATTTCAAATTTGGGTTAAAGGAGATAACATAATGCCGGTTTTTTATACGCATTTGGAAGTATATAGATGAAACGAAGTGGTGACTTTGTTCAAGTTATTAGCCTTTTTCCTAACTGGATGCTTGCAGAATCATCCACCATATTTTTCACCGTAACGGGTCCGGGATCTGGTTACATGTCCATACCTAATGTTGTCTTCACTCGGATTTCTGCTGAAGTTGAGTCCGTGTCGTCACCAGAATCTTCACCATGAAATTTAAAACGTCAAACTATCTCTCTTCCTAAGCCTAATTAGAACTCTCGTAAACAAGGTTGTTGGATTCTTGCTTATAAACCGTAATGTTATTTTCTTAGATACCATATGAAGTATATTAATTTATCATAATTGTTTGATTGTAATATGATGGTCTCGTTCGTTGATATCGTATTTTCATAGCAAATTTAGATGTCTCTTAAATATATTCATACACTTTCAACCTCTTTAAACAAATATAATAATCTAGAAACTATAGTCAAAATGTCTACTTAGATAAAATGGTAGTGCAACTTAGCTATACATGATATGTCTTTCTCTCTGGTTTATGCAAATAATAATTGTAAACCAATATAAGTTAATTATATATCTTGTTAAAACATATTTTAGAAATCTAAAACTCTCACCTTTACTTAATTTCCTTAATTAATTGATGATCAAGCTCCATCTTACTTCCTTGGGTAGCCACGTAAACTCAACTACTCAACTGCAAGAAAAAAGATATTGTATAAATTCACTTTTGATCTTAATAGACTTTTAATCTATGAAACCTAAGGATCCAATATCACTAAATTCTTGACCATTGTTGTGCAATATCCCAATCACGGGTTGTTGGCTCACATTTGCTTGAAGCTCATTGTCATCTGTGATATACACAAACTATCCATCTTTAAACTAAAAACAAACAAAACTAGATAAATACTTACATTTATGGATGCTTGCAATTAAACGTTTTGACCACATCATTGTCAACTATATTATTAGGTATATATTGGCTCGCAATGCAAATTCTTTTCTCCCTTGCAAAAGTTAAAGCTCTCTTTGTGTTTTTGATATGGTAGGCGTGGTTGTACTTCATGCTATTCACCACATATTGTATAGATAGCTCATTGACTTGATGCTTGTACTGCTCTCACTAATTCTAGGTTTAAAAAGTCGATGAAGAAGATTCGTGAGAGATGAAGAAGAAGATGTTATGTTTGCTCAAACCAATGCTGTTTTGAATTTTTTCACATTGCTTTTAACAAAAAACGACGTTCTTTTGGTCAAATTTTTCTTATACAAAATGTCGATATAATTTTTTTTTTTTAATATAATGACTCATCATCCACGTATGAAAATAATAATGGATTGGCTAACTGAATTACGATCAAAATATGTAGAAGCCAAAATAACAAAGGTTGGATATGAATTTTGAAAATGTTTGGAGTACAAGTATGTATTCGCATATGTCCTTCGTACAAGAACAAAATGGAACCGTGTACCACTGTTGAGGTAGAAATTGGCCATTTTTCCGACAATATCCCAGCATATAGCTTTAGTAATAGAAAACAATCAAATTTGGGGTTACTTAGTATTTTATAAATTGAAACTCTAGTGCAAATCATGATAATTTCTTATGTTTTTCCAATAAATCAAGAAGATTTCCGATTGAATTCTAGTTTCTGGAAATTATTTTTTTCGACATTTGAATTTGTGAATGGAGCTAGATTTTTGTTTCATTAAGAAAGTTCTTTTGTTCGAACCTTAGTATCATTTTCTAAATTATTAAGGATCCTTCATAAACTTCAAAAATTTGTAGTATTTATTTTAGTGGAAAATTCGTATAACAAACCATAAAATATGGTATGATGAATTGTCATAATTATTTCTCACCCACTACGAATGATTTGTGTTTGAGTTCCAGGCTGATTATGTTGTGTTTCTACTAGGTGATTATCCACTCTAGGTGCAGATTTTATTATTGATTACGTAACTTTTAATGTATGTTGTTTTACAAAGACCGAGGTAGTCTATAAAATACTACCACTTAATTAAAGGTTACAAAAAAAAAAAAAAATTGATTCATTTGGTCGATTCAAAAAATGCATTCATAAACACGATGTAATTCTAATGCACATGGAGATAGTGATAAAAAGATGCAACTAATTAAAACTCGTCGCACCCTCTTCTGGAAGTATAACTAAACACTTAATATGAAAAATCTGAATAAATTAAATTGAATCTTTTGGGTTTACTGCTTTTTTCATGTGTTTTTCTAACAATTATACATTATATGAAGTGATATCAAATATTTTTGTATCCTTGGATTAGGAAGAATGGCTACAATGAGTTGAATTGGAATCCATTTTGTAATCGTTGTTCAGTCCGCTCTCACAATCATATACATAATTAAATGAAGTATGAATTGTCATTATCTTCTCGGAAGATATCATTATAGCATATAGATGTCAATAACATCTATATTTATCAAGTCTTCAACTCCACACCAAATTTGGATCTCTCCTTTCTCTTTCTTCGCAACACCAAACAAATTATTTTTTCCGAATTACCGTTCTTTATTTACTTCATGGTGTTCTTAGATCATTCTTAATCATAAAGGCCTTCGTCATACAAAATATCAACCAGAAAGTCCATCATTTCCAACATGGATCAGGTTAGCAATTCAAGTGTTTTAAACTTAGTAAAAAATGTGGTATGACTTACATGAAAATGGATCAATTAGGAGAAAAGTTGATTAGTTGTGAACCGGCTTTAAGAAATTGAAACCATCTTAGGAACATTATTTTACTAATCATAAAACTATAAGATTCGAATGATGCAAGCATAATTATTGCTTCTAGTGGATGAAAACATTTGACACTGCAAATGAAAATAAAATCGATAAAAATACCTTATCATGATACTTTGCAGTCTTTTTTCTTTGATGAGACAGATCTTCCACCCATTTTCTTTTGTATTCTTGCTACATCTTTGCACTTTCAATTGATAAGATACAATATGAAGTGCTAAAAACCAAACCAAATCAATTATATTTATATATAATCACGCGGCAAAGAAATAGAAAAATTTAGTGGGTAAGCCAACGAAATACAAGGATGAATGGAGATCATGTGAAAAAACCAAGTTCTATTTATTGTCAATACAGAACCATGATTCACAAATTTAGCGGTGCTTTTACTGTTGCAACATCAACAAAATCTTAGGCAAAGACATAAACATAATTTTGCCAAATTCATCAAATAAACTCAACTCAAAACGATCCATGTCTCCTAATTTTCACACATTGATAGAGACCATTTGAGTTACGATTGCTATTCATAGGCAAAAACCTTTTGACCATAATAAAGAAAAAGCTAAATCGTAGTCAAGAAAAGTAAATGAGTAAAATATTCGTTACAGCGATAGTGTTAGCGCCGGTGGTTCCCTGCAAAAGGTAGCATATTCACCAAAGCCAAGTCTTATGACTTCTATCTATAAAATTGTGTGGTAGCAATGTAGCGCGACTCTGTCTTTGCTACCGATTGGTTTGAGATACCAGTCGTCAGATTTGCTGTCGACTTTGTCTCTCCTCCATTCCTCCATCTCGATAATTCTCTGTGTCATCCTCTCTAATTTATAAATGAGTCATATTTTAGCGGACAGAGGGAGAGAAAACATTTAGAGGAAGAAAATAAGAGGAGTCGTCGTTAAGGTGAAAATTATTTTAATGCGGATACATCTCCTTTGGCCAGGTAGCTAATAGTCAAGAAAGTGGGAGAAAAGATTAATTGAAGAAATCTTTGGACGCTTCCAAAATGACGAAAAATGTTGATGAGTAAAATTAAAATGTTTGTATTGGTCTTACAGAATCTGAGTTTATGCTGATGTGTCATTACCGATTGAAGGAGTTGATGTGTAAATGTTTAAATGATGTGAATAATTAAAATATTTTTATTAGGTTTTAGAATTTGATATGTCGACTTCTCATAACAAAGGAAATATGATGTGTCATCGTTAGAGAAATCTCATGTGTTAGTATAGTATTGATTTGGCTATGTAACTAATAGTCAAGAAAGGGAGAGAGAAGATGAATTGAAGAAGAGAAGTATCTTTGGACATGTGGCACCTCCAGAATGACTAAAAATGTTGATGTGTAAAATTAAAATATTTTCATTGGTCTTTCAGAATCTGAGTTTATGCTCATGTGTTATTACCGATTCAAGGAGTTGTTGATTAAAATTTAAATGATGTGTATAATTAAAATATTTTTATTGAATTTTATAATCTAATATGTCAGCTTCTCATAGCATAGAAAAGCTGATGTGTCATCGATGGAGAGATCTCTTGTGTTATTATAGTATTGATTTAACGTGGAGACCCAGTTGCATGATCCGTAAAAGTAAGCTGACGTGGTGTATCATGGATGAAGTTTTTAAAATGATGATGAGAATACTATGAAAAGCTTCAAAAGTCCTTTTTTAGTTAGTTTCCAAGTCATCATTTTTAGTGTACATACTGGAATCGCTATGGCTAAGTTCACGTTTAAGTATCTACTATAACTTTATCTGGAGCCATAAAAAAAAAAAAAAAAATTGGTGGTTGTAAACATTGTGTGTAAACCGTTTGATTTTGAATCTTCTTAATTTTTATGGTTAAACCATAAATGTGCATAATTTATAACATGTCTAGAATTAATAACATGTTTTGAATAAATTTTGTAAGTAATTCCATGTACATATATGCTAGTGAATACAAATATACATCAAATGGTCTGTAAGGCAATCGAACGAAGATGAACATACAAATCGACAGTAGATCGAAAAGTTTAAGAGACTAGTTGGATTCAATTTGTAAATGTACATACCATTCCAGAAAGTATATTGGTGTCCTCCCAAATCAACTTATAATTAGCTATCTCATCAAACCCTGATATTGTAGACAGAAGCCAGAGTTTATGAAAAGTTTTGTCATTAATACTGTGTACTTGTTATTTAGTATCTTTTTGTTTCACTTGGCACGATGAGGATTATAATCTTGGGTTTAAACTCAAGGGTCTTCTTGATGAAACTGTTGGCAAGACTGGCTTCGTAATCGAAAGGCGGGCTCCATCCCATTATTTGTTTTTGTATTCATGACAAAAATAAAACTGAGTTAGTGGATTCAACAAGTGCATCTCAACTTTAGGATGTCGTTTTCTTTCCTTACTAGTTGAGAGCCATCATGTAATTCGTCTTTCTCCACAGTCATCCAATCTCTCTTCTAAAAGTTGAAGTTGTTATGTCATGGGAATGTCACAGTTTCCCAAACAGCTTCAAAGAGAAAAGTAATCGAATTGGTGAAGTACCTTTGCTGGAATGAGATCGAAATTCTTGAAGAGACACTGTTTTCCCGTTTTCTCAATTTTTTCTTTCATTACACAACTAAATTCGTTTGAACCGCAGCAAAAGTTAACTACAGTATCACTATTTTGCACATACGAGTGGAGCCTCTCAACTTTTTGCACCATTAATTTCTAATAAATGGGTTTCTAATAATCATCTCTAAACCAGTAGACTTTAATGGATCAAGATAATATTGAGTTAAGAAAACAAAAGAGATGAATAGTTCACCTCTTCAAGCTTCGTAGGCTGTGTGAAGTAACGACCAAACGATGTAGAGAGCTTACCATGGAGAAAAGGAGAACTATAAATTCCAAATTAACTCTGCAGTTTAAAAACCTGAATGTTTTATATAGTGCGTACCCTAAAGCTGAGTGATTTTCATAGAATGATATACCACATTATACTATTAAGATGATAGTAAAAATTATATTTGAGCAAAATCTTAAGAGATAAAAACATTAAGATAACTAAATATAATTTAAAACCTTATGCTTCATGAGTTAGAGTATGATATTTGGATCAAATATTAGCTCTTGCATCTTCGTCGCGTCCTTCTTCAAACATCTTTAAGACGGCTCGAACGGCTTGCAGAACAGTCGTTAAGATTAAGGGAGACAACACTACTAGTTAAATAACACATCTTCATCTCACATAATAAACCACAGTGGCATACTGGATTGTTTGGTGCTTGCAGAATCACCTACCATATTGTTCACCGTAACAGGTCTGGGATCGGTTACATATTCATACTCAATGTTGTCTTCACTCGGATTTTAGCTGAAGTTAAGTCCGTGTTGTCACCAGAATCTTCATCTTGAAATCCGAAACGCCAAACTATTTCTCTTCCTAAGCCTAATTAGAACTCTCGTACGCAAGGTTGTTGGATTCTTGCTTATAAACCGTAATGTCTTCTTTTCTTGGATACCATATGAAGTATATTAATTTATCATAATTGTTTAATTGTAATATTATGGTCTCGTTCGTTGATATCGTATTTTCATGGCAAATTTAGATGTCTCTTAAATATATTCATACATTTTTAACATCTTTAACCAATGTCATATGGCAACAGAGAACATAAATTGACAAGTCTTTAATTCTGAAACAAGAAGCAAGTACAAAATTCATTGGCTTAGACAAAAAGACATAAATTGACTTTGATCATCTTACATTATTTGGATTTTTTTTCTTTCAAAACTGACTTCTTTTTCTAAGGTTTGTTTGTTTCTATTTCTACCATTATTAAGGAAATTCATTTCATTATATGAATTTTATTTTCTCAAAATTGATTTCATATTCTTTTCGATTTTAGCTCTTATTGTTATTTTCATTAGTTTTTTTCACTAAAACCAAAAGGTTTTCATTTTTCTGTGAAAACGATTATGGGTTTCTTCACTGATTTATTATTGTTTTTGAAAAAATGTAGATATATAGTTTCAATGTCATAAATATACTTTTTTTTTTGGCAAAACAGTAAACCCAAATCGGATAGCTTTTTTATTATCTTATTCAAAACTACAACCATTTTTTGCTTTTAAGAAATGGACAAAGATAATAGAAAGATAAAAAAGATAGAATATACTCATTCATTCAGCCAATGTAATTTATTAAGATTAGTTAATGTTGTCAAGATTAGTTAAGTTATTTGAACAAGAACAATAGTTAATGTTGTCAACATTAGTTTTCAATTTACATGTACAAACACCGTGCAAACCTAAAACATTTTCTTACAAACCATAATGAGTTCTTTTTCTTGGATACCATATGAAGTATATTAATTTATCATAATTTTTTTATTGTAATCTTATGATTAATGTGGTCTCATTCGTTGATATCATATTTTTTATTGCAAATTTATATGTCTTAGATATATCCATATGACAAAGGAGAACATAAATTGACAAGTTTTTAATTTTGAAACAAGAAGCAAGTACAAAATATTTCGGCTTAAAAAATAATAAAAGTTTTTAGTTTTGAAACAATAAGCAACACAATTTTTGACTTCAACAAATATAATAATCTAGAAACTATAGTCAAAACGTCTACTTAGATAAAACGATAGTGCGACTTAGCTATACATGATGTCATTCTCTCTGGTTTCTGTAAATAATGATTGTAAAACCAATGTAAAGTTAATTATATATCTTGTTAAAACATATTTTAGAAATCTAAAACTCTCACATTTACTTAATTATTGATGATCGAGCTCCATCTTGCTTCCTTGGGTAGCCACGTAAACTCAATTACTCAACTGCAAGAAAAATGATATTGTATAAACTTTTGATCTTAATAGACTTTTAATCTATGAAACTTACTGATCCAATATCACTAAATTCTTGACCAGTGTTGCGTAATATCCCAATCACGGGTTGTTGGCTCACGTTTGCTTGAAGCTCATTGTCATATGTGGTATACACAAACTATCCATCTTTAAATTGAAACAAACAAAACTAGATAAATACTTACATTAGATGGATGCTTGCAATTAAACGTTTTGGCCACATCATTGTCAACTGTATTAGGTATACATTGGCTCGCAATGCAAAATGCTTTCTCCTTTGCAAAAGTTAAAGCTCTCTTTATATTTTTGATATTGTAGGTGTGGTTGTACTTTACACTATTCATCACATGTTGTATAGATAACTCATTGACTTGATTTTCTTAAGGCAAGCCTATGTTCAAAAGAGCTTGTACTGCTCTCAGTAATTCTAGGTGAAAAAAAACCGATGAAGAAGAATCGTGAAAGAGGAAGAAGAAGACTTTATGTTTGCTCAAATCGATGTCGTTTTGAAATTTTTTGTTCAGATTGCAACCAAAATGACGTTCTTTTGGTCAATTTTTTCTGATAAAAAACGTCGATATAATTTTTTTTAATATAATGACTCAGCATCCACATATGAAAATAAAAATGGATTGACTAACGAAATTACGATCAAAGTATGTAGAAACCAAAATAACAAAGGTTGGATATGAATTTTGAAAATATTTGGAGTACAAGTATGTATTCGTATAGATCCTTCGTACAAGAACACAATGGAACCGTGTACCACTGTTGAGGTAGGAATTGGCCATTTTTCCGATAATAGCCCAACATATAGCTTTAGTAAGAGAAAACAATCAAATTCGGGGTTACTTAGTATTTTATAAATTGAAACTCTAGTGCGAATCATGATAATTTCTTTTTGTTTTTCCAATAAATCAGGAAGAGTTTCGATTGAATTCTAGTTTCTGGAAATTTTTTTTTTTTGACATTTGGATTTATGAATGGAGCTGGATTTTTAGTTTCATTAATGGAGCTGGATTTTTAGTTTCATTAAGAAAGTTCTTCGTTCGAATCTTAGTATCATTTCCTAAATTATTAAGGATCCTACATAAACCTAAAAAGTTTGTAGTATTTTATTTTAGTGGAAAATTCGTATAACAAACCATAAAATATGGTATGATGAATTGTCATAATTTTTTCTCACCCACTACGAATGATTTGTGTTTGAGTTTCAGGCTGATTATACTGTGTTTCTACTAGTGATGTATTGCATTTTTACGCATTCTAATCAATGTTTTCAACGGTTTTCCGAAGTCGTTTCTATGGTTTTAGTGTTTTTTCAGGGTTGGAACACGTGTGGAATGAAGCTAAAACATTAGGAGCGTGGAATGAAGCAAAAGGAGCACAAAAGGGTCTGGATCGATCGACCCAATCATGGATCGATCGATCCAAAACACCGAGACATTTTGGATCGACCAATGAGATTCAGATCGATCGATCCAAAACCGCGAGGATTTCCAGATCGACCTGCTTAGCTTCAGATCGATCGATCCAAGCTTTTTCGCCCAGAAAAAAGAAATTTCTAATTTCCTATTTTCACGGGGTTTTGCCGTATCTTTTCTTCCAGAACATTTTTAATATATATACTCGACTATAAGCCATCGTTTAGCCTAAGCTTTTTCATACTCTTTAATTCCATTCAAACTTTTTGATTCCTGCAATTTGTAAGCATCGGGGAGACGAATCTCTAAACTCTGCATCCTTTGAGAAGTTTTTCTGAACCCCTTTAATTTATTATGAGTTTTTCTTCATCTTCTGTTGTTTCGATTTTCTCCATGTTTGAGTAGATCCCTAGTTGAGTTTAGGATTTTTCAAAGGAGTTCATGAATCATTGAATCAGACATAGATAGGGATTTATATTGTCTTCACCTATTGTTGTTCTTATTGTTTAGATTAATTTGATCACTTAATCTATGATTTTAGGTTTAATCTATTCATCAAAAGTTTTATAGGTTGCTTGATAGAACATAGGTGAGCAAATTATCCTTAGCCAACGAAAGCTGATGCTAAGGCAATTTGTGAACATATTAAACCTGCTCGTTAATGCTTGTTTAGAATTTTAAGATCAACGACAGTTTAGATTCTTAGGTTGCTAGATAAAGTAGTTGATACCACGAAAGTGGATTGATTATACATCCATGTTTGAGTTGAGATTGTGCTTTATTGTTCCCTGAATAATTGTCTGGTTCACGATCTCTGAATTCCTGCGAATTGCCCTAGACTTAACGCTTACTTTTAATTGATTTCACACCGTTTAAATTGCTATTTTCATTTTTTATTGCTATTAACATTATTACTGCCATCTTAGCTTAATTTCACTCATAAAAATTCGTAGTGTTTCACTTGATTCTCGTGGATTCGATCCCTAATTACTACTTCGCTTGTTGTGCACTTGCAGTGATATTTAAGGTTAAAACTCATTGTATCAACTAGGCGATTAGCCGTTCTATGCGCGGATTTATTATTGATTATGTAACTTTTAATGTATGTTTGTTTTACAATGACCGAGGTAGTCTATAAAATACTACCACTTAATTAGAGGTTACAAAATAAAAAATTGATTCATTTGGTCGATTCAAAAATGCATTCATAAACACTATGTAATTCTGGTGCACATGGAGATAGTAATAACCGATGTAACTAATTAAAACTCGTTGCACTTCTTCTGAAAGTATAACTAGACACTTAATATGAAAAATATGAATAAATTAAATTGAATCTTTTGGGGTTTTCCATTTTTCTCATGTGTTTATCTAACAATTAAACATTATATGAAGTGATATCAGATATTTTTTATCCTTGAATTACGAAATGGCTACAATGAGTTGAATTGGAATCCATTTTGTAATTGTTGTTCAGTCCACTCTCACAATCATATACATAAATGAAGTGTGAATTGTCATTATCTTCTCAGAAGATATCATTATAGCATATAGATGTCAATAACATCTATATTTCTCAATTCTGCAACTCCACACCAAATTTGGATCTTTCCTTTCTTAGCAGCACCAAACAAAATGTTTTTCCGGATCACCGTTCTTTATTTACTTCATGGTGTTCTTAGATAATTCTTAATCATAAAGGCCTTCGTCATTCGAAATATCAACCAGAAAGTCCATCATTTCCAACATAGATCATATTAGCAATTCAAGTGTTTTAAACTTAGTAAAAAATGTTGGATGATAAACTTACATGAAAATGGATCAATTAGGAGAAAAGTTGATTAGTTGTGAACCTGCTTTAAGAAATTGAAACCATCTTAGGAATATTATTTTACTAATCATAAAACTATAAGATTCAAATGATGCAAGCATAATTATTGCTTCTAGTGGATGGAAACATTTGACACTACAAATGGAAATAAAATCGATAAAAATACCTTATCATGATACTTTGCAGTCTTTTTTCTTTGATGAGACAGATCTTCCACCCATTTTCTTTTGTATTCTTGCTACATCTTTGCACTTTCAATTGATAAGATGCAATATGAAGTGCTAAAAACCAAACCAAATCAATTATATTTATATATAATCACGCGGCAAAGAAATAGAAAAATTTAGTGGGTAAGCCAACGAAATACAAGGATGAATGGAGATCATGTGAAAAAACCAAGTTCTATTTATTGTCAATACAGAACCATGATTCACAAATTTAGCAGTGCTTTTACTGTTGCAACATCAACAAAATCTTAGGCAAAGACATAAACCATGATTCACAAATTTAGCAGTGCTTTTATTTAATGAGACTGATCTTCCACCCATTTTCTTATGTACTCTTGCCACATCGTTGCACTTGCAGTTGATAAGATGCAATATAAAGTGCTAAAAACTAAACAAATCAATTATATTTATATATAACTAGATTAGGACCCACGTTGATACGCGGGTAAATACATTAAAAATTATTTATATAAATATTTTAATTTTAATTAGTAACCCGCTGAATTTTAAAATATTTTGAAATACTACTTAAACACGGATTTGAAATCAGTAGAGACCAATTTATATCTTAATTCTCATATCCTAATCCATATCATGTGAATCCAAAAATATATATATAAGCAGAATTCAAATTATATTTTTAATAACAAAGAAAATTATATTCTTATCCATTATGAATATTTATTAATTATGTGATAAAATCATAAAAATAATTAAAATATTGTAGAGCTAAATCAGAAAAGAGTAAATTTTATGTTAGTAACCTCATAAAAACATATAAATAATGTTATCAAACATCAGATAAGTACGTGATTGATAATTAACTAATTTTATACCATTGATGTCATCGTTTTATTTATCATAGAGATCTATACCCGCCAAATCTTATACACTCTTGAATCTTAATAGTATAGTAAATATACTATTATTATTATTTAACTTATAAATTTTCTATTTTATACAATTTTCTTTTTTCTAATATTGGAAAGTACCAATGCCGTCATAGATTGAAATTTTCCATTTTATTTGTTATATTTTATAACTTTATTGATAAAATTAGTATGTTTATAGATTTTTTTTATTATGGCTGTTAATATCTTAAATAAAATGAGATTTTCATTTTTTTTTTTTTTTTTAAATTTCAATTTATATTTTTTTTTGTTTATCATTCGTTTTTTTTTAATTGATATTTCTATTTTGTATGTATTTTGTTACTTAAATCTTCTTTATATTCCATCTTTTTTTTATAATTAGTATGGACTATTAAAAATTTTTGTTTTTAGTATTTGATTAGCTACTTGAAAATTATTTTGTTAATTTTCGACTTTTAGTTTTATTTATTTTTAGTTAATTTTAAGTGTTAAACGCATGTCATCGTCTGATTAAATAATCAATATAAGTTAAAAAACAAACTAGTCAAATATCTTCTAGATATTTGATCAAACTTATTCTTTATATCTAACAAAAAGAATACCATATAAGAAGATTATGTCAGTAAATAAAAATGAATCATATAAATCGGTAGAATTGACTTGTAAGCGTATATAAAATTTATATGTTTGAACTACCTCTATGCTGAAATTATGTTGCCATCGGGGAACTCTTCTATGTCACTATATATAGCTAATCCCTGTTTAGGAAATCATACACATCTATAAGAAAATCATATAAATAGATATATAGAGTAATACACAGACGTGTAACACGTATGTAAGTTTATACTCAGTAATTAAGAGAAATTTTATACCTCAACACAAACGTATGAATAAAAATTCTATGTATATGCACGACTACACATGTGTTTGTATTTTGTAATGCATATGCATGCATCTTCTATATATATATATACCGGCTAATGAACTATTACGAATTTGGAATTTTCAAGTTTTGATAAAATGGCAATTGATTAAAATGATATTTTTATTCGGTTCAACGCAAAATATCTTCTTCTTCTTTCACTATTTACCTTTTTTAATATCGGTAAAATCGAAAATTTTGTTTATGAATTTTGTTTCCCAGAATTGATTTTGGAAACATGAATACTTTATATTTACTTTTTACAAAATGAGCAAAATAGTAAATTTAGCTTTATGAAATGGTATTTGGAGATTTTATTTTGGAAAATATTTGACACTTAGCAAAATCTAAATTAAGTTTAACACGTGTCGCAATTTGGTGAGTTATAATCTAGATTAGGATCCGCGTAATACGCAAGGTTTTAATTATAACTTATTTATAAATGATAAAAAATAAAGTAAAATGTGTCGGTAATCAATTAAATTTAATAAAGATAAAATTTATGAAAATGTAAGAAATATATGTTAAATCTTGCTAATGTAAATATTTAGATTTTGATTGTTACTCGAACACTTATTTTAGATGTTGATTAACTTTGTTTCAAACTGAATTTCAATTCCACGTATTTCATCTCGCAATACAACTCATGTATTTCATCCATAATATTAAAACCATATTTTTACTCCATGCATTCCTTGTCAATCAATAATACCCAAAATTTTCATATCAAAATAATATATGCATAATACATTATATCAAATTTATGTCTATATATGTCATTAGTGTTAAACAAATAGTAAGAAAATTAACAAAATATATTAGTAAATAAATTTAAAAGTATTAACAAAATATGTCGTAATCTCATGAATATCAATATTTTATATGCCGCACTAATACTTTTAGAAATTGGAAATAATTTGTCTTATTTTTCTCTTTTAGTTTTTTTATTTAGTATTCCTTTTTAATTTTTTAATTAATTTTTTTCTTTTCTTTCTCGATTAGTTATGACATTTTTCCTTTTTTTGATTTTAAACGTATTGACATGAATCAAATTTTCCCTTTTTAATGATATTTTTTTTTTTACAAATTTTCCCTTTTACCTTTTTTTCATAACATTTTTTACAAAATTTTTCATTTACCTTTATTTAATGACATTTTTTTTACAAATTTTTCCAATGATGTATTTTTTTTCTTTTCTTTCTCGATTAGTTATGGCATTTTTTCTTTTTTTGTTTTTAAACGTATTGACATGAAACAAATTTTTCATCTTTTTAATGATATTTTTTACAAATTTTCTCTTTTACCTTTTTTTAATGACATTTTTTACAAATTTTTCTTTTACCTTTTTAGTGACATTTTGTTTACAAATTTTTCCTTTTTTTAATAATAATTTTTTTACAGAAGGACATTGACTTTTTTGGCGATAATATATTATATTTTTATATTAATATATTGACACGTGTTACAATCTCAATTAAAATTAACACATGTCACGATCTGGTGAGTTACGATTTTGCCTACGTGTCACACTCACGTTGGGCAAAATTTAAAGTAAAATAGCTTTGATCGATTTGTGGAACTCTCGAATTCATGATTTGTTTGAATGATGTATTTTTTTTTTTCTTTCTCGATTAGTTATGACATTTTTCCTTTTTTTTTTTTTTAAACGTATTGACATGAAACAAATTTTCCTTTTAAATGATTTTTTTTTTACAAATTTTCTCTTTTACTTCTATTTTAATATCATTTTTTACATATTTTCCCATTTATCTTTATTTAATGACATTTTTTTTTACAAATTTTTCCAATGATGTTTTTTTTTTCCTTTCTTTCTCGATTAGTTATGGCATTTTTCTTTTTTTTGTTTTTAAACGTATTGACATGAAACAAATTTTTCCTTTTTTTTAATGATAATTTTTACAAATTTTCTCTTTTACCTTTTTTTAACGACATTTTTTACAGATTTTTCTTTTACCTTTTTAGTGACATTTTGTTTACAAATTTTCTCTTTTTCTAATGACAATTTTTTTTACAGAAGGACATTGACTTTTTTTTGTTACGTTATGACCTTTTTTTTTGGCGATAATGTATTATATTTTTATATTAATATATTGACACGTATCACAATCTTAATTAAAATTAATACATGTCACGATCTGGTGAGTTACGATTTTGCCTACGTATCACACTCACGTTGGAAAAAATTTAAAGTAAAATAGCTTTGATGATGTATTATATATTTATATTAATGACATTTTTTTTTTGCGATGATTTATTATATTTTTATATTTTTTTTTGGCGATGATGTATTATATTTTTATATTAATGACATTTTTTTTTACAAATTTTTCCAATTATGTATTTTTTTTCCTTTTTTTCTCGATTAGTTATGAATTTTTTTTTTTTTTTTTTAAACGTATTGACATGAAACAAAATTTTCCTTTTTTTTAATGATATTTTTTACAAATTTTCTCTTTTACCTTTTTTTAATGACATTTTTTACAAATTTTTCTTTTCAATGATGTATTTTTCTTTTAACTTTTAGATAAAAAGGAAATATTATTTAAATTAAAATTAACTTTATATGTTAGTATATTAACACGTGTCATCATCTCAATTAAAATGACACATGTCACGATCAAATGAGTTATAATTTTGAGTGCATTCTCTTTTATATAATAAGATCACGGCACAAAGAAATAGAAAAATTTAGTGGCTAAGCCAAGGATGAATGGAGATCATGTAAAAAAACTGGGTTATATTTATTGTCCATACAGAACCATGATTCACAAATATAGCAGTGCTTTTACTGTTGCAACGTCAACAAAATCTTCCGCAGAGACATGAAAACATAATTTTACCAAATTCATCGAATAAACTCAACTCAAAATGACTCATGTCTCCCAAATTTCACACATTGATAGAAACCGTTTGAGTGACGATGGCTATTCATATGCAAAAATCTTTTGACCATAATAAAGAAAAAGCTAAAACGTAGTCAAGGAAAGTAAATGAGTAAACTGTTCGTTACAGTGACAGTGTTAGCGCCGATGGTTCCCTGAAAATGTAGCATATTCACCAAAGCCAAGTCTTATGACTTCGCTCTATAAAAGTGTGTGGTAGCAATGTAGCGGCGACTCTGTCTTTGCTACTGATTGGTTTGAGATACCAGTCATCAGGCTGTCGACTTTGTCTCTCCTCCATTCCACCATCTCGAAATTTCTCTATGTCATCCTCTCTAATTTATAAATGAGTCATATCTTAGCGGCTAGAATGGGAGAAAACGTTTAGAAGAATAAAATAAAAGGAGTCGTCGTTAAGGTGAAAAATAATTTAATGCGGATACATCTCTTTTGGCCAGGTAACTAATAGTCAAGAAAGAGGGAGAAAAGACGAATCGAAGAAATCTTTGGACGCTTCCAAAATGACTAAAAATGTTAATGTGTAAAATTAAAATATTTTCATTGGTGTGGGAGTCGAAAGCAACACAATTAGAATTTGTCGGAGGTTTGTTAAGAGGGATGAAATTTCTGCGGATGAACCACGAACGGAGAGATCCAAAGATGGTTTTTATTAAGCTGTGTCGAAAAGCTTTCGTACAAGAGTTTGAGAGCAAAAAAGTCTAGGGTTTTTTGCTAAGTAAAATTGCGGATCCCTTTTTCAAGAGATGTACATGGATATGTATACTAGTTTTAGTCGGCCAGGTCAATCCTAAAGAGATAAGGAAAACTTCCTAATCCTTTGGGATTTTCGTTTTAGCAAGTCGGCTTGACTTCGTGGGCCTTTGCATCGTTGTAGGCCGAAGATGGGCTCGTTGTCTTAGTATAGAAATGACTTCGGCCACGTCGCCTTCTGGCTTCGTATAGACTTGACTTCGGCCAAACAGTTTCGTATGAAATTGGCTTCGACCAAGATTGTCTTCAGCAGCTTTGACTTCGGTCAGACAGCTTCGTATAGAAATGACTTCGGCCAGGCAACTTCGTATAGATTTGACTTCGGCAAGACAGTTTCGTATAGAAATGACTTCGGCCAGGCAACTTCGTATAGATTTGACTTCGGCAAGACAGTTTCGTATAGAAATGACTTCGGCCGCGTCGTCTTCTGGCTTCGTGTAAAATTGACTCCGGCCAGACAGTTTCGTATAGAAATGACTTCGGCCAGACAGCTTGCCGAAGTGGACAGCTTGGCCGAAGTGGACTGCTTGGCCGAAGTGGACTGCTTTGCCGAAGTGGACTGCTTGGCCGATGTGGACTGTTTGGCCGAAGTGGAGTGCTTGGCCGAAGTGGACTGCTTGGCCGAAGTGGACTGCTTGGCCGAAGTGGACAGCTTGGCCGAAGTGGACAGTTTGGCCGAAATGGACAGCTTGACCGAAGTGGACTGCTTGGCCGAAGTGGACTGCTTGGCCGAAGTGGACTGCTTACCGAAGTGGGCACTTTGGCCGAAGTCTCCTTGCCGATGTAGCTATGCCTGCCGAAGGCACTTCGGCCGAAGTCTCCTTGCCGATGTCTCTCCTTTCTTTGTCGAAGTGGCCATGCTTGCCGAAGTGGGCACTTCGGCCGAAGTCTCCTTGCCGTTGTGGCTATGCTTGCCGAAGTGGGCACTTCGGCCGAAGTCTCCTTGCCGATGTGGCTATGCTTGCCGAAGCGGCCATGCTTGCCGAAGTGGGCACTTCGGCCGAAGTCTCCTTGCCGAAGTGGGCACTTTGGCCGCAGTCTCCTTGCCGATGTCTCTCCTTTGTTTGCCGAAGTGGCCTTCGGCCAAAGCGTAGCTTTGGCCGAAGCTGTCCCTTGCCGAAGTGACGAAGCGGAGGAATGGTGCCATCGCCGAAGTCTCCCTTTGCCAAAGTGGAGAAGAATTAGGCCGAAGTGGAGAAGAACTAGGCCGAAGTGGAGCCTGCGCGTGTTGCCTAAGTGGGCTTGCGCGTGTTGCCGAAGTGGAGGCTTGACGAAGTGGGCTTTCCGATACGGAGCCTCCGTGCCGAAGTGGATTTCGTTGGCCGAAATGCCTTGTTGGCCGAAGTGGAGGCTTGCCGAAGTGAGCTTGCCGATACGGAGCCTCCGTGCCGAAGTGGATTTCCCTCTGTGCCGAAGTGGAGCTTCTTGCCGAAATCTCCCCTTGCCTAAGTGGATTCGTACAGAAATGACTTAGGCACAATGTCTGGCTGAAGCTGTGCCGAAGTGGAGCCTCCGTGCCGAAGTCTCCTTGCCGAGGTGGAGCTACTTTGGCCGAAGTGAACCCATCTTGTGCCTAAGTGGATTCGTACAGAAACGACTTAGGCACAATATCGGCCTTGTCCGATTATTCGTATTTCCATACTTAGCTATTTTCCCATTGATCACAGCTGGGTGGGTTTTCACCCCAACAGTTAGCCCCCAGCTCGGTAGTTTCAGTGATGATAGTGCCGAGGTAGAAGAAGTCTAAGCTGGGATCAATGTGCCATGTCAATTTTTACGAGTTGAGCCGATGTGACACCTGGTCCGTTGCTCTTGTACGAGAGTTGTTTTTACATGTGCTTTCTGTGGTTCCCAATACCAGGGGTCATCCTTGGGTATCTGTGGATGAATAGATTGGCTCTGGTGCAAATAACTCCGTGGGGAATTCGACACCTGGTTGGGATCGTGGTCCGCAGCTTCGAGTGTGGCGAAGAAGTCACCGTGGATCACTTGCTGAACCTGCTATCCTTTCGGACATTTCGCTCCAAGGATTCACTTCTTTACTCCCTTTCGAACAAAGCTCACCGCAAAATTATCGGAGGATTCCCAAGTAAAGACATATATTGGGAGGATTATTTCTTCTTTGTGCCCATTTCCGAGGCTTTGGTTGGTGCAAATTGGGTTAACAAAATTAGGACCACATGGAGAAAAATCGGTAGCCGATCTATAGCTTTACGAGCTTTTCTGCCTTGTTGAACATGTCATGACTTTCCGCCTTGTTTGTTGGTTTTGCAGTTCCTAATCCGCTCTCGACGTGTCCTCCGGACATAACTACACTCTGCAAGACTCTAGCTTCCTGTGAGTGCGATTGGCAAAGAGATTTTACTTTTCAAAGAGTATAGAAAGTGCGGGCACAATACTTTGGATATTATTCTCCGAGTTCAACTCCTTCGTCTTCTCCTAGCAGTATGAAGAGAACCATGGGGAAAAGGCCATCTGTTCGTGAAAGGATGGAAGCCGAAAACTGTGCCGCAATGGAGCAGGTAGCGGTCAGCTGAGATTTCTGTAGAGCAGCTAAGTAGTGCCCATTCTTTTCCCTCGGGCGACTCATCTGTTGAACCGTCCATGCTGGCTTCGTCGATCCCCATCGTGAGAGAGGTCGTGTTGGGTCTTGGGTGATTGGACTTGCCTCTGGTTCATCGCAGAAAGGGCAAGGCTCCGGCTACAAGTGAGGATGCCAATCAGGTGAGGCCAGTCCGGAGACGTGCCTCGGCAAAGGCTGACAGAGGGAAAGATCCTCAAAAGAATGACGCTCTTGGACGGAAAAGGTGTAACGCATCAGTTCGCAGTGCTGCCGAGCACAAGCTGCCTTCGCAGCCTGTATCTCAGCCGTTTGCTTCTGAAATGGTTTGCGACGATGCGTCGGCATCGGCCACTCTCTTCTCCAAGATTCTCTCTAAGGGGGATTGCTTTCCTCCTCCCGATACTCTATCCCAGAGCAACCCATATGCCGAAATGTCTCGCCGTGGTACTAAGGTAGTTTGCGTTGACCTTTTTTTCCGTACTTTGTTGAAAATGCGATGCCTGATCTCTCTTTTCTTTCCGTTCAGTTCGTGGCCTCTATTAACAAGATGACATCTGGTTATGAGACGGACATTCGTAAGAACGCGAGGAGAGCTGAGCATGCACGAAAAGTGGCCGAAGAGCTTCGAACAAAGCTTAACGAAGCTGAGCACGAGCGCGATGCTGCAACGGAGATAGCGTCAAAACAGAAGAAGGACCTGGAGTCCTATCGGGTCCAGCAGGAGGCTCAAGTTGCCAAGCTTCAGCGGATGTTGAGCTCGGAGAGGGCCATGACCGACAAGAAGGTTAAACGGGCTAAAACGGGGGCGATGCGCAAAATGGCCGAGAAGTTTCAATCTAAAGTCGACCGAGCCAAGGAGAAGGTTAAGAACTTGGGCGAATCGTCGAAGAACAGCATCGTCGATCTTGCTCAAGTTGACGGGAACCTTGAACTCCTTGCGCTGCTCTGCGGTGACGAACCACCTTTGTTGGATGCCGAAATTGAGAAACTCCAGGGATGGAGAGCGAGGTACGCTGGTGCCGATGACGAGTTTGATAGGTTGGTCGCCTTATTGGGGAACGACCTAGTGGTCTCGCCGATCTCTGAAGACTCGGCCGACGTTGCACTTGGTAATGAGTCCGTTGAGGCGTTAGCGGTGGATGTCGGCATTTGCGTATTCTCTGGATCCGAGACGACGGCCGAATCCTCCGACGATGATTAGGGTGTGTCTTCAAGGGGTAAGGTATGATGACGATGGGGAACTGCCCAAGTCATCATTTTAATTATGCTTTGACGTTATTTGGACATGGTGCCTGGACGGCTTTATCCGTATTGACTTGTTATGTTCGCCTTGTGGCTTTGGCTTTGGTTGTGTCGTTTCTCTGTTGTTGAAACTTGTTGCTTGAATGCTTTTGTATCCAAGGAGGACTGATCTGTTTTGCTACAGTTTGTGTTAGTGTTAACACCGACGATTCGTTTGTTTCGTCTGGAATGATTATGTTAGTGTAAGCATACTTGCTTCGATTATGAGCACATGTGTTTTGACCAACGATTTGTTTGTTGGGTTTTTGGATGAACATTTCGGTTTACGGATATGCTACCGTAAGCGTATCCGCTCCGACAATGGACACGTAGTACTGTTGCGACCAACGATTTGTTGTTGGGTTTAGGATGAACATTT
The DNA here is from genome assembly GCA_900406555.1 of Pseudoturritis turrita. NCBI lineage: Eukaryota > Viridiplantae > Streptophyta > Magnoliopsida > Brassicales > Brassicaceae > Pseudoturritis > Pseudoturritis turrita. The sequence continues at coordinate 453,324 of OVBL01000921.1, read as the reverse complement.
CGGTTTACGGATACGCTACCGTAAGCATATCCACTCCGACAATGGACATGTAGTACTATTAGGACCAACGATTTGGTTGTTGGGTTTTAAGATGAACATTTCGGTTTACGGGTATGCTACCATAAGCATATCGCTCCCACAATGGACATAGTTATTTATATAGCGCGCGCTTTTAATCCGCTAGAATGTAGTAGTTAGATCCGTAAAGGATGTAGTAGTTCGTTGCTGTGGCCAGCAGCAACGAGGGGGAAGAGAGGTGCATGTTTTAGTTAGGACTTTAAGTGATTCGTGAAAGGTGCGTATGTGATGCATGTTTCCGTTAAGGCTTTAGTAACCCGTGGAGGGTGTGATATGACGAAAATTGCTTCGAGAAGCTTGCATTAAGTAGACGCGGAGTCTATTACAAATGTGGGAGTATACGAGTATACGTGCCCACTCCCCCCCCCTTTTAGGAGGGGGCAGCTGAACCCATCCGAAGACGAGCTGTCTACGTACCCTTTGCAGGGATCAAGTCACCCCGTAGTTCATGTGAAGTATCCTAAGTATTTCTTGAGGTGCATTCGGTTCCACGATCTTGGTATTGGAACGTCAGACATGTTGGCGAGTTCGTACACTTCGGGTCGGACTACTTTCGTGATTTTGTAAGGTCCTTCCCAGTTTGCTCCGAGTTTGCCGGCGTTTCGCTGTGCAGTATTATGGAAAACCTTCCGTAGGACCAGGTCTCCTTCGTAGAACGGTCGATTTCGCACGTGAGAGCTGTAGTATTTTGCTGCTGCGTTCTGGTAATTCTGAATTCGGATCAAGGCTTGATCCCGTCTTTCGTCGATCAAGTCCAACTCATCAAGCATCAACAAGTGATTGAGTCCTTCTTGTTCTGGGAGTAGTCTTTGGCGGACTCCAGGAAAATTTATCTCTGGTGGAATGACGCATTATGTCCCATAGACGAGAGCGAACGGAGTTTCGTTGGTTGCTCGTCGCGGTGTCGTTCTATGAGACCATAATACACCTTCCAGTTCGTCGGCCCATCGGCCTTTCTTCTGGTCGAGGCATTTCTTGAGACCGTCGAGAATCGTTTTGTTTATTGTTTCAGCCTGGCCGTTGCCTTGTGGATATCATGGGGTGGATTTGCTTAGCCGGATCTTCCACATCTCGCAGAAAGCTTCGAACCTTGTGGAAATGAACTGTGATCCATTATCGGTGACGATCTCGTATGGGACTCCATGTCGGCATATGATGTTCCTCCATACAAAACTCTCGACTTGTGCGTCCTTGATGCTGGCATATGAATCTGCCTCCATCCACTTTGAAAAATAGTTTGTCAGGACCAGTAAGAATCGTTTCTGCTTTTATGGATGCAAAGGTCCAATGATGTCCATGGACCATCGCATGAATGGATAGGGCGATGATATTGAAGAAAATATCTCGGTTGGCTGATGAATCATTGGTGCGTTATGTTGACACTTATCGCACCTGGACGAGTATTTCTCGCAATCTTATATCATGCTCGGCCAGTAATAGACGTGTCGTTTGATTTTTATTGCCAAGGCTCGTCCTCCAGAATGGTTACCACAGGAACCACCGTGGACCTCCTCCATGATTGCCCTTGCCTCCTTTCCTTTGACGCAGGCGAGTAATGGCCCTGAGAATCGCCATTTGAAAACATTGCCGTCGAGCAAGATGTAGCGCGCTGCTTGCGCCCGAAGCTTTCGAGCTGCCCATTTGTCTCACGGTAAGATACCATCGCAAATGTATCCGCGGATGCTGTCCAGCCACCCTTTGTCGCAGCCGTACTGTATGTCCGTAAATGCTCCATTCATCTCGACAACTCTAGTTTGGTGACATGGGTCGACGTTGGAAGGGAGGGTAGTAAAGTCCTCGTCCATAGACGTTGCTTCTTCTGCAGCATTCGCAGGATCTTCGTCCTTGTCGACTGCATCTATTTCCATCCGAGAGGTGTGTCCTTCGTATGCCGCATATGTCTCATCCTAGACCATTGAGCCGTTGATTACTGCTTTTCATTCGTCAGCGTCATCTTCAGTATTGTCTGGTGCACAGGCTTTCTCCCTTGCAGTCCTGGCAGCTTGAGACCGCGTAACCACACTCACTGTTTCTGGAAGAGTGATGCTCGGGCGTTCGATGAATTCCACCGGAATAACTCGTTTCAAGGCTGGATCAAAAGTGGATGCGAGGGCGGTCAGTGCATCAGCCAAAGTGTTTTCTCCTCGTGGAATATGCGTGAGTGTGAACTCTTTAAACTATGCAGTCAAGTCTTTGACGACTTTCAGATACGCCTCCATACGATCATCTTTAGCTGCGTATTCTCCGCTGAACTGGTTCGCGACTAACTGTGAATCGCAGAACGCGTGAATGCAATCATTCTTGAGTCCTTGCACAAGCTTTATTCCGACAATGAGGGCTTCGTATTATGCTTCGTTGTTGGAGGCATGAAAACCTAGGCGGAAGGATTGTTCAAGTATCTCGCCCATTGGTGACGTTAGACGTATCCCGACCCCTGAACCATTTTTGGATGATGAGCCGTCAACGTGAAGTTGCCAAGTTGAATTCGGGTTTCCTTCGGCGAGGCTCTCCTCCGGAAGTTCGATTAAAAAATCGGCAAGCACTTGCGATTTTACGCAGGTTCGTCCGCGATACTCGATGTCGTACTCGCTGAGCTCGATAGCCCACTTGGCCAATCGCCCGGATTGACTTGGGCTGTGCAAAATAGATCGTAGGGGTAAAGGACTAAGGACCACAATGGAGTATGATTGGAAGTACGGCCTTAGTTTCCTGGCAGACATGACCACCGATAGAGCCAACTTCTCCATCTGCTGGTATCATGTCTCTGCGTCGGTGAGGGTCTTACTGACGTAAAAAATTAGTTTCTGCTCGCCCCGTTCGTCGCGAATGAGTACTCCGCTTACTGCCGTGGTGGAGATTGCGGTGTATAGGAAGAGCGGCTCTCCCTCGACTGGCTTTGCGAGCACCGGGGGACTGGCGAGATATTTCTTCAACTGCTGGAAAGCCTCTTCGCACTTCTCTGTCCATTCGAATTTCTTATTTCCTCGTAAAGTATCGTAGAATGGCAAGCACTTATCGGTGAATCACGAAATAAATCTGTTAAGTGCAACCACCCTGCTAGTCAGTCTCTGTACTTCACGTTTTGATTTTGGGGAAGCAATCTGGATAAGGGCGTCGATCTGCTTTGGATTCGCTTTGATTCCTCGATGAGTAACTAAGTAACCAAGAAACTCGCCGGACGTGACTGCGAATCTACACTTTGTCGGGTTGAGCTTCATGTTGTGCGAGTTAAGCTGTCGGAAACATTCCTCCAAATGTAGCACGTGATCCGTTGCCTCTAGCGATTTTACTAGCATGTCGTCTATGTAAACCTCCATCGTTCTTCCGAGTTGATTAGCAAACATCTTGTTTACTAAGCGCTGATATGTGGTTCTGGCGTTCTTGAGGCCTAAAAGGCATCACCTTGTAGCAATAGATTCCACGATCCGTAATGAAGGCTATCTTCTCACGATCGTCGGGATTCATTAGAATATGATTGTATCCAGAGAATGCGTCCATGAAAGATAAGAGCTTGTTACCGGCCGTTGCTTCGACCAGTCGATCAATGTGTGGTAGTGGGAAGCTGTCTTTCGGGCACGCCTTGTTTAAGTCGGTGAAATCGACGCACACCCGCCATTTTCCGTTCTTCTTTTTTACTACAATAGGATTCGCCAGCCAATCCGGGTACTTCACTTCCATTATTGACCCGACCCGTAAGAGTCTTTCGACTTCGTCGTTGACTACTTTCGCTCTGTCAGGACCCAACTTTCTCCGTTTCTGCTTGATTGGTTTGAAGGTTGGGTCGATGTTCAATTCATGACTGGTTACGCCGATATCAATTCCGGGCATATCCTCTGCTGCCCACGCGAAAGTGTCCACTTGATTTTTTTGTCGAGGCCGAATCCAATCTCTACGCATCATTCCGGGTGTTCGTCGTCGATACAAACTGATATTACGGGGTCGCAGGTCTGTTCAGCTGGTTCTTCTTCGCGATCCTCCGCAATCTGTAATTGCTACAAGAGCTTGGAGAGTTCTTTTACTGGCTCCGTGTCTGTCTTCATCTTCTTGCATTCTTACTTGGCTATTGGATCGGTGACAGGATTCCTGAGCTTGTGTGTAGCTAGGAAGCATACGCGGGACTCTTTCTGACTTCCCAAAATCATTTTGACTCCGCTCGGTGTTGGGAATTTTACGCATAGATGGTAGGTCGAGGCTACGACGCGCATTGAATTTAACCAAGGTGTTCCGATGATGCCGTTATAGATTGCTGGGTTATCGGCTACCGAGAACTCGACGAGTTTGATGACACCCCCAGCTTCTACAGGCAGCTTGATCGTCCCGATTGTCATCGTCGTTTCTCCGGAGAATCCAGTCAATGGTTTAGGGGTAGCCACTATGTCGGACGGATTGATGTCCATTCTTTTGAGAGTTTCTTTGAAGATTATGTCCAATGTGCTGCCCGTATCCACCAGCACCCGGGCTACATCGTAGCCACTGATGATCAAGTCAATCACGAGAGGGTCATCGTGTGGTTTGTCGATTCTGGCTGTTTTCCTTTCTTCGAATGAGATTACGTCGTCTGTAAACTTGGAGGGTGCAAACCAGTTAATGCTGACATCGGCTCGTCGTTGAAAAGCTTTAATCGATGAGACAGTATCCGAGCAATATTGAGATCCACCCATTATCATGTTGATCCGTCTTCTTGGGCCGGATTGTGGCGCTTCGTCGTCTTGCCTTCCTCGCTTAGGAAGATCTTCGTTTGCCTGTTCGGGGCAGTTTGCGTTGGTATCCATGTCGAAGTCCTTGAGGCTAATATCACCTTTGAGTTTGCCAGCCGCCAGTCTGGCAGCGAGTTTCAAACCTAGGATGCGGCAATTTGCAGTTGAGTGTCCGAAGATATGGTGATGTTCGCAATAAGCCATTTCGTTGTAAGTCCCTTGGCCCCTGGTCCACGTGCTACTCCATTTACCTCTTTCTCGGCCCTGCTTCGTCCTTGCCCATAGCTTGACGAATCAACTTGGTAGTTATGGGTCCTTTGAAATCCCCTTCGTGGTGGATGTATCCAGGGCCTTGGTTGCCCTTTCTGTTGTTCGGTGGGTTCGGAGTAGAGGGAAGGTGGTTCGTGGACTTCTCCTTTCCATGCTTCTGGGCTAGGATCTTCACTTCTTCTTCGTTGGAGGCAAAGTCCATCGCTCGGTGCAATGCATCCTGGATCGTGGTTGGTGCGTTCAGCGCAATCTCGTTCCGAAAATCGGAGTCGAACCACAGGGCTTTCTTTAATGCTTGCAATGCGGCTTCGTCACTTATCCCTTCTACCTTCGACAGTCCTGACTTAAACCGTCCGATGAAGGTTCGCAATGTCTCGTTCTGTCCTTGCCCCATGGTCCACAGATCCGCATCGGATGTTTGGCGTTCCATGAATATAGCATAATGTTTAAGGAACGCCGACGACAGCTGATTGAAATTGTCGATCGAATTTCTTCCCAGCCTGGAGAACCATTGGAGAGCTGGGCCTTTAAGGTGCTCAACGAACAAGAGACATTGTCCAGCGTCTTTTTCTCCTTCTCTGAAGTTTGCTCGTCCCATTGCTATTGCGAAGGCGGTCAAGTGCTCCTTTGGATCAGTTTTACCTTTGTAGACTGGTATCTTCATCTTCCCCGGATCAGAAACCCTTGCCTTAGTGATTCGAGTCGTGAATGGGGTGTTCTATGCTTCTTCAAGCACTCGGTCGAGTTTGGGAGCCTTGCTAGTAGCCCTATGCATCTGAGATCGAATGAATTTCATCTCGGCGGCAGCTCGCTCCATGCCTGCCCGGATTTCGGCCATCTCCTCCTTTTGGGCTCAGATTATCGCTTTGCGCTCTTCCTCGATATGGGCTCGTTGGGCCCAGAGGATGTTCTCCTCCTCTTCGGTGAGGTCCTGATCATGGCCAGGGTTGGTGTTGCTTCGTTCGTTTCGAGTTTGGGTCGCACCCATGAGTTCAGATTCGCGGCGATGTTCCGAGTCGTGTTCATCCTCTGGGTTGTCCTCCAGGTTGATCACTGGATTCGTTCCGCCCATAGTCTGCGTGTTTGCCTCCTGCGGTGTCTCGTTCAGTTCAGCGGTCGTGGTTGGTTGGTTTGTAGGGAGCAATCCGCTTTGGGTTCTCGGCGCATGGTGGGGTGTTGAGAAATCGAGGACCGTTGGGTTGAGACATCGAAGAGGGCGCCTCATTAGGTCAACTCCTGAGCCTCTACACTTGGCTAGGCAACAAGGAGAAAGGAGTGACGAGCCAATATCTTGGCTAGGAAGCAAGGAGGAGTGACGAGCCAACATCTCGGCTAGGAAGTGAGGAGGAGTGACGAGCCAATATCTCGGCTAGGAAGTGGGGAGTGATGACGAGCCAACATCTTGGCTAGGCAGTGGAAGAAGCAGGAGACGAGCCAACATCTTGGCTAGGAAGCAAGAAGGAGTGACGAGCCAACATCTTGGCTAGGCAGGGAGAAATGGTGACGAGCCAACATCTCGGCTAGGAAGTAAGGAGGAGTGGTGACGAGCCAACATCTTGGCTAGGCAGGAAGAAATGGTGACGAGACAACATTTTGGCTCGGTAGCAAGGAGAAAGGAGTGATGAGCCAACAATTTTGGCTCGGCAGCAGGGAGAGATGGTGACGAGCCAAACTTGGCTCGGCAGCATGAAGAAACAAGTGATGAGCCAACATGTTGGCAAACCAACGAACAGTGACGAGCCAACGTGTTGGCAAACCAACTACCTGGCTCGGGATTGGGAGGAACCGGCGAGACAAACGACGAACCAGCTCACCGACAACCCAGTGGAACAACGAGCCCAATATCTTAACATGTCTAAGCGACGAGCCACAAGGGCTTGGATGGGCCAAATTAGCAAGTAAGAAGCCCATATCCGAACCGACCAGAGAAGAAAGGAAAACCCAAAGAATAAGAAGGTTTTCCTTATTCCTTTAGAAAAAGGCCTAGCCTACTTGTTTTTGTATAAATGGACATGTCCCCCTTTGAAAAAGGGGATCCGAAATTTGACATAGCAAAACACTTATTTCTTTACAAAGAGCTTTCAAAATAGCTTGAATAAAATCTCCATCTTTGGATATCTGTTCTTGGTTTCTTTACATAGAAGTTTGTCGAATCCCCAAATCTCTTTACAAGTTTTTTGGTTGTGCGAGTTTCGACTCCCACATTGGTGTATCGGTTGCTCCAGATCCATCGATCCCCGTGTCCTGCGGGTCGTCGATTCGTCCATCGCTGGTCATCTTCTTCGAATCGTTCGTGCGGTGGTTCCTTGGAGTAAGAAAGTTTCAAATTCTCCCTCCTTCTAGCGCCAAATTGTGGGAGTCGAAATCAACACAATTAGAACTTGTCGGAGGTTTGTTAAGAGGGATACAATTTCTGCGGATGAACCACGAACGGAGAGATCCAAAGATGGTTTTTATTAAGCTGTGTCGAAAAGCTTTCGTACAAGAGTTTGAGAGCAAAAAAGTCTAGGGTTTTTTGCTAAGTAAAATTGCGGATCCCTTTTTCAAGAGATGTACATGGATATATATACTAGTTTTAGTCGGCCAGGTCAATCCTAAAGAGATAAGGAAAACTTCCTAATCCTTTGGGATTTTCGTTTTAGCAAGTCGGCTTGACTTCGTGGGCCTTTGTATCGTTGTAGGCCGAAGATGGGCTCGTTTTCTTAGTATAGAAATGACTTCGGCCTTATCGCCTTCTGGCTTCGTATAGACTTGACTTCGGCCAAACAGTTTCGTATGAAATTGGCTTCCGTCAAGATTGTCTTCAGCAGCTTTGACTTCGGTCAGACAGCTTCGTATAGAAATGACTTCGGCCAGGCAACTTCGTATAGATTTGACTTTGGCAAGACAGTTTCGTATAGAAATGACTTCGGCCGCGTCGTCTTCTGGCTTCGTGTAAAATTGACTCCGGCCAGACAGTTTCGTATAGAAATGACTTCGGCTAGACAGCTTCGTATAGATTTGACTTCGGCTAGACAGTTTCGTATGGAAATGACTTCGGCCATATAGCTTGGCCGAAGTGGACAGCTTGGCCGAAGTGGACAGCTTGGCCGAAGTGGACAGCTTGGCCGAAGTGGACTGCTTGGCCGAAGTGGACTGCTTGGCCGAAGTGGACAGCTTGGCCGAAGTGGACAGCTTGGCCGAAGTGGACAGCTTGGCCGAAGTGGACAGCTTGGCCGAAGTGGACAGCTTGGCCGAATTTGACTGCTTGGTCGAAGTGGACAGCTTGGCCGAATTGGACTGCTTGGCCGAAGTGGACTGCTTACCGAAGTGGGCACTTCGGTCGAAGTCTCTTGCCGATGTAGCTATACCTGCTGAAGGCACTTCGGCCGAAGTCTCCTTGTCGATGTCTCTCCTTTCTTTGCCGAAGTGGCCATGCTTGCCGAAGTGGGCACTTCGGCCGAAGTCTCCTTGCCGTCATGGCTATGCTTGCCGAAGTGGGCACTTCGGCCGAAGTCTCCTTGTCGATGTGGCTATGCTTGCCAAAGCGGCCATGCTTGCCGAAGTGGGCACTTCGGCCGCAGTCTCCTTGTCGATGTCTGTCCTTTGTTTGCCGAAGTGGCCTTCGGCCGAAGCTGTCCCTTGCCGAAGTGGCCTTCGGCCGAAGCTGTCCCTTGCCGAAGTGACGAAGCGGAGGAATGGTGCCATCGCCGAAGTCTCCCCTTGCCGAAGTGGAGAAGAATTAGGCCGAAGTGGAGAAGAACTAGGCCGAAGTGGAGCCTGCGCGTGTTGCCGAAGTGGGCTTGCGCGTGTTGCCGAAGTGGAGGCTTGCCAAAGTGGGCTTGCCGATACGGAGCCTCCGTGCCGAAGTGGATTTGCGTTGGCCGAAATGCCTTGTTGGCCGAAGTGGAGGCTTGCCGAAGTGGGCTTGCCGATACGGAGCCTCCGTGCCGAAGTGGATTTCCCTCTGTGCCGAAGTGGAGCTTCTTGCCGAAATCTCCCCTTGCCTAAGTGGATTCGTACATAAATGACTTAGGCACAATGTCTGGCTGAAGCTGTGCCGAAGTCTCCTTGCCGAGGTGAAGCTACTTTGGCCGAAGTGAGCCCATCTTGTGCCTAAGTGGATTCGTACAGAAACGACTTAGGCACAATATCGGCCTTGTCCGATTATTCGTATTTTCATACTTAGCCATTTTCCCATTGATCACAGCTGAGTGGGTTTTCACCCCAACAATTGGTCTTACAGAATCTGAGTTTATGTTGATGTGTCATTACTGATGGAGTTGATGTGTAAAAATTTGTATAATTAAAATATTTTTATTAGGTTTTAGAATTTGATATGTCGGCTTCTCATAACAAAGAAAATCTGATGTATCATCGCTGGAAAGATCTCATGTGTTATTATAGTATTGATTTAGCCATGTGGTGCTTCCAGAATGACTAAAAATGTTGATGTGTAAATTAAAATATTTTTATTGGTTTTTCAGAATCTGATTTTATGTTCATGTGCCATTACCGATTCAAGGAGTTGTTTAAAATTTTAAATATTAAAATATTTTAATTGAATTTTAGAATCTGATATGTCAGCTTTTCATAACATAGAAAGCTGATGTGTCATTGCTGGAGAGATCTCTTATGTTATTATTGTTTGATTTGACGTGGAGACCCAGTTGCATGATCCGTAAAAATAAGCTAACGTAGCGTATCATGGATGAAATTTTTAAAATGATGATGTGGACACATTGGGATCGCACGTCATCATTTTCTTAATTTTTATGAAAAGCCCCAAACTCCTTCTTTTAGTTAGTTCCCACGTCATCATTTTTAGTGTACATATTGGGATCGCGATGGCTAAGTTCACTTTTAAGTATATACTATAACTTTATCTGGAGCCATAAAACCAAAAACAAAAAAAAATTGGTGGTTGTAAAAATTTTGTGTGAACCGCTTGATTTTGAATTTTCTTAATTTTTATGGTTAAACCATAAACGTGCATAATTTATAACATGTCTAGAATGAATAACATGTTTTGAATAAATTTTGTAAGTAATTATGTGTACATATATGCTAGTGAATACAAATATACATCAAATGGTCTGTGATTGCACGAAGATGAACATAAAAATCGACAATATATCAAAAAATTTAAACATTATAACAATTAAAAAAAATTTGCGGTTTGATAAAAAAAACATCTTATTGTAGTATAGTTAAATTAAATATTACAAAATGTTTTTTTTCTTTAAGAAAATTCGAGAATTGGCCTAGTGACCAAACTCCATGTTTAAAACAATGTTCTCTTTCAGTTTGATGAATTGTATACCTTTCTTGGTGTAATTTTCGTCTGTGCGCTTTGTAAGTTTGCATGCGCTCTTTAACAAAAAAAAAGTTTGCATGCGCTGTAACCTTTGCAACCTTCTTAAGGGTCAATATCACATGACACATAAATTGAAAACGTATTAATGAGTGAAAAAATGTATATATAAGAAGTACTATTGTGTAACAAAATAAGACAAATGAAGAATAAAAAGGTTATAAGATAACCCTAAAAATAGTGCAATAGGATGAGACGAAGTAGCTAGTGAGTCCAAGTCCAAGCGAGACATGCGTACGTACCTATATGTTGATGTTCATGGTTAACATACAATCCACGTACGGACTCTGAGCTATATAATATATCATTTTTCAAAAATAAATTTACATTATTGTAATAGGATACATATTAGATGATATCATGATGTATAATATAACCTAATATATATTCTCAACCGATGATTCTAGTAGATTACCAGTAGCCAAGTCACTATCAATTAAAAAAACTAAACGATACATACATTTGAACCGACTTCAATAGACATTGAAATCGAATCAAATCAACTAAACCAAAATCTAATGAATGACAAAACCATAGTTTACGTTTTCTAACCAACAAGTTCAGACAGAAAAGAAAAACCAAAAAGAATATTTTTTTGTCCTGATTCGAAAACATTTTCTCAAACTCAATACAAAAGTCGGTTTGAATCGAATTTTTTTATAAATCCAGCTCTACATGTAAACCATTCGTCCACAACATATTTAATCCGGATCATCCTCATAATATAATATTGATTTGAAAAGTCATAATCTTCGAATCTTCTGATTGAATTACAATAAAGTCCATATATATGCATTATGTGTTCGTTATCGTACGTTATAGTAAATGCTGCTATGGCGACCCATGTGGGTGTATCCCAGATAGATGCAAGTATGCAATAACTTAGAATACCATTTATTTAATATAAAATTTTCAGAGACGTGTAACTGTGAGTGGACCAATTTTTATAATAAGGTATTTTCAAATTATTTCCCTAAGAAATAAAAGTCAACCGTAAAAGGTCGGCGTTGCAGCTAGCATCCACGCGATATCCTCGACTCCGCATTTGAGTCAATGTTCTCTTCTTTAATATAATAGATTTTAAAGAAGAGAATTCAATTTAGAAATTAGCTTTTTAGTCATTGCATTTTAAGTTCCCACTCTTCATCTCTATCGTCCATATCCCACACTTCTACATAAATAAAGCTCAGCGATGAAATCACCCTTTTTATGTTCAACTTGGAATTATCTATATATATTTCATCAATACTTTAACACTACCCAACCCTAGTGGCAGACTCGCATCTACACTTAACCTAATTGGTTGAGGTTGCTTTGCAACAAAAAAATCGAACACATTTTAATTGATTTCACTATGTGTACGTACCCACTCACCTCGAATAAAAAACAAATTCTATAAATTGATGTGTTCGACGTAACCACAATTATATTGTAAATCTCAACATAATTTTAATTTCCGAGTTCCCTACATCAATCATTATGATATAAAATAAAAAAGAAGTTGCGCAAAGATTGTGAATTTGATAAGAAAATTTTCATCGATTCATAGCTCCTCTTCGTATCACATACCTAAGTTTTCTATATGATATGTACATGCTCTTAAGTATGCATTAGTAATTAAAATCACTCGAAATAATTAATCAATTTTTGTATATAAAAATGAATACAGTTCCTATAGTTGTGTTACAAGTAGCTAAGGTCAAGAATCACTAAATTTGAGGACCAGACCAGGAAACCCAAAAAGTCAAGCTAGATAACTATTTACAGGAAATATGTGTAAAATAAATAGAGAGTTGGTCACTCGTAAACTTGTAAGCTTCAGAATAAAAAACGTGGTGAAATGGGTGGTCTAAATATTTATGTATAGATGGGTCTCTCATGTGACAATAATTTTCGAGCTTTAAATGATTGAACAGTAGGATGAGCCCTACACATAACTTTCTCCAGTCAAATACAGAGCATCTCTATTTTACCCGTTTCCAGCTCTTTTCCATTACATTTTAACATGGCTTTTTTTTTACCGCATTTAGAGATGCTTTAAATTATTAACTGGATAAAAAAAATTTTAACATGAATAACAATTTTAGAAGGAGAAACATATATACTTTGAAAAGTGGTTTTATGTCGAAATCTGAAATTTCAATGGGCCAAACCGAAACTGACATTTTTAGTCGTGTAGGATAAAGTCAGATGTTGAATTTTGATAGTATCTTGGATATCAATCAAAGTTCACGTTGAAAGTTTAGACAAAAGATAATCTAATATATAAGTCTAAGTCTAACTCTAATTAGTATTAATTTTTTTGGAAACGACTACAAAAATAAATTCGTGGGAGTTTGTCCACATGGCCCGAAGTAAACAATTTATTTTATTATATAAAACAGCTCAACGTAAGCAAAATTATAACTCACCAAATCATGACACGTGTTAAGTTTAATTTAGATTATGACACGTGTCAAATCTAAATAATGTAAAAATAGAAGTTTTCTTTCTGTCAATTAGTTATTTCTTAGATCAAATTGTTGTGTACCTAATAGAAATAGTAAGATCAAAAAAAATATATATATATATATATACTATTGGACAATTAAAAGAAAATAGTAAATAAAATAAAAAGACATACTATTTCATGTTGCACAACAAAAACAAATTATTTCTAATTTTTAAACTTATTAACAAGTTTTTTTCCTATACGTGATTTGAAAAAAAAATCATTTTAAAAATAAAATAAAAGGTAAAAACACTAAAAAATTGTTGTGTACCTAAATAAAAATAGCAAGATAAAAAAAGAAAATAAGATATACTATTGGACAGTTAAAAGAAAATAGTAAATAAAAAACTATAAAAAAGAAAATAAAACATATTATTTCATATCCCACAACAAAAACTTAATATTTCTAATTTCTAAAAGTATTGAGAAGTTTTTTTCTATAAAAATAAATTCATTTAAAAATAAAATAAAAGGTAAAAAAAATTCTTAAAAAATAAAAAGATAAACTTGATGAAAATATAAATTTTTAATTTAAATTTAATGATTAATTTCAAAACATATGTGATCATTGATATCTATATTACAGATCGAGAATATTGAAAAAAATATTTAAAATAATGAAATAAATAGTAAACTTGACTAAAATAGAAATTTAAATTTAAATTCGATAATTAATCACAAATCATATATGACCAATTATTTTAATATAATATAATATTTTTTACTTTGTATTTTTGTTTTATAGAAGTAAATAAAATTCCATTAAAAAAAATAGGAAATTGATAAATTTTAGTAAAATAGAAAATTTGAATTTAATATGATAGTTGATTCCATAAAATAAAATAAAAATTTATAAACATGCATAACTTTATAAAAATGCATCCAATTTTATATAATAAAATATATATATATATATCATACGATGCTCTTTATTATTATTTTAAATGGTTTTTTGTTTTATATTTCATAATAGTTTATATAGTAATATATTTGTATATTATTTTTTATATATGTATTTATATGCTCAAACATTTTGGTGTAAATGTATATAGATGTGCAGTTTATCTTTATTAAGTTTAATCGGTTTTCGACAACGGATATTTTATTTTGCTTTTTATCATATATAAATAACATTATTATTAAACCCCGCGTATCACGCGGATCCTAATATAGTATATTATATAAAAGTTCATGATATTAGTTTCTATTGTCCACATAGATTTTAAACAACGAATAATTACATGCCACATCATCATTTAATATTAAGTTAATTTTCTTTTTGTTGCTAATAGGAAACTCGGACATAATTTCTTTATTCTATAAACACATTGTTTCAAGTAATTTCTATTTTGTTGGCTATTTTGATATTGATTTTTTTTTCTAACTTTGTCAAGTAATTTCCATTTTGCTGGCTTTTTGATATGAGAAATTCCTTAAAATACCACACTTTGAAGTTTTGTTTCCAAGAATACCACCATTTGTTTTATATTCCAAATATACCACCAAAATTTTATGTTTTCCAAAAATACCACAACCACTAAAAGTGATTTTTTTTAAGGGCTTAGAATTTAAATTTTGGGTTTGGGTTAACTAATTTATGTTTAGGGTTTAGTTTTAGGGGGTAGGGTTTAGGTTTTAGGGTTTAGAGTTTTGTTTTGAAAGTTTAAAATTTAATTTTAGTTTTGTGGTATTTTTAGAAAATATAAATTTTTGGTGGTATCTTTGGAATATAAAACAAATGATGGTATTTTTGGAAACAAAACTTCAAAATGTGGTATTTTTGAGAATTGCTCTTTTGATATTGATATTTCTTTTTAACTCTATCAAGTTTCATTTTATAGATTAGGAAAAAAGTTTATAATGTCAATTAGAAAAAAGTTTTAATTCCAAAATAGTAGTAGTCTTAATTATAAATCTATAACTTATCCATTTGAAGTTAATAACTCATAAAGATGAAGTTTTATTTACTTTTAGAGAGTTACATGCCACATCAGCATTTATAATTAGGTTAATTTTCTTTATGTTGTTAGTAGGAAATTAAGACATAATTTTCTTATTTCATAAATTCATAATTTCAAGTAAATTCCATTTTTGTGGAATTTTTTAATTGTGATATTTCTTTTTAACTTTTATATAATATAGATTAGGAATATGGGGTTGAAAAACCCAACAATTGGTATCACAGTCTAGGTTCTGAAAAATGTGGACCTGGAGAAGTGGTGGGTGTGGGCTGCATGTTCGTTGTGGGATGAGTCCTCAAGATAACCTCGCGATTAAGGGTGTCGGTGTCTTGTGTTGAAAGTCTTCTTGACTGGCGAGAGGTTAGGTGAAGAGTTCAGTTGGTGATTACGGCATACAAGATGGGTGCCAGGTTTCGCTGGAGGGGAGACCAAGGGTTTATGTGGTCCTTGGTTTGAGGGGAAGTTTGTTGGGATATCAATCCAAGTCCCACATCGAAAGTTTATCTGGTATATAAGTAATGTCCAACTCTGATTCGTATGAGACATTTTGGAAAAGAGCCCAAAAATAAATCCATGTGGACTTTGCCACCTGGACCCAAAGTGGACAATATCATACTAATGGGAGAGTTGGACATAGGCTTAAAGAGCCCAACAAATGGTATGCGAGCTTAGGTTCAGAAAAGGTGGACCTGGAGAAGTGGTGGGTGTGGGCTGCATGTTCGTTGTAGGAGGAAACCTCAAGGTGCTCTCGCGATTAAGGGTGTTAGAGCCTTGTGTCGAAAGTCTTCGTGACTATGAGGGAGGTTAGGTGAAGAGTTTCGTTGGTGATTACGGCGGTACAAGATGGGTGCCAGGTTTCACTAGAGATGAGACGAAGGGTTTGTGTGGTCCTTGGTTTGAGGAAAGGATTGTTGGAATATCAATCCAAGTCCTACATCGGAAGTTTAGACAAATATTGTCTAGTATATAAGTAATGTCCAACTCTAATTAGTATGAGGTCTTTTGGGAAGGAGCCCGAGAACAAATTCGTGCGGGGTTGCCCACATGGCCTAAAGCGGACAATATCATACTAATTGAAGGAGTTGGTTGGCTTGGAAAAGTCCAACAAATGGTATCAGAGCCCAGGTTCAGAAAAAGTGGACCTAGAGAGGTGGGTGTGGGCTGCGTGTTCGTTGTGGGAGGGATCCTCAAGGCAACCTCTGGATTAAGGGTGTTGGAACCTTGTGTCGAAAGTCTTTCTAACTGGCGGGAGGTTAGGTGAAGAGTTCCGTTGGTAATTACGGCGGTATAAGATGGGTGCCAGGTTTCGCTGGAGGAGAAACCAAAGGTTTGTGGTACTTGGTTTGAGGGTAGGATTGTTGGGATATCAACCCAAGTCCCAAATCGGAAGTTTATACAAAAATGGTCTAATATATAAGTAATGTCCAACTCTTATTAGTATGAAACATTTTGGGAAGAAGCCAAAGAACAAATATGTGTGAGCTTGCTCACATGGCATAAAGCGGACAATATCATATTAATTGGAAGAGTTGGTGGGCTTGGAAAAGCCCAACAAGTTCTTGGACTCCTTTCCAAAATATCTCATATTAATTGGAGTTATATTTGACTTATATATTAGACCATTTTTTCGAAACTTTCGATTTTGGACTTGGATTGATATCCCAACATAACTACTAATTGATATTACAATCAATAATGATATGAGAAATTGCACTCCATAGCAAGGGATAAATGGCTATTTAGAAATATAACTAAACACTGTACAAACTACTGTGTAAACTTTTTTAATTCTATTCTATCCTTCATCCCAAAATATCTATTCTCTCTCATATTTCCTTCTCTGCGCAACTCTCGCTCTCTTTTCCCTCATTTCTGTCATCTTTCTCTCCCATACGCTTCTCTCTAAATCTCTTCTCTCTCTCACGCTTCACTCCAAATCTCTTCACTTCCATATAATTAAATATGGAAAAAGAAAACCCCACATCTAGAAAAATACGGATCTGAATCGATCAAATCTAGGCAATGTCTTTCTTCTTTCTCCTCTCGACTTCCTCCAATGAGACCACAAGGAAGAAACCGCTCAGTTACCCATAAAAAGCATCACTTCGAGGGCTGGGCTGAATGACCGCGGCAACTCAGGAAGTTTCTGGAACTCAGTCGACTCACTGAGTTAACTCAATAGGTGGTTTGAGTTTTCTCAGTGAAGTAATTACTTTGTTATAGGTTATTATACTTGTTAGCTGTTTAATAGTGGGTTTCGCTTGTATGTTGAATATGTTAAATCACTAAACATTTAAAATGTTATCCGCTATTATAAATATTAGACATGTAAAGATGAATTTGAAAGACGAATTTGGTTGACGAAGACAACCATATAAATGTACAACAAGATATAAACAATTGCTCACATAAAGTTAACTAGTTAACCTATACATGTTTCAGCTAATATTTATGTTAACTCATTGACATCATAAAGTTACCAAGATAACTACCAAGTTAACCACCAAAACATATTGTTAGACCATAGTGAATATATAACTGCCATGCTGAGCAATTAAATTTGACTCACTGAATATGACCAAATATGACATTCAATCAAGCATTACATGAGATCCATTACATTGTCTTCCTAATTTTATCCATATTATTTTTCAGAGTTAACCAATTATCTTATTCATTTTCCGTTAATATTTATGTTAACTCGTTATCATCGTAAAGTTACCAAGATAATCACTGAGTTAACTACCCAAACAATTAATTTTAAGTTCTAGAATATGACAAATCATGACATTCAGTTCTAGAATATTTGAAGTATCCATCTAAATTTGGAACCAATAATCTAAATTCAAACATATCCAACTAACATTGTCACCAATTAAACAAAATATAATGTTAACAAACAAACTTTTTTTATTAAGTAATAAATAGAGTTTAGTGTGTTTAATCAGTAAACATCTAACGATACATATTGTCGGTAATCAAATTGTTAGCTGCAATTAAACATGTTACTTGATCTAACAATGATTTAGCAAGCAGATTTGTTTACTAATTAATAAAGGTAGTATGGATATGGTAAATCTTTAAACAACTAACAATACATATTACTGGTAAATAAATTGTTATCCGCTATTATATATTTTAGAGGTAAACCAAATGTTTATAGTGATCCAGTCCATTAGAACTCGACTCACTGAGTCACTGAGTCAACTCGAACGAAAGCTTTTTTGGATCTTCGCCGAAGAGGGATATATTCCGATGAATGTGAGTGGGGGCAGAAAAGAATTGGTATGAGCAAACTCCAAACAAAACCTGTGAAAATAGAAAGAAAAAAATAATTACAAAAACTTGCAAGAAAAAAAAATACAAAAATTCATGAGAAATAAAAAAAAAAAATAGGATAGTATAGAAAAAAAATGGTGATAAAAGAAAGAAAAGAACGACGAATACATTATCCTAAAGACAAAGAGTTAAATGATCAAAACACATCTAACATACAGTAGTAAAAGTAGCTATATATCTTGTCATAGTCATTTTACCAAATACTGATATAGTTATCTATTTAATTGACTCTAATGATATTTATAAAATGTCTAAAAAACTTGGCCCCACCTCCCGAATTCCAAAGAAAACAAAGACAAATCTAACTCTGTATTTTTATGTGTGATGGAGAGGTTGCATAAACTTGTAGTGTTTTTCACGGAATCATCAATAAGTGTAATTATTACCCTCAAACAAAAATTAGTCTAATGAGCTGTTCTTGTAAAATTATACACAAAGTGCTAAAAATATCACTTTTTAATTAATAACATGGACGTAATATGAATAGAAGAAAAAAGAAGAGAACAAATTTTAAAAACGAAAAAGAAAAATAATAAATCACGTGCGTGTCATATGAACACATTAATTATAATATCTCCGACGTTTCCAAAACCCATTAAAAATGACCCAAGAAATAACAGTCCAAAAGTTGCAAAAGAGGAAAAAATAAATAAATAAACGCAAAACCTCAAAAAAAAAAAAATGCAAATATAAATATAAGGATGTTCATTTCTCCTTCCGACAACAACATAAACCACAAAAAAAAAAAATGGAGTTAATATCGACGGTGGCGAGCTTTTTCACTCCGACGACTCTTTTCCTCCTCCTCAATCTTATGATCGGCACAATCGTTATTACTTCTCGATTCGGGTCGGGTTCAAGGAAACACCACCTGCATCACGATGGATTCGGGTCGAATCATGCTCCGGCTCCGTTATCAAGAGCTCCGTCGATTATAGAACGAGTCAAGTCCATCAATTTTCATCGCTACAAATTTCCAGAAACAGAGCTTTTCTCGACGACGACCCACCACGATGTTATCGGGTCGGATCTTCATGTATACCCGGACCCGAATCCGGCTCCGCTACAACGCGCTCCTTCTCTCTTGGATCGGGTTAAATCCATCAACATGTCGTACTTCAACTTCCCACACGACGTAACCGGGTCGGATCCTCACTCTCACTATCATCCGGATCAAAACCCGAACCCCGCTCCGTTACAACGCGCTCCATCTCTCTTGGATCGGGTCAAATCCATCAACAAGTCGTACTTCAATTTCCAGCAGTATAACCCGGAAGAGAATGATTATGCTAATCACAAAGAAACGACCCGATTCGAAAACATTCCGACCCGGATGGGTCGGGTTGACCCGATTGATATCTCAAAATTCAAGATCCCGGAGGAAGACCAACCGGCCGGACCCGGATTAGATAATCCAATTGACCCACCCCGTCTAACTCGGACTCCGTCCATCTTAGAACGGGTCAAATCCATCAAGCTATCCTCCTTCTACAGATCCGACCCGGATACCCACTTGGATCAAAACCCGGATCCGATTTTGGACGACCACAGGCACGTCAGGAGCAAATCGGAATCGAAGAAACCGGTGAAGAAGAAGAAGAAATCGACGGGGAAGATGACGAAATCAGCGAGCGAGAAATCGGGAATGGGTTTCACCGGAAACCACGAGGAGGCGGAGACGGTGGAATCCGTCGAACGGAGAAGACCAGATACAACGAGGGTCGAGAGATCGACGTCGTTCGGCGACGGAGAAGATGGCGTCGACGCGAAAGCTTCCGATTTCATCAACAAATTCAAACAGCAGCTGAAGCTACAGAGACTCGATTCGATTCTGAGGTACAAGGAGATGCTCAAGGCCAATTGAAACCAAAATTACATAATTACCCCTCGGTGGAGATTGTATTTACGAAATGTTAAAAACCTCCTCGCCGTCGCCGTCGTCTCCGCCGCGGTTTTGGTCTCCGCCGTTTTCACAGTGGAGATACGTAACTAGACGATGTCTGAATTACTGATAATGCCCCTGTATGTTGAGGATATTTAAGTAATTTGATTATTAGTTATGTGGATTAATTATTGTTTTTAGTCATTAAAGTCATAAACAGACAAAACAAAAAAAACGTAGTTGCTTTGCGATGTGTGTGGCCGTTAATTTTGGATCTGGACGTTGTTTTGCGTCCAAATTCTAATGTTCATCCACTTTGGCAGTTTTTGAGTATATTTAGTACGTTTCCTAGATTATGCTTTTTTATGATTATTTTTTGTTTGGTTTATTCTATTTTATTTTATGAAAATATTACATGAAAAAGAGAGAGGAAATTATTAGGCCTATAACTTTGAGGGAAATAATATAAATTTAAAGTAAATTTTGAATTTCTTCAGAGCTAGTGTTAATAATAAAACTTCTCCGTCCCATGATATTTTCGGGTCTTAAAACAATCATCTTCGTAAAAAAATTCTCCAACATGCGGATATATTCTGTTAGGCTTATTTTCTAACACATTTTAAAGATTATATATGTGACCCTGTTTAACAAAAAGATGATACATCTTTATCAAAAACAAAAACAAAAAGATGATACGTGACCGATATTTGTAATTCATTCGTACGTTGTCCAGATTTATGCCATTACATGTGATTGTAATGTATTTTCCACTGAACCTTGTTTGAAATTCTTTTTCTTTTCGTTTTTTTATATTGTTTCGATACTTTGCGGATTACTAATCAAACTACTTTTATCATTAAACTATAGTATCTTTCAAGAGATATAAATGAAACTACTTTTATCATTAATTTTCCCTTATAAATGATGTTGGGGCAGCTATAACTTGCAAAAGCAACACATATCAATATCACTCTTCGGCGCACAATACCAAAATATATCTTTTGTAAGGTTGTGCTTAAGAACATTATATGATTCGTTCAATACATATCTATATTCAATTACCGTACTTAATGTTCACTAAATAGACGACTGAAAGATCAAGTAGTGTTTCTAAACAGTAGTGTTTCTAAACTTAAAATTTTGTACAAATAAAAAATATTAAACGCAGCGTTTGAGTGGAAATTAAAACCAAAAACAAAACATTTGAGTAGAAATGCCTAGACAGGACTCACACTCACATATTAACGACGGTGTGGAAGTAACGCAATAAATAATAAAGAATAAACTTGTCATCAATCAATTTTTTTTTAAATAATACATATCGAAATATCTTTGTAGTAGATGGATTTTTCAGAAATCTGATCGACTATATTAATCATCTACAGTTTTTTCTTTTTGTCATACGTTAACATATTACGGGATAGACTTGAAATTGGTTCAACAAATCAAAACTTGTGAGATAAGGCGTTGTAATAATTAGGGTTTAGAAACTAGTGATCCGAATCAAAACCACCCAACCATTCTTGGCCACGAAATTAAGACTTGGAATCTTTTATGTTTTAACTCGGGGCTCGAAAAAGACTTTTTTGGTCATTTCCTGATTAAATTATTCTTCACCTTAATCATCACATCATCCCTATCTCTTTAGTTTACTTTTTTTTGTTTAACAAAACAATTTCAAACTTCAATTCAATTTCGTTTTCTTCTCCCATTTTCTTTAAATATTCATATTTCCTCGCTCTAATCGAATACTTATATATTTTCTTCGTTTTATCTTGCAGTTATGTGCTGCTTTCAAAACAGTTTTCTCTATTAAAATTATCTTATAAAAGTTTACAAACTTTGATGCTATTTTAACGACAAAAAGGGAATATGTTGTTCCGTTTTTATTGCTATAAATATTTAACGTTTATCCATCGTTATTTTCCTCAATTAATTTCAACTTGGAGGAGAAAAACAAAGAAAAACATCCGCTACAAGATTCTAATAATTTATGCTATTCATCAGAGCATCAACGTCTGGGTGGTGTAGTCGGTTATCACGCTAGTCTCACACACTAGAGGTCCCCGGTTCGAACCCGGGCTCAGACAGTTTTTATTTTTTTTGCTTTCCATTACGTTTTTCGGTTTTCAACGGCCCCATCCTAATTTCTTAGATGATGAATATTAAGTTATGGGCCAGCTATAGAAAGCCCAGTTAGTACATAGTACATAGAGGTCCATAGCCCATTTCAAGGCAAAGCGTTCACCTCTCGCTAAGAAATTAGTACATAGAGGTTTATTCCTTTTTGTTAATCATAAATATATAATCTTTTTTTTTGATAAAAAAAAATAATAATAATAATAATAATAATCCATATCAAAAATTAACTTGAAGTAGTATTTGTTGAAGTGTGAACTCAAATCATCGGATTTAGCATTGGTTACGAACTTGAGAGTCTACGTGAACCGGTCTTGGTTTGTGACAAACTTTATTATCCGTTTAAGAGTTTGTTTAAGACAAGAAACATAATACAAATAGTGTATAAAGCTATGTTTGTGTTGGACTTGCGTGTGTGGTAACTTGATCATGAAACTCCGGATTGTAGAGCTCTCGATGAATTTGTACTCTTGAGATAGTGAATTGATATGGATTATGTTCAAGCCGAATGTATGATCAATCACATCGATTGATCTTAACTACTAAACTTCGTGCAGTGTCGTTCTTCTTCTTCCTTTGTGTTTTAATTCTTATTTGTTCTGTCCTTGTTTGCTTAGATCTATTCTTCTATTACTTTTAATCCCGACTTGTTCAATCGTGTCTGACGAGTCTTTGCCATCAAAATTAAGTTTCGGTTGTATGCTTTCGTGCAACAAGTATGTTATATAAAAACTTTATTAATTAAATTCAGTTTGTATTTTTATGGTACAGAAACTACAAATTTTCTGGATTTTTTTGTGTAATTTACTATTCAACATAAAACAGAAAAAGGATAGCATAGGGACAAGTTGTACCGGAATAAACCAAAAACCGGTTGATAGTATAAGGTACGAAAATGTCGGGCTGTCCGGTTACGTGATATTCCCGGTTCTCGATGCATGTTAGATATTGTGGGCCCGCACATTGAAAAACTGAGAAGATATTTGGTAGATTCGATCGGACGTTCATAGGCTGATTACGTACACTCTATAGTCTCCCACTTGACTAGACTTCGCAAGTTTACTTCCAAAAGGATTTAAACGTCACTGTATCAAAGCATCTCTATCATCGACTCTCATGAAATCTTTGGTTAATGGGTGTTGATTCTTTTGAAAAACCAAAAAAAAAACATCTATAAAAGCGTGCTTGACTTTATTGTCTTGATAAGAAGTTTCAAAGAAATTAGAAAGAAAAGTAATACATATAATACGTATAAGGTGTGATCAAAGAGTGTCTTGTGTTTACAACGTACCAAATTATAGAACATGAATGTCTAATTTCAGCTAAGTAAATATGTTGATATGTTTTGAATATAATCAAATGTTTGAATATGATCACATGTTACTTCGGGCAGATAGAGTAATTTTTTTATGAACTGTATTTTCAGTTTAGGTTTTATGTTTGGACATATTAGTTTGTTGGTCCAATCAAATTTTAGAGATTTTTGGTATTTAATCGAAAAACAAAATTTTAAGGTTATGTTTATACTCTAATTTTCGGCTGAATCATGAACCTAATTTTGCCGTGAGTAATAAATGAATACCCAATATAATGTTGGTGAGCCACGTAAATATCTGTATTTTTACTATTTGTTTTTTCATGTTCAATAATAAAAAAAAAAAAAAAAAACTCATCCAAATAGTAAAATTTTGTTGGATAATTTTCTCCATTAGCCCAAATTAGATCTCAAGAAAGAAATCAAAGAGTGAAGAAAATTCTAAAGTTATGGAGAAGATTAAGTAGAAAAATAGAGAAGAAAAGTTTCTAGGATTATCATGAAAAGTTGTTTTAGGATAAGGCTTATAGATCATTCTAGAATATGTTAGAGCATAAATGGATAAATATTAGAGAACATTATAGAATAAGTTAGAATGGATAATGTTTATAGATTAGTGTAGAACAATCTAGATTATGGCCACCACTAGTATAAATAGAAGTGGAATGTGGCATTTGTAATCATCCATCAAAGAAAAAAACATATAAGAGTGTTCATATATAAAATATCCTTGTACTAGCATCTTTCATAATAATAAAAAGAGTTTAGCTTGTATTACTAATTGTCTCATTCCCATCTTAATCACACGAAAAAATATTGGATAATTTTTCTCAACAACTCGTATCAGAGCAAGGTCATCTTGTAACGTCGATATCTCGTGCGAATAAATATGGAGGCTACCCTTATCTTTGAAGGTGACATGTTAAAACTCACGACGGATAACTACTCTTATTGGAAGTCGATGATGGAAGATCATCTTTACTGCAAGGATTTGCATGAAACCATCATCACGAAGGACAAGCCGGAAGGAAAAGATGACAAGGCATGAGAGATTTGAATCGAAAGGCAGCCGCTGTAATTCGTAAGTACATCGACTGATCTCTTTTTGAACATGTCTCTACCTATACAAAAACTTTTGAATTATGGAAAAAACTTGAGTCCATGATTCAAATGCTTCTTGTTCGACGGTTAGTAAAGTTGGAGTATAAGGATGGCCTGAGCATGATGGAGCACTTGAATAATTTCAAAAGGCTCGTAAATCAGCTAAACAAGATCGACATGAAGGTAAAAGATGAGATGCAAGCCCTTCTACTCCTTAGTTCCTTGTTAGAGAGTTGGGACATACTAGTTGTCACTTTCAGTAACTCAGCACCAGATGAAAAACTTACCATGGATAACGTCAGTGACAGTCTTCTAAACGAAGAAATTAGGAGGAAAGAACGAGGTTCGAGAACTCAATTGTAGGTGAACATCGTAGACATGCGAGATAGAGATAAAACGCGTGGACACAACAGAATTCGAGGTCGAAAATGATCCAAGTCATGCCTGAGAGTTACCTGCTATTATTTTGGTAAGGCGGGTTACAGAAAGCCAGAGTGTAGGTTTTTCAAGAAAGATCAACACGCATGATGACAAGACCACCACCATTATGGCAGACGAAGATGAATATGTATATCTTATTGGAGAATACAATCTTCTAAACATCGTCTCTAATAATAGTTCATGGATTGTCAACTCTGGTGCTTCTTTTCACGCCACCCCTCATGGAAACTTCTTCACAACTTACCAAAGTCACCACTTTGGTAACGTCCAAATGGGGAATCAAGGAAGAATCAAGATTGTTGGAAAATTGGACATCATTCTTACATCAAACACCGGATGTAAGCTTGTTCTCAAGGATGTGAGTCATGTTCCTGACATGCGTCTCAATATTATATCAACTGAAAAGCTCGATGATGCTGGTTTGGAAAATCACTTTGGTGAAGGCAAGTGGAAGCTAACCAAAGGAAAATTAGTCATGGCTCGATGAAAGAAAAAATGATCCCTATATGTGACACAAGCTAAGCTCTGCAAGGATGAGGTGAATATCGCAAGTACTAACATGGAGTTATGGCACCGGAGGCTCGGGCATATAAGCGAGAAGGGTCTAAATATCTTCGCTCGAAAGAAATCCCTCCCTGATATGAGAGGTATGTTTCTCGAACCATTAACTGATTGCTTAGCCGCAAAACAACATAGAGTTGCTTTCCAGAGATCGTCTGCACCTACGAGAAGAAAGTACATCATTAATCTTGTGCATATCGACGTATGCTCAATATCTGAGAAATCCATTGGTGGTGCATCATATTTCGTCACCTTCATTGATGACCACTCAAAAAAAGTATGGGTGCACTTTTTGAAATCCAAAGATCAAGTTCTTAATTATTTCAAAGAGTTTGTAGCCCGAGTAGAACGAGATACATGCCAAAAACTCAAGTGTGTTCGATCAGATAACGGTGCTCAGCACCGAGATCTATTTGAGGTATTCTGTAAAACTCACTTAATCAAGATGGAGAAGACTCCAACCAAGAAACCACAGCTGAATGGTATTGTTGAGAGAATGAATCGAACAACCGGAGAAATAGTTTGGTGTATGCTATCTCATGCAAAATTACCAAATTTATTCTGGGGAGAAGCTATAATGATCGCTGTTTATATTATCAACCTTACACCATCAGTTCCCTTGGATGGTGATGTCCCGAAGGAATTTTGGTCGGGAAATAAGGTTTCCTACAACCATTTAAAGGTGTTTGGGTGTAGGGCATTCGTTCATATTTCTAAGGATGAACGAGCTAAGCTAAACTCCAAGACGAAAGAATGCATCTGTCTCGGTTCACCAAGAGATGAGTTTGGTTATCGGCTTTAGGATCCGATAAATAGAAGGTTGTCAGAAGCAGAGATGTTATGTTCTTCGAGGACCAGACTATTGAAGACATCCAAAGATCAGAGAAACCAAATCTAAGGAATAGTAGAAACGTAATTCTTGACCAATCAAGTGATGGTTCAGAAGAAGCGGTCGAGAATGGTGATGTATTAACCCTGAAGAATGTGATACTACTTCAGATCTGAGTGGCGACGAGATCAAAGCAGAAGAAGAATTAGAGCCAGAATAGGAGTTTGAACTCAAACGGTCAGCCATAGTACCGTCGACACGTTTTTCGGACTAGTATATGACCCTTAAAGATGAGGGGGAGCCTCAAAACTATAAGGAAGCCATAGTCGACACTCATAAGGATGAGTGGATAAAAGCAATGCAAGATGAAACGAAATCCTTGCATGAGAATTACACGTACGAGTTAGTAAAATTACTGAAAAGAATAAGAGCTCTTAAAACAATTGGGTGTATCGGATAAAGTATGAAGATCGCAGCTCCAAGCTTAGATACAGAGCCCGATTGGTAGTAAAAAGATTCAACCAGAAGAAAGGTATAGACTTTGAAGAAATCTTTTCTCCAGTGGTGAAGATATCCTCGATCCGAGTAGTTCTTGGTCTCTAGCAGTTGTTCTAGACTTGGAGATTGAACAACTCGACATTAAGACGACATTCCTCCATGATGACCTAGAGGATGAGATCTACATGGAGTAACCTGAAGGATTCAAGCTCACAGTCAAATGAAACATGGTGTGTCGATTAAAGAAGAGTCTTTTTGGCCTCAAGTAAGCCCCTAGGCAATGGTACAAAAAGTTTGACTCATTCATGGTGGATCATAATTTCAAGAAAACCAAAAATAACCATTGTGTCTTCATGAAGTGGTACGCTAGCGGCGATTTTCTCATACTTTTGCTTTATGTCAATGATATGTTGACCGGGGGCCATGACCGCAACAAGATAGTCGCTCTAAAAAAAGATTTGAGCAAGTGATTTGCCATGAAAGAATTGGGGCCAACAAGACAAATTCTTGGGATGAAAATCACTCGTGATAGATCGAAGAATCTGCTATGGCTATCCCACGAGCGATATGTTAAAAAGATGTTAGAGAGATTCAACATGCACAAGGCAAAACCGGTGAACACTACAATTACTGGACATTTCAAGCTAAGTACAAAGCAAAGTCCAACAAGTGAGAAAGAGAAGGAGGAAATGAAGACTTAACCATATGCATCAGCAGTAGGCAGACTTATGTACGCCATGGTGTGTATAAGGGCTGATATAGCATATGCAGTTAGAGTTGTGAGTTGCTTCCTTGCTAATCCATGGAAAGAGCACTGGAAAGCAGTCAAATGGATACTTTGCTATCTACGAGGTACGAGTAAAAAGTGTATATGGTTTGGTAATGGGAAGCTTGAATTGAAGGGTTACACTGATGCAGATTGGCCAGTGAGAAAGATTCCTGAAAATCAACATCAGGGTATGTAACTACCTTTGCAGGAGGAGATGTTTCCTAACAATCAAAACTACAGAAGTGTGTTACTTTGTCCACTACTGAAGCAGAGTATATGGCAACCATCAAAGCTTGCGAGGAGATGTTGTGGATGAAGAACTTTTTGCTTGAGCTGGGAGTAGAGCAAGATAAGTATATCATGCTATGTGATAACCATAACGCTATTCACTTAGCAAAGAATTCAACTTTGCACTCTCGCTCGAAGCACATCGTATACGACAGCATCGGATCCGAGAAGTTTCCGAAGAGAAACTTCTACATCTCGACAAGGTACACATCGACGAGAACTGGTCAAACATTATGATGTAGGTATTACCAGTCAAAAAGTTTGAAGATTGTTGTCAAGGCATCGGCATCGTGACAACTTCGGACTAAGTCGGAAAGAGGGAGATTTGTTGGATAATTCCCTCCACTAACCCAAATTAAATTTCAAGAAAGAAATCCAAGAGTGAAGAAAATTCTAGAGTTATGGAGAAGATTAAGTAGAAAAATGGAGAAAAAGAAGTTTCTAGAATTATCATGATAAGTTGTTTTATGATAAGTCTTATAGATAATTCTAGAATATGTTAGAACATAAATGAATGAGTATTAGAGAATATTCTAGAATAAGCTATAATGGATAATGTTTATATATTAGAGTAGACCAATCTAGATTATGGCCACCACTAGTATAAATAGAAGTGGAGGGGGGCATTTGTAATCATCCATCAAAAAAGAAAACATATAAGAATATTCACATATAAAATAGCCTTATACTAACATCTTTCATAATAATAAAAAAAGTTTGGCTTGTATTCCTAATTGTTTTCTCAACAAATTTAACCATATCAATTTCACTCTTTTTACATCAATTAAAAGAATTATAGTATTTTAATTTTTAGACCAGGTATAGTAATTGATAGCAAATGTCGCAATCTGATGCCAAAACCAAAATATATTTAAAAAAAACTTAACAAAAATTAAAATTATTAATTTTAAAGATTGGATTTTTCATTGTTTTCTACGATAAGATCTTAGTTTGTGAGAAAGCTTATCGTACCAAATCAATCACGTCCGTCGAAAGAGAAAGAAGAAAAGGAGAGATCGAAAGATATGAATAATGGCAGAGAATCCGGGTGAAATGTTTTGGTTACATAGAAAAGAGCTGTGAAGAAATTTCCAAGATTTTGGACCCACCTTCAAGATTCCCTTATTACTATTTTTCAAAATCTTACCTGTTTTTTTCTCTAAGAGAATTTGATTTGGTCGTAGATCGAGTTGATCTTGTCGTAGGATCCTGCCAATGTCTAATTAATGTCACATTCTCTTCCGACACATTTCACAATCGTATAAAGTATGCCTACGTGTCTCGTTTATAAAATGTCTATGACTGTTTAATTGTATCTGTATACAAAGACATATATGTCTTTTGTTATATGTGTAATGTGTAATGTGTGTGTTACGCGATACATATCAGACACACCATGCTATATATAATCGTAAATGTTGTATATTCGTTGACTATATAATTTGAAAACAATACTTTTACGTGGGAATTAGCGATAAAGCCAATGGTTAGTCCGAATTTTGTTTCATGTTAATCGAGGAGATTGATGATTTCTACGTGATACAATGATTAGAACAAAGGCTTAGCCCAATAATCACAAATTTTCAAAGCTGTGAAATCAGACATGAATCGATTTGAAATAGTAGCAACAATTTGCATGTCGTATTGATGAATAAGAAGAAAATACAAAATTTCCACCCATCACAAATTCACAACGTTTTTAACAAAGACTAACTGACTAACCACAACAATTATATCCATGTGAACCAATTTTATTACCAATGAATTTTCGGTAATATTTTTTAATTCGTTGAAGTGAAAAACCTTAGCTTTTAGCTTGTCATATCATCGGAATTGAAATTATTTTCTGACAAAAATCGGTAAACTGACGAAATAGTCAAGAGAGACAAAAGAGAGATGCATTCCCTATAATTAGTACATTCAACTTTGTATAGTCGTTTTTTTTGTTTAATTCATTTGATAAAATTATGATTCGAACTTGTGACTATTTATGAACATTACGAATGAAAAGAAAAAAAGAATAAATAGAATTTAGAGAAGTAAATTAAGAAGAATGAAAAAGAAACATGGATGGAAGAAATAGAACAAATTGTTAATACTAAATGGTAACTAAAAATGAATGTATATACTAAGTGTTATAAATAGAGAGGAGATAAAAAAGAATATTGATGTATATCTTATTCCAATAAGAGAAAAGATATATATAGGAAAATAAGATAGGGTTTTAGCTTGGTCACCAAGTCATCTAAAATATTTTCAATACTAATGGGTTTTATAATGGATATCTATATAATTATTCATAACACTAAGATAATTTTTTTTTTTTTTTTAAATTATGAATATCTAACCGAGCATCTCTTCATCTTTTGGAAGATAACAATTATACGATAATTTTAAATTTTATTTACAATTTTTATTGTTTTATTCTTGTTCTTCGTCATCTTTGATTAGAAATATTTTTATTAGCACAAAGAATTAAAAATAATCGTTTGATCCTTATACTTACTTTTAAATGGTGTCAAGTTTACCTAATTGTGAAGAATTAAGTATTTTCTCTCGTGGTGTAAGGCAAAAATGAAAAGAACCAATTAAAATAAGCATCAATGGAATATTGATTTATACATATGAATAATGGAGAAATGGATTTGTTATAACAAGCGAATTTGGAAAACATCAAAATTTTGGAAGATAAATTAAATAAATGATAATTGGTGGATGTCTAGTTAAATAAATAGCAACGAAGATAAAATAAATATTTTTTATTGCGATTTTATCTTTCATTTATTTATTATGGGATAATTTATTTTTTGTGATATGTTATTTTCTTGCGAACGTCTTATTATCAATTATATTTTCTAACAAAAATAAACTCTAAACTTGAAATTATGAACTCTAACATCTATTTAATAAATTAGATGTCTACATATATTGCGACGCGAAAAATTAATTCATCCGTCCTGTAAAAATAAATGAATGTTCAAAATCGTCCAAACTTTTGCCCTCGTTACTATTTTACTAATTGTCAGTCAATTTCTTTTTCTATTGAGAATAAATACTCTTAAAAACTGTGTCCATATATTCAGGTTTGTCCGACGAAATCGGCGAACAAAATCTTCATTGTTTTTATTGTAGATGATAGCGATTTAGTTGGAAAGAAAAGAGAGTTCTCATTCAACCCTATTGTATTTTTCTAATTACATTTACACAACCATTTGTATCATATTTTCCCTATTGACATCACTATTCAAAGCCTAGACAACGGAACAAAGATGTTCGAACAACCGTTTCATATTTATATATTAAAATAAATATACAAATCTGAATATTATCTGTTAATATATATTTCAACTTTTAAATGGATATTTTGCTATAAACCATTTCAATGAAAACTATGTCAATGAAGAAGTGGTCCACTATACTTAGAATCCCTACGAAGATCTGCATGGATTTCCTTAGTCCCCACTTTCACTTTCCTTTTTCCTTTTATTACCAAACCAAATTATAATAATTGTATAGATTACATTACCACATCCACATCACATTTTAATTATTTACTTTCACATCTCAGTTTATTTTTCTTTCTCGAAACTCGTAAATTTTCTTAGATTTACTATCACCAGTTAAGAAATTAACATCATTAATGACTTTCAATCTTTCACCAATATGTCGATATTGCTCAGTCTAGCATGAAACTCACATATTTTCATTTTTGTATTTTGACCAAAATATGTCTATATTAATGAAATATCAATTAGAAATGGTATTGAATATTAATATTCCGAAATCATTTGAAAAACACGAAAACCCAGGATTATGTTTTGAGTTTTTTTTTTTTTTTTTTGAAAAAAGGCTTTCTATTTAAACTGGTGCAGGTGGAATATTACAACATGATAAAATATTACACAAGAGCACAGTAGAGGAAAGAGTAACTAGTAAGAATACAAAAAAACATATACTTCAATCACAAAAATCCATGTGTGAATCACCGAGCCAAAGCAGACGAGAGTGTCAATACAAACCAGCTACGAACGTCGGCATAGGAAGAGAATTGCCCAAACAATACTCTTTAATAAATTCAGTGGTCCACCATGTCGAGATAGAGCAACTGAATTTAAAAAGAGACCAACTGAAAGACTCAATATTTTGAGTTGTTTGCCTTAACTGTTTTAAAATATCACATAAAAGTATTTATTCTACGGATAAGTAGATTGTAGTTTGATTTTAAAATTATAACAAAATTATTTTACAATCCTACAAGTTTAAAATAATTATTTTTCAGGATAAGACCGTAAATAGGTGGATTTTGATAAAACTCTCATAAACTTTTAAAACATAATTGAAAATTGTAGATGCTACCTGCACATACACTTCCCAATCATTCTGAATTTTTAAACCCTCCGTTAGTAGTTTTTTTCCCCTTAGCGATCTGTGTTATAGTAGTTACATTACTCTATCAAAACATACAAATGTATATTGCGTATGCCTTTGTTTTTTGACAAAAGTATAACGTTTTGGTACGTGTATTACTTACTTTCTTTTGTATGTATTAATCGTCAAATTTTGGTCGGCTGTGATTATCTGTTGTTGTAATTAATGTTGAAAACGTGGTTGTCGGAATGACTTGTTAAATTAGTAAAATCGTTTGCATACTCTAGAAATGAATTAATCCGCGCTTTTGTTAGGTAAATAAACACCTAACAACAGTATCTGTTTAGCCACGTGGCAACTTTAGACAGCTTAAATGGGGGTTTCAAAATCTTCATGACGTTTCTCATCGCATCTACACCAATAATGACTCCTACTAATAGCATGTGGTATCAAATAGATGTTGCAATAGATATTGTAATTCTATGTAATTTACGATAAAAAAATATGTGGTTAAAACTATAGATTTATGTGGTAAATTTATCTTAAAAATATGAATTAATTTTATTGTCAAAACAATTGACTGGTAATTTTTCCGATGGTAATTTTTCCGATGTATAAGTTATAGTGTATGATATTAAAAATAAATTAAATTTAAAATTATTAATAATTTAAGAATATTTATTATAAATTTAATGATAAAATAAATAAAATAAAATAATATTAACTTAAACATCGTAAACTAAAAAATATATTTTTATAACATAGTAATTAAAAAAAACCATACCATAAATTTTAAGGATGGGCAAATGAATTTATAGGAACAACTTTGTGTGAATCAATCAAATAAAAACAAGTAAGTTTGAACAAATGTTTGACTGATATTATAAACAAAAGAATCGGTGGAAATATACAAAACTTATTAAACTGGAATTAACAAAAGAAAAATTAAGCCAAAAAACAAAATAAAAAACGTTGGAAGTTACAATCACTGAAAATTAAAAAATTAAAAAATCATAATTCAAACTCTAATTCATCACATTTTTTTTTATGTTGGATTAACTTTTGAATTAACAATTTTACAAAGGACATAACTCAAAAAGAGAAATCAATTATAACTCATTAACTCAAACTCAAATTATAAAATTTTAGTTTGACACATAATTGATAACATTTTTGAGTTATCAATGAATTATATCTTTAACTCAAACTAAATTAATGATAACTTATGTTACCAATCAAAGCTAATATATCCATTCATCTGCCTCGTAAACCAGATCATTGCTTGATTCCATTCCTCCGTCTAAGTTGAATTTCAAAAATACTAATCTACGTACTTATATAAATGATGTTATGAAAAAAGAATTGTTGAATGATGTTGTAATATTACAAACACTATATATACAATGTATATTAGCTACAAGAATTTACTCGCACAAGAACATGCATTGTATTTCTTTCTTTTTTGATAAAAGAGGACATGCATTATCTATATATGTTTTCTGTATAGTGCGTATCTATAGTCTATAGATGCACACGATGACATGAATATACATATATTTATTTATTTTTAAACACTAAGTTTTTGGTTAATTTTTTCGGTAAATTTGTTTCTTGGACATACTCATTTTCTAATTATTAGGCCCAGAAGTTTTACAACCACGCCCACAAGAAATTAAACTCTATAAGCTCTAAATTTACTTAGATCGCAATAACAATATTTGCCAATTATGAGAATCCATATTTTTCGCCAACCCATATTGGTTAGAAAGAATGAACAAAAGTGCAATTAATTATATTGAGGTGCTGCGCACATGCGTCTTGAATCTTATAATGATGAATGGATAATATAAACGAAGGGAACATATATGGAGCATGATGATGCATGGCCAAATAAAGGTTTAAGACAACTCAAATAGTACCCATTTCATTAAATCTAAAGAGATACGAATATAAACTAAATGTGCCCACGAATTGAAATCATTACCCTAGCTAACTCCCTATTTTCCTTCTTTTTGATTTTTTTCTCTCCAATCCAATTCCATTACTACAACCTATACAGCTCACGAAAATTTTAATGGTTTTCTTCTTAATTTTTTTGTTTTGTTTTGTATCATGAGATATAATTACTATATATATTTGAATGAAGGTCGCTGGCAAACAAAAAAAAGAGTGATGATCTTCTAAATTTCAATGTTCCAATTACGGGGCCACCATATTGGGGGGTCATAATTAATTTCATTTTAGATTTTTATTAAATTGCTTTTAGCACCTTTAATCTATTGTCGTTTTGGTCGTCGTTCATAAATTATTTTCTTAAACCATCGTTAATAAAGTATTTTAGCGCCACGAAGTTGTAAAGAAGGAAAGAAAATGACAACTACACGTGCGTTTGGCACGGTTTTGCTGTCCGGTCTATTTTATTTTGTTTCTCTTTCTTATTTTTGTCATCTGAATTTTTATTAAATTTTTGGCTAAACACAATACCGAAAGAGTAAATGGAAACTCTTGAAAACTAAGCCCACAAATAACATGTTATCTCCAAAGACAGTATGAAAAAAGAAACATTCGAAAAAAGACCTTAAAACGAGACAGAGCAACAACTGCATCTAACCATTATTTTGTTTTGTTTTCTTATTAATAACAAATTTTAATGGGTACAATTAACTATTTGATCTGAAGAAAGGAAGTGGCAGAAAGCAAATAATTATTTTTTCTACAATTTTAAGTTTCACAATTAATAAATCATAGCTGTTCTGGACGTAGTTTTCTATCGAAAACAAAAAATGAAGATGATTTTTACTTAGTTTGATTTTTCAGTTAAGTGAAAATCAACCAAAAATACCGAACGGTTCAGTATTTCAATTCCCACTGAGCTATCAGCTCAACTATTTTGTATCAGTCCTTATTATACTCGTCTTATCTTGTTAATTGTTATATAATTGCTTAAGATATGTCAGATAGATCGGTTTAATATATTTCAATCTACTATTAGTCTATTAGATAACAATAAAACATTCATAAAAAGTAATAAATAAAAAATTTGTAGCGACAACAAGTTAACATGTGGCAAAAGAAGCAAACAGAACGAAATCTTGAGGATACTCCATGTCTTGCTTAGTATTGTTTATTTACGGCACAATGATTAATCACGAATCTAC
The DNA here is from genome assembly GCA_900406555.1 of Pseudoturritis turrita. Classification (NCBI taxonomy): domain Eukaryota; kingdom Viridiplantae; phylum Streptophyta; class Magnoliopsida; order Brassicales; family Brassicaceae; genus Pseudoturritis; species Pseudoturritis turrita. The sequence continues at coordinate 417,786 of OVBL01000921.1, read as the reverse complement.
GAAGTTTGGCCTACAATTGTTTTTATTGAAATTAACGATATACATTTATTACATTCCTTTTTAATAATATAATTATCGGACTTTTCGATAGCCGCGATCGAGGAAGGAAATTTTATAAATTATTCACACCTCAGAGGAAGAAGATCTTATAGATTCTTTTGATGATGACCTAATTGTGACAAGGAAACATCATCTAGTAGGGATATTAATGAGAAATATTCTCCAAAAAGAACATCAATTAATATATGTAAATTATTGTAGGTCCAATTGGTTACTAGCTACAGTTTTAACAGAATGGTAAAAAAATGTACTTAAAGTTAGAAAGAAGAAAATAAAAAATAGCGGTAAAATAAATGCGGATTTTTTTTAAATGAATGGTTAAACGATAATTATGATTGGTCAAATACGATTTACATAGTAATACAAGAACAAAAAATAATAATAGTATGTACACAGTTTTAGACTTTCTTTAAATATTCTAAAGAATAGTGAAATGAAGTTATTTTAAAAGATGAAAAACAATATAAAAAACAAATTCAATTGCTTGTATGGTGAATTAAGAGAAAGTTATGAATCATACATATTTTCAAACGGTTACAAACCGTTTAGTTTCAACTTATAATTATATGTATTTGAATTATGTGTTTCAACCATAATTGTTATATATATCCGTCAGTCTGATGGAGAAACTAGAGAACCGATTTAGGCCACTACCAATCAATGATGTAGAAACCCATCTATAATTATGGGAAAAAACTTCATACTGAAAAAATGTGTTTGGTTGTTTACATAATTGTTTTGATTTTTAGGTTTAGATCGATAATAAATTAGAATTTTATCGAGCTAATGCATGGAATTCTAACCGTGTTGTCCGATGATTTGGTATTGGATTCGATCTTGAAATACAGCACTGTAAATTCAGATCTCTTGTTGTTATTTATTTTCTTAAACACCATTTAACTCTCACCAATAAAATAGAAAAACTTAGACAAGTTTTAATATATAAATGTGACCGATCCGAGGGCCAGGATTCGTTGTCCGTGGAGAAATATTGGATCCGATTGGTAATGTAAAACGGTATAATTTTTCAGTTGTAAACTAGAGCTGTAAGTTATTACGGCATAGTGCAAAGCTATAAAAAAAAACTGTAAAAAAAAACTGTACAAATAAAATTGAGTGTAATATTTGTGATAAAAAAATTTGTATCGTTTTTGTGATTTATACTATTTAAAACGTTATAAATTGTAAAATAACCGTAAGTTTATTAAAATTGTTACCAATCAAACACACTGTACATGGTGATCCAAGGCCATCTCAAATCTCCATGATAATTATGGTACATGCCCATTAACTCTTTTTGCTATTTACAACTAATCACGGTTACGATGATGATTTATGGCGGTGGTGGTGATGATGACACATTACAATATTACGTTACTTTTATCTATTATCAGTTAATTAGTTTCATCTACAATATTAGTGGACATTTTAGTGGTTCGTTGAGAATAGCAATCAATTCTTTTTTTTCTTTGATAACATAGCAATCAATTCTTGATAGACATATCCAAATTTCTATACATGGCATCCAAACTGCATGCCCCGATTATGAAAATAAAGTACATTTTAGTTTTGAGATGTGAATGCTAAATTTTAATTCTTTTTTCATAATGTATGAAATTACTATAGAAATTATCGATGCAGTAATGTACAAAATGGACTGTGGAATATTTTTGCAAAACCATTTGACTACTAGCGAGGGACATCGTGCTTGTTCAAGCAGTTCTATTGAAACTAGTGGGTTTCTAAGATTCTCACGTGACTGTGATAATTTATTTTGTATTTTCTTTTAAAATAACTAACATATTGGATATATTCCGTATAATTACGGAACTTATATGATAAATTAATATACATATATTTTTAAACAACATGTATATTTGGATCAGAATATTGATACAATGATCATACTAACACAAATCATTTGACTACATGTTGTTATGGCTTATTAATATTTTTTTTAATCGGGCCAACTGAATTAATTAGTTAAATATATGATATTAGTATTTAAAAAAATTAAATTCAGATTATTTTTTTACTGAGTCTGGATCATCTCCAGGTCATAAAGAAAAAATTAATTTTTTTTTTAAGAAGCCCTGTACAATACACGTGTCTCCATGCGTGGCTATAAATATACACCTCCTCGTCTTCATGGATAAAATCAAGCGAAAGACTAAGGTGTTCATAAAAAAAAACATTTATTTCTCATAAAACGAAATATGGCGAGTTCTACTTTTCCATCACAAATTCATCTTATAGTAATAACAGTATTAATAATCATCACTCTTTTAACTCCGATCACAACCAACACATCACCACAACCATGGAATATCCTTTCCAACGACAACTTCGCCGGAAAACTCACCACCGCCTCCTCCTCCGTCGAATCAGCCGCCACTGATTTCGGCCACGTCACAAAAATCTTCCCCTCCGCCGTCTTAAACCCTTCCTCCGTCCAAGACATCACCGATCTCATAAAACTCTCTTTTGACTCTCAACCTTCGTTTCCTCTAGCCGCTCGTGGCCACGGGCACAGCCTCCGTGGCCAAGCCGCAGCTAAAGGCGGGGTTGTGGTCAACATGCGGTCCATGGTAAACCGGGATCGAGGCATCAAGGTGTCTAGGACCGGTTTATATGCTGACGTGGACGCTGCGTGGCTTTGGATCGAAGTATTGAATAAAACGTTGGAGTTAGGGTTAACGCCGGTTTCTTGGACGGATTATTTGTATTTAACGGTCGGTGGAACGTTATCTAACGGCGGAATTAGTGGACAAACGTTTCGGTACGGTCCACAGATCAGCAATGTTCTAGAGATGGATGTTATTACTGGTACGTACCATGATTTTTCTTTTTTACATATAAATCTTTTTTACAAGAATTATTATGTTTTTAACTTCGTACGTTTTCCTTTAAATAAAAAAAACTTCGTACGTTTTTCGTCTTTTCTTTTAGATCTGCGCGGTCACTTTTGGTTATGCTCTTGTTTTGTTTGTATTGTCTGTCACTTTTTTTTTTATTTCTCGACCTTGTTGATAGCTTTTCTTCTTTTCACACATCTAATCACCATCTTTTTTAGTCTAAGATTATAAAAAATACGAACTAGGTCTAAAATGGGTGGTTGTAAATAAGGATATTTCTTCTCCTAATAATATGAATTTTCTTTTATAATATAAACATAAAACATGCACATGTTGATTCAGTGACATAGAGGTCATGACAAAATCATTGCTCTTTATAAAAAAAAAAAAAAAAAAAAAAAAAAACAAAATCATTGCTATTTTAGCAATGAAAGATTTCATCGTTAAAATAGTAAAAAGGCAAAGTGTTGGTAGTGTACGTATGTGTAATTTTTAGTATATAAATTTTTAAAAAGCAGATTTTTATATTTGTTTTTTATTTACTTTTAACACAATATTATACATGTAACTTAACCAACAAGTTTTTTTTGATAAATCATTCTTTTATTAATTTCTTACATATTACGAAGTCGAATCTATATTGACTTCTGCGAAATTTGCACGATGAGCATATGTTTTTGTAACTGTTTATAAAACCCGGTTCCAAAAAAGACACAAAAATATTCAACAAAAATGGTCCCACACGCATGATTTTTCACGAGGTTTCCTTGTGGCATAAGGACAAAACTCAAAAGTTCATAACGTTTGGTCCTAACCAGGTGTAATGGATTTAAGTAACAGTCAATTTTCTTATTATAGCTGTACCCATAATTACATACACTGTTGGTCTCTAGTGTAGTTAGTTTACGAAGACTTTCTAGTTCCATTGTTTGGTTAAGAGATAAACATTATTTAATGAAGACTGACTTTAGCACTTTAGGCTAAAAACAACGATAGTTTATTTGAAACTCGCTGCATTGTTGTATATATTATGAAATAAAAGAAAAAGGGTCTAAATCTATGAGACTAAACCTAATCTAATTGAGTCAATCTTTTTATTTGTACCGGAAATTTATAGGAAAAGGAGATATTACAACTTGTTCCAAAGACATAAACTCAGATCTTTACTTCGCCGTGTTAGGAGGTTTGGGTCAATTCGGAATCATAACTAGAGCCAAAATTAAGCTCGGATTAGCTCCGAAAAGGGTATGTTAAATTCTAAATTATGCCATGATATTTTGTACTTTCTATCAAATTTAATAGTTGAACATATATGTATTTTTGGAAATTTCCAGGCTAAGTGGTTAAGGTTTCTATACACTGATTTCTCCGAATTCACAAGAGATCAAGAACGATTGATATCGGAAACAGACGGTCTAAATTTCTTGGAAGGTTCCGTTATGGTGGACCATGGCCCACCTGATAACTGGAGATCTACTTATTATCCACCGTCGGATCACTTGAGGATCGTCTCAATGGTCAAACGACACCGTGTCATCTACTGTCTCGAAGTCGTCAAATATTACGACGAAGCTTCTCAATACACAGTCAACGAGGTCCGCACACACACACACATATATATATATATATATATACACAATTATGCATGTATAATTAATTAGGATGTTTTCTCATAATTCACTCTTTCATAATCAAAATTTTTATTGACTTAATTCAATTATTTAAATTATGCAGGAAATGGAGGAGTTGAGCGAGAGTTTGAATTATGTTAGAGGGTTTATGTACGAGAAAGATGTGACGTATATGGATTTCTTAAACCGGGTTAGAACCGGAGAGCTAAACCTGAAATCCAAAGGCCAGTGGGATGTCCCACATCCATGGCTTAATCTTTTCGTACCAAAATCTCAGATTTCAAAATTTGATTATGGTGTTTTTAAGGATATTATCCTTAGAAATAACATCACTTCCGGTCCCGTTCTTGTTTATCCCATAAATCGCAACAAGTAAGTTAAAAATCGATATGGCGATATATTATCTAATTTTTTTTAAGTTTTAAAACCCGAACCTAATTTTCGGGTTTTTTTACCTTTTCAGGTGGAATGATCGGATGTCGACTTCTATACCCGATGAAGATGTATTTTATGCGGTAGGGTTTTTACGATCGGCGAATTTTGACAATTGGGAGGAATATGAAAAGGAAAATTTGGAAATATTAAAGTTTTGTGAGGATGCTGAAATGGGGGTTATACAATATCTTCCTTATTATTCATCACAAGAAGGATGGGTTAGTCATTTTGGTCCGAGGTGGAATGTTTTTGTTGAGAGAAAATATAGATATGATCCTAAAATGATATTATCCCCGGGACAAAATATATTTCAATAAACAAATTCCATGTAGACAATAAATTATATTGTTAGTCCTGGTTCTCAGTTTGTATATATCTGTTTTCTTTATTAATTAATAGTTTATTTGTGTTTGGCCATACTTTATTTTTATTGTTTTATTAATTTTTGACAGAAATATGAATATTTTGCAAAATATACTACAATTTCCACGTGAATAAATTATATAATGTAATCTATATTTCGGTGGAAGATTTTTGGTTCTACGAAAATAAAATAAAAAACATAATGATAGTAAGAAAGTGGAAATTGATAGGAAAGTGAAGGACATGATCATAAGATTCGAAAGTAAGTCTAAATGTGAAATCTATCTTTTTGTATCTAATTTTTTAACATACATGTTATGCGTTTAATTAAACGAATAATAAATAATTATGTCTGTGAAATGTCCCCAAACCTTTTTCTTACAGTCTGCGGGAAAGCAGGAGACATCCACACTTCTTGCCTCCTTTTTGTTTTGTTTTTTTTTTCTGGGCCTAATTTTTAATTATTATTTTTTATTTTTCTGTGTACTTTGAAGATTTTGGTCGAACGAGATCCACCTATAATCACCGATGATTTTTTCTTTTCATTTTCACTCTTTCTTTTTTTGCTTCTCGAGTTTATTCTGGTCAATTATCAATTGTTGTGTTAAGATTAGTCAATATTTACATAACTTATAGATTTCAGACAATATTATTATTTTCTTTAGTACATGCGCCTAGTTCGAGTAGTCTATATTTGCCAAAATTATTTATCATAATCGACACTTGTAAACAATTTTTTGTTTGTTTGTTAATGTTTACCTGTAAATTTTTTTCACATAGATAACCTTTCTCTGTTGAATTTTTTTTTAATCAGTTTTAAAAATATGATTAGTGAACGTATAATAGTAAATACATTAAAATTTTGGGCCAAAATTCGTATATTTTTAGATCCGAAACCATAACATATAATATGGTCATGTCTCAAATATCACTCGATCATAAGATTTATGTGTTGGGAATGTCCTGAAATCATTTGTATTTTACTCTAGTTAAAATTGTATTGTCGAGGTTTTGACAATCATATAATATTAGCAAGGCCGTGCCTATGGACTTAGGGAAGAGGCATTTGCCTCTAGGCCCCCAAATAATATATATATTTTGGGGCCCCAAATTTACAAATATTAACCATAGTGTAGTGGTTATAAAAATTTTAATTAGGCTACTATAATGTCTCCACGTGAGTTCGAAACTCAATATCCTTCCTTTAGGAAATGTTTTCCAATTTTATTATTTGTTTTGTTCCAGTTTTATTGTTTGTTTATTAAAACCCTAATATCTTTTTTTTTTCTTCACAGCCACCAACATCTACGACAAATGAAAATTGAATTTGATTCTTCTTCCGCCGCCAATAAACTCTCCTTCTTCAATCTCTTCACGACCCTATTTCGCTGTTAGTCTTCTTCATATTTTGTTTTCACGTTTTTTTCTTCCAAGTCTTCTTTTATTTTTTATTTTAAATAAATTCTTTCTATTTCTTCTCTGTTAGTGGTATGATTTTGTTTATAATTCTTCTATTGATTTTGATTTTGTTTATACCACTCTTTATGATAAACACCAACATTGATACTTGTTTAGTGTTCCTATTATATTAATATTACTCATCTTTTAATATGTGCTTCACATTTCTTTTGATTTTGCTAAATGATTGAACCTATATATGTCACAGAAAAGCCAATCTATAGAAAGAGAGTTGGTTCGACAAATCTTTTATGAGAGTTTGGTCAAAGGTTCATAGAAAGAAAAAAAAATTATGCAATAGATTTTTTTTTTGTTAATGTTTTAGATTTTTTTTTGTTGGTTTTAGACTATATTTATTATTGTTTTGCTTTTAATTACTTATATTGTTTAGAACTACGGTTAAAAAAAAATATTGAAAAGGCTCCATTTTTTAACTCGTCTCAAGCCTCAAAAAATCTTGGCACGGCACTGAATATTAGGTGGTTATAATATTTTACTAGAGACCGCTTATAATCTATAAATCTATTATTAATATTATACGATCTTACAGAATCACACATCTAAGCAAATTGGATCAAATTATCGTTTTACAAGTTTCTTATTTATATGATAAATAGAAATAATATATATACACGTGAATTGCCTTAATGAGGTAAGAACAATAATAATCTCTTAGAATAAGAGATTAACACGTGAAAGTGATTAACATCTCTTACGAAGAGATTTAGTCAAGTAATTGGGTTTGGCACATTATCACACCTAATAGGATTAGGTATGTCTTAGCATGTATATATATAATATTCACATGAATGGATGCAAATTAGATTTTGATATTTGGCCGAACAACTAAAAAAAGTTCTTCTAGTTATTTTGAGATCATCTCGTTCTATTCCATTTACGTGCGTGAGGATACCGCTAGAGGCACGATATTTGGAGTGCTAAAATAATTTGGAGTCGTTTGGTTCATCGTTCCACTGCAAAATATCCAGGTATATTCAAAACCCTATAATCTATATTTAATTCAGTATTTGCACGAATCTTGGCAATTGAATTCGTAATTAATATTTATAAATGGTTATAAACCGGTACGAATTCCAACAGTGGTATCAGAACCTACGTGCTTAATATTGAAATTAGTCTAGGTTTGTCATGAGCGTGTTTAATTTTTTAAAATTTGTTTTATTTTGTTAAGCATGCTCAATGATCTGTTAATATTGATGTTTCGTATATTAAGAATATAGAGATGTTTCATCGTTCGTTTGATATGTCGATATCGATGCCTGCTGAGTGTTGGTATCATCCTAATTTGATTGGGAGTTGCTTCGAATTATCGAATTCTAGTTGAATTATATCACGTTGTGTTTACTTAGTATATTAGTACTAATTAAAAGACATATTGTGTGATTTATTTTTGAAGCACGTTTATGTAAATATATGATTTACCAGGTTTATGGATTTAAATTTACAAAGCATGTTTATTAAAATTGGGCATATATTTTTTTGTTTGACACGTGAACTATAATATGACTACAGTCGATTGTTGAGTTTGAATAATTTGCTTATATGAAAGTGTTTCAATATTTAATTGCTAGATATATATTGAACAATGTGTGTCTGTCTGTTGATATATAAGAAGTATGTATCTATGTTCTTTTGTGCTTATATATAGAGATATATAGCATCGTAATGCCCATCATAATAGTCAACAAGCATCTTTCAGAAGGGAAATTTTGATTATCACAATAAGGATTGTGAAATCAAATTCCAAGGGAGATTTTTTAGCTTAGTTGTCTCAATTCGTTGTTAAAGATAACTCCATCTGAAACATTAAATTCTAGTTCGACTAGAATTCGTTCGATATTTGATCGATCATATTTAGTCTTATATCGTATTGTTTGATTGATAAACTTATTCGATAAGTTTTAGTGTTTTATTTATTTTATATTAGATATAAAATTTAAATGAAACATAAAATAGATAATAGTTACTTCCTCTATTAATATCAAATATTTTGATGTCTATCCAATTTTATCAACTGTCAAGGTTTGTTTCGTTGTGTGATGGATCTGCTAAGCAGGGTGTCCACAACTACATAAGTGAGACAGATGGTAATAGTTACCATATGAAACGAAATTGATTTACTTGACTAGGCTATCAAAACGGTTCTGGGCTTAGAGACATAGGATTGGATAAGATATTAGATGTCATCCACAACCAAGAATTATATTAGATATAATTAGTAAGGGGTGTTGCTTACCTAAATAGCTAGATATTCGGGGGATGGACCAAAGCTCACTTGAATTCTAGTAAAATAAGGATCTTGGATCATTATATTTATTTTGAGGTAATATTGTTTTGAGTATAATGCGAGTCTTCTTAATTGTTGAGATTTCTCAAATTCATGAACATCATATTAATCCCTGCTCTTATTTCTTGACAATTATGTCAAACCCTCAAAGTTCCTATTCATTGCGATTTGTTCTTTAGAAAGACAAATTGAATGAATCAAACCTCCTTGAATACTTGGAAGATCTAGAAGAGAAGAAGACATTTGAGGTTTCTTCTCGGGATATTTATGTTATAGAAATATGTTACTACTTCTGGTTCTACTCATTGGGTATTGGATACCGGCTGTGGAGCTCACATTTGTGTAAATGTGCAAACTCTGAAGAACAGTAGAAATTTGGAGGAAGGACAAGTGGACCTACGTGTGGCTAATGGAGCAAAAGTTGTTGCATTAGCTGTGGAAACATATCCATTGTCTTTACCTTCAGGCATGGTTTTATAACTAAAGAATTGCTACTATGTCCTTGCTATGAACAAGAATATCATCTCCATTCCGTGTTTGGACATTGAAGGTTTTCAATTCTCGATCAAGAACAAGTGTTGTTCATTTGATCGTGATGATATATTTTATGGTAGTGCTCCATTAGAGAATGGACTTTATGTTCTAAACCAAAGCATGCCCGTCTATAACATTCATACCAAGAGGTTTAAGTATAATGATTTAATTCCAACTTTTCTCTGGTATTGTCGTTTGGATCATATAAACGAGAAATAGATTCATAAGCTGCATAATTATGGACTTTTGAGCTCATTTGATTATGAATCATATGAGATATGTGAATCTTGTTTGTTGGGAAAAATGACTAAAACTTCATTTACTGGACACAGTGAGAGGGCTAACAACTTGTTGGGCCTTATACATACAGATGTATGTGGGCCAATGAGCCTGAGTGCCAGGGAAAACTACCAGTACTTCATTACATTTACTGATGATTTCATTAGATATGGTTATGTTTACCTGATGAAACATAAATCTGAATCCTTTAAAAGGTTTAAGGAGTTCCAAAATAAAGTACAAAATCAACTTGGCAAAACAATTAAAACTCTTCGATCAGATCGTGGAGAAGAATATTTGAGCCAAGTTTTTAGTGATCATCTCAGAGAGTGTGGAATTGTTTCACAACTCACTCCTCCAGGAACACCACAATGGAATGGTGTGTCTGAAATGAGAAATCGAACTTTATTAGATATGGTTTGATCAATGATGAGTCACACAGATATTCCATTATATTTCTGGGGATATACTCGAGAAACTAGTGCATTGACGCTCAATCGGATCCCATCAAAGTCAGTAGAAAAGACACCATATGGGATATGGACTGGAAATGTTCTGAATTTGTCTTTTCTGAAAATTTGGGGATGTGATGCTTATGTCAAACGTATGTTTACAGATAAGCTTGGACCCAAATCTGATAAATGCTACTTCGTAGGTTATCCCAAAGAAACCAAAGGTTACTACTTTTACAACCTCACCGAAAACAAATTGTTTGTTGCTCGGAATGGTGCCTTTCTAGAAAGAGAATTTCTTTCAAAGGGAACTGATGAGAGTAAAGTACAACTCGAGGAAATTCGAGATACACAGGAGATTGCTCCAACTTTTCAGGAAGAGCATCATCTAGATTTACAAAGAGTCGTAAAATCTACACCTGTGGAATCTGAGGTACGTAGGTCCGAAAATACTAGTCACAAATCTGATAGATATGGGGTTTGGGTGACAGATCATCATGATATATTGATTATAAAGAGTGATTAACCTACATCTTACGAGAAAGCAATGATGGGCCCTGACTCCGATAAATGGTTAGAAGTCGCTGGATCCAAAATGGAATCTATGTCATAAAACAAAGTATGAATTTTGGTAGATTTACCTGATGGTGTTAAAGCCATTGAGTGTAAATGGGTTTTCAAGAAGAAAATTGACATGGATGGTAATATCCAGATATACAAAGCTAAATTGGCGGCTAAAGGTTACATGCAAATTCATGGTATAGACTATGATGAAACCTATTCTCGAGTCGCAATGCTTAAATCCATTCGGATTCTCCTAGCAATTGCCGCTTATTATGATTATGAGATATGGCAAATGGATGTGAAAATAACTTTCCTTAATGGAATTCTCGAGGAGGATGTGTACATGACACAACCTGAGGGTTTCACAGATCCTAAAAATGCTAGGAAAGTATGCAAGCTTCACCGTTCCATTTATGGCTTGAAGCAAGCATCTCGGAGTTGGAATCTTTGTTTTAATGAAGCAATCAAAGAGTTTGCTTTTATTAGAAACGATGAAGAACCATGCGTTTGCAAGAAGACTAGTGGGAGCGCAGTCGCATTTCTGGTATTGTATGTAGATGACATACTACTCATTGGAAATGACATTCCTTTGCTTCAGTCTGTTAAGACTTGGCTAAGTAGTTGTTTCTCAATGAAAGACATGGGAGAAACCGCTTACATTCTTGGAATAAGAATCTATAGGAATAGATTGAACAAGCTTATTGGACTATGCCAAGATACTTATATAGACAAAATATTGCATGGGTTCAATATGCATGATTCTAAGAAAAGTTTTTTACCAATGTCTCATGGCATAACTCTCAGCAAGACTCAGTGTCTTTCGACACCTGATGAACGAGAGCGCATGAGTGAGATTCCATATGCTTCGGCTATAGGATCTATCATGTATGCCATGCTTTTTACTCGCCCAGATGTTGCATGTGCTTTGAGCATGACGAGCATATACCAGTATGATCCAGGTGAAAGTCACTGGATAGTAGTCAAGAACATCCTTAAGTACTTGAGAAGAACTAAGGATAAGTTTTTGGTCTATGGAGGAAGTGAGAAACTTGTTGTGAGTGGTTACGCAGATGCCAGCTTTCAGACAGACAAAGATGATTTACGATCACAGTCTGGATTTGTCTTTTGCCTTAATGGAGGAGTAGTGAGCTGAAAGAGCTCTAAGCAGAGCATTGTGGCAGACTCGACAATTGAGGCTGAGTGTATAGTTGCTTTTGAAGCAGCTAAGAAGGTTGTTTGGATTAGAAAGTTCATAAAACAATTAATCCTATTCTGCAGTCAAAGCATGAAAGTGCTGCAGTTGACATTAGATTTATTAAGATGTGATCTTAATTCTAGTGGGAGGTTTTTTTTTATGATATGATGTTCATGTATACATACATTTGATTTGAATTTATTTTCAAATTAATGAAATTTGTTTCATGTATTATTTGATTATTGGATGAATAAATAATAGTCCCAAATTAATTTATGTCATTCTTATAGGCCATCAAGTATGTGACTTGATCAGGAAAAACCCTATGAGTGGTAAATGACATAAGTTATTGAGGTCCCTAGTCAAAGTTATTATCATGGGACATTAATAACTATAGATGACTAGTATGTGAGGTGACTGATGACTAAGTTTCGTGAAGTCATTGATATGTAGTATTAAAGTCAATCACATAGATATGTGTTGGAGAACACGGTATTGGACTGACCCGCTATGAGAACCCTACAAGATTGTTATATGAGTGTCATAAGAGTTTTTCATCACAACTATAGAGTATAGTACTTTGACATGCGTTCGTCATGATTTTTACACATGGATTGGTTCACTTTGACTTTGTCAAACGTCAGCCGTAAAAGGTGATTATAAAGACATTGATTGGGTGGGTTATGAATTGCGTAAGGAATATGGATAGAACAAGATGGGATTTGTCCCTCCTATATAACGGGAGATAAATATCTCTAGGCATATCGAAGATTTGATACTGAAAAATGCGTGGCCACGCTCAAACGAAGTGAATGTCAGTCGTTTGTTTGATTTAGTATAAATCAGAGTTCGATAAACATGATCTAGCTTGATAAGGATGACACAGGTTCTTGCCTTATGCTAAGATCGAGATATAGAGACAAAAGGATTACCGGAATAAATGATTCCAGTACAAGTGGGAGATTGTTGGGAATGTCTTCAAATCATTTGTACTTTACTGTAGTTAAAGTTGCATTGTCGAGGTTTTGATAATCGTATAATATAAGGTGGTTATAATATTTTGCTAGAGACAGCTTATAATCTATAGACTTAAAAGTCTATTACTAATATTATACGATTTTACAAAGTCACACATCTAAGCAAATCGAATCAAGTTATATTTGGGTTTTACAAGTTTCTTTATATGATAAATAGAAATAATATATATATATATATATATACACACGCACGTGAATTGCCTTAATGAGGTAATGAACAATAATAATCTCTTAGGATAAGAGATTAACACGTGAAAGTGATTAACATCTCTTACGAAGAGATTTAGTCAAGTAATTGGGCTTGGCCCATTATCACACCTAATATGTATGTCTTAGCATGTATATATATAATATCCACATGAAGTGATGCAAATTAGATTTTGATCTTTTGGCCGAACGACTAAAAACCTTAATAGAGAAGAAAAAGTTCTTCTAGTTATTTTGAAATTTAGATCTCTACGGTATTAACATATCGTTAGATCCAGTTTGTGTGTGTGTGGATATTGGTAGAAACACGACATTTAGAGTGCTAAAATCATCTCGAGTCGTTTGGTTCATCGTTCTGCTGCAAAATATTTAGATATATTCAAAATTTTATGATCTAGATTTAATTCAATATTAGCACGAATCCTGATAATTAAATTTGTAATTAGTATTTATAAATCGTTATAAAATGGTACAAATTCTAACACTCTCGACTTAGGCCTTGTAAAAAAGGATTGCAATTAACTTAATAAAGCAAAATCAAGAAAACGACAAAAACGTCGTGAAAAGTGGAAAGCTAATTTTGAAAGCTGCAGCCGCTAGCTTTGTGATGCGAAGGAATCTCCAACCTAAATTTTCATAAAAAGTACCGAATATTTATATAGTATAATGTATTTTGTATATAATTACACAATTTAAGCTATATATTTATGTGAAAAGGTCGAAACGTTGAGAGATTGTTATCTAATTAATTATTCTATAATGCAAAATCTAATTGCATCATCATAAAAAAATATAATCATGAGATTCCCCTCCATATTTTCTCCTTTTACGTGTAATTACCATCACAAATTTTATATTATAATTTTTGTTTTTAAAATAATATAATTATAAATATAAAAATAATGCAAAAAAACACTGAAAAAGCGTAAAATACGATTTTATCATATATTGTTTTTTTTTTTTTTTTTTTTTGGTAACCGTGGGATCCCAACAGTTTTTTAAGCCGAAAGACTAATACTACAAAACCCACGTTTCACCGTCATTTCTCTGTGGTGACCAGGGATCGAACCCAGGTGATGAAACTCACAGCTGTGAGTCCATTACCACCAGGCCACAACCATTTCGTTATTTTATCATATATTGTTGAAAATGAATATGCATAACTGCTATTGTACATTAATAACATTAATTAACTTAACTGAATGTAAATCATGCGTCGTTCCATGCGAGACTAAATTCAAGAAAATTTCAACATTGTGATTTTACATAGTATTATTATTTTTTAAAAATTGTAAATAAATTAATTTAATATACAATTTATTATCAGTGTCATGTCTATATGCTTCAAAATAAAGAAATTGTAAATTAGTTCCATGTCAATAATAATGTAAAATATTTATTAAAAAATTGAACTTACATCCGATAGATAAAAACATGACTTAATAAATAAATCATAAACTAATTTAGGTATAGACTTTCAATTTTTAAAATAATCCAAAAACAAAATTAGCGACTTTGACTAAATACATTGATTAATTTATCGGTCATGCATGGGTGAAATTTTATAAAAAAATATGTAATATTATTATAGGTTTTTTAAAGAATTTTTTTTTCAAGATCAAAACAAATTCAAGTACCGGTAACAGACAAGAAACTAGTTTAACATGTTTTGGTCCCATTTCGAAAAGATTATGGGTCTAAAACAGAACTTTTTAATTTTAAAAAAGTTCGTGTAGATTTCGAAGAAAAAAACAGACCTTAAAATTTGAGAAATGTTTGATTAAATAAACCGAAAGAAATGGCCAAAAGAAAAGGCGATTTGAGAAATGTCAGTCCATGGGCCTAATAGTGGGCCTACTTATTAGACGTTGATCTCTGAGCCTAAAAACTAATAAAGCCCAGCAGATTACACTTAATTGGCAATTAGGGTTGTTAATATGCAATTTTTTATTCGGTCCATCCAGAGCTAACATGCAGGTTTCCATGTAAACCTTTTTTTTTTAATTCAATGTTTTGTAACCACTAAAATTAAGAAAAAATAATTCATCATTCATAGACTAAAGTATATGAATATTTATCAATGTTCTAAAACGCAGTCTAGGTGGTATCTATGATATGGCTAAAACACTTATATTTAGCTAATAATATGGGTTTCAAAAACCTGAATAAATTTTTAATTTGATTAAAATAGATGTGCTTTGAATCATGTATAATCGAATCCGAATAAATCTTGTTATCCAAATCAGAGCCACACACTTCTAGTTCTATATATTGAAACGAACGGGTCCGTTGGTGGGCTTTAAGCCCATATTAACAACCCTATATTGACATTTTGGCAACCTTAGTAACTGGCAATTCTCAATATTTCTAACGATTTTTTTACCTGCTAGATACTAAAAGTCTAAAACTAAACAGTTGCTTCGTTACTCTTTTAGATATAATTGGTAGTTTTAGATATAAATAAGAGAAAGCAAATTATATTAAAAGGATGAAGATTCTAAGACCATTTTTAGTGGTGCTTCAAATTTCACATTTTCTTTTATTTTGAAACTGAAAGTGAAGAAACTTTTCGAATGGTACTTCATTTTCATCTTCGGAATGAAGGAATAAATAGTATTGTTCCATATTTGAAAATTTAAAAACTAAAAAAACAAAGTCTTACCATTAATTATATCGAATACGTGATGTCATTTTTAGTATATATTATTAGCTGATTGATCTGTAGAAATCATTATTATTAGTTTACGAAACTAAAGATCTAGAATAATCCAAATTAATATATTTTCTAATTGAAAATTATCGTGACAAATTTTTGTTTTTTATGACCAATATTGGTCCAAGTCCATGAGATGGACGAGTCTTGTCGTAATGTGAACTAGGCATGCATTCATTGCTACAACTTGCCCAAAAGCGTTTTTGGTAGGACACAATCTTAATAGAGGTCTTGAATTATCTATTAGGTTAAAGGTTGTACATTATTTATAGGAGTATAACTAGTAAATACCTATATTAGCTAATTACAATTATGATCTTAGTACATATGTTTATACGTTCTCTCAAGATGGAGGGATCTTGGTAACTCCAATCTTGAAACTGTCGACTTGAAATCGAGCCCGAGATAACGGTTTGGTGAAAGAGTCAGCTAGTCGATCCTTAGTTGAGATGTAAGAGACCCGAAGAGCACTAGATTGTATTTGGTTGCGTATGAAGTGATAGCCAAGTACAATGTGCTTCATCCGGGAATGAAAGATTGGATTTGCACAGAGATAGATGGTGCCGATGTTGTCGCAGTATATTACCGGTGGTGAGAACAGAAGGATACGCATCTCAGTGAGTAGAGAACATATCCATCGCAGTTCTGATGCTGTGTTTGCAACAGATCGGTACTCTGCTTCGGTGGATGATCGTGCAACACCGCGTTGTTTCTTTAAGAACCATGAGATGGCGTGACTGCCAAGGTAAATGACGTAGCCATTGGTGGAGACAAAATCATCGGTGTCTCCAGCCCAGTCCGCATCCGAGAAGGCATGTAATGTAAGCGAGTTAGATGCCTTGTAGTAAACCCCATGTGAAAGTGTACCTGCAAGGTAGCGAAGAACTCGTTTCGTGGCATTCCAATGGTCGATTCTTGGTCGATGCATGAATTGTGACAATCGATTAAGAGCATAGGCAATATCAGGTCGAGTGAAGGCGAGATATTGTAGACTGACAACAACTGTTCTAAACTTAGTAGGATCAGATAGAGATTCACCGGATTGTAGTGTAAGCTTCGGAGACATTGCCAAAGGTGTAGATACTGGCTTTGCTTGTAGCATGTTGTTATTTGTCAACAAGTCAACTATATATTTCTGTTGCTTCATGTGTAGGTCTTGAGGTGTTTTGGATACTTCGATGCCTAGGAAATAATGAAGTTCAGTTGGATTTTTTATGGAGAAACGGTCTGTGAGAGAGGCTAAGATATGTGAGACGAGATCATGAGAGTTTCCCGTGACGATGATATCGTCAACGTAGACGAGGAGATATGCCAGAGCATTGCCATGGTGATAGAAAAATAGGGATGTGTCCGCTAGGGAGTTAACAAAACCAGAGGAGATTAGATAGTTGCGGAGTTCTATGTACCACGCTCTTGGTGCTTGTCGAAGCCCGTAGATCGGTTTCTTTAGCTTACACACATAGTTTGGCCTGCCACGATCAACGAATTCTGGTGGTTGTGTTATATAGACTTCTTCTGTTAAGGTTCCTTAAAGAAATGCGTTGTTGACATCAAGCTGATATAATGATCATGATTTAGTGACAGAGACTCCAAGCACTAGATGAACCGTTGTAGATTTGATAACAGGGCTGAAAGTCTCCGAGAAGTCGACTCCGGGCTGTTGATGGAATCCTTTAGCAACAAGTCTCGCCTCGTACCTATCAAGCAAACCATTAGGGAGGTATTTAATTGTGAAAACCCATCGACATCCAACAACGTTTTGTGTAGGTGAAGGTGGAACTAAGTCCCAAGTATCATCGCGTTGCTCTCATCTGTCGCTGCTGGTCTCCAGTTCGGATCTCTCATGGCCTGGTTTGCAGTGGTAGGGAATGAGGGTGTTGTGATGGGAACGAAGGAAGAGAGATTTAGTTTGGTTTTGGGCTTGGTTATGTTATTTTTGGACCGGGTCTGCATATTGTGATTGTTTTTTTGGTGGGTTTTGTGGGGAATGGGCCGTAGGAGTTGGTTGGTTGATTTGTGGTGAGAAAGTAGGTAATGGTTTTGTGGAGTTTTCATTAGTAGTAGATGGGCTTGGTTGGGTTTGATTAGTTGTAGTTGGGCTTGGTATAGTTGATGTGTTTGGGCCGTATGTAATTAAAATAGGATTAGAGATTGAAGAGGTATCACATGGGTTTGTCGTGGATCCTAGTTCTGTGAATTTCCAATCACCAACGAAGACACAGGGTCTATCGACGGTTGGTGGTGAAGAGTCGAGTTCGGGGTGTCCGATTGTTCCAATGTAACTGGCGGATGAAGAGTGAGTGGAACCAGAATTACCGTCGGCACCGATTGCAGAGTTTCATGTTCGGAGATCAAAGGAGGCGATGGGGCTGGGTTTTTGAAAGGGAATGTGTGTTCATTAAATTGAACATGTCTGAGGTGAAGATGCGACCAGTCACTGCATCAAGGCACAAGTATGTGTCGGACCAATTTTTAATCAAAAGTTAATTAAGGTTTCATGGGTTAAATAATTAAAAGATTAATTGGTAAAATGTGAATGAGAAATGGACAAATGATAAATTATTTGGATCTAAGAGTTAATTTAACTCATAAGGTTAAGTGTATTTTTAACATTTGTTCCACATCGCTTAAATGATTAAAAATCCATGCGATATATAAGAGAGAACACACACTTCTATGTTCAAAAGTGTGCACCTAGAAAGAGAGATGGCCAAGCCGCTGTTGGGGTCAGATTCCACCTCTTGAAGATCAACAATTGGAAAATGGCTAAGTATGAAAAAGTACTAGCAGCGGGATCCCTAACCGTGAAGAGTTGGATCGGGACCCCTAACCGTGACAAGGAGGTGGATCGGGATCCCTAACCGTGACAAGACAAGTTGGATCAGGTACCCCGAACCGTGATTGGAGTGTTGGATCGGGACCCCTAACTGTGAAGAGGAGTTGGATCGGGATCCCTAACCTTGACAAGGTGGATCGGGATCCCTAACTGTGAAGAGTTGGATCAGGTACCCCGAACCGTGATTGGAGAGTTGGATCGGGACCCCTAACTGTGAAGAGGAGTTGGATCGGGATCCCTAACTATGACAAGAAGATGGATCGGGATCCCTAACTGTGAAGAGGAGTTGGATCGGGACCCCTAACCGTGATTGGAGAGTTGGATCGGGATCCATAACTGTGAAGAGGAGTTGGATCGGAACCCCTAACCGTGATTGGAGAGGTGGATCGGGATCCCGAACCGTGATTGGAGAGTTGGATCGGGACCTCTAACTGTGAAGAGGAATCGGATCGGGATCCCTAACTGTGATGGGAGAGTTGGATCGGGATCCCTAACCGTGACAAGACAAGTTGGATCAGGTACCCCGAACCGTGATTGAAGTAATTGGATCGGGTATCCCGAACCGTGACAGGGCAAGCTAGGCCGTGTACCCCGATCCATGGTACGACAGACGGATCGGGGGTCACGACCCACGGTGAAGAAGCTGGGTCGTGTCCTCCGATCCATGGTATGATAGGCGGATCGGGGATCACGACCCATGGTGAAGAAGCTGGGTCGTGTACCCCGATCTGTGACACGACAAATGGATCGGGGGTCACGACCCATAGTACGTCATCCGAGCCGTGAACCATGGCGTCACCCGAGCCGTGAAGCATGGTGTCACCCGAGCCGTGAACCATGGCGTCACCCGAGCCGTGAACCATGGTGTCATCCGAGCCGTGAACCATGGCATCACCCGAGCTGTGAACCATGGTTAGAGATTGGGCCGAGACAACGAGCCCACAAATTCAAGCCCACAAAAGAGATGACAAAGACAGCCCATGAGTCGAAGCCCATGACGATGATAGGTTTTGCTAGAAGGAAATCCCGAGGAATTAGGATATTTCCTTATCTCTTTAGACATTAACTTAGCCGACTTAAACATATATATATATACTCATGTAAACCCTCTGAAGGGGGGATCCGCAATTGACCTAGCAGAACTCTGTACTTTTGCTCTTATACGAAAAAGCTTTCTAGACAGCTTAATAAAAACACGATCTTTGGATCTCTGTTTGTGTTTTTGGTGGTTTTTACTCAGAAGTTTCAGATCTCTCTAAAAGACGTGACGAATTTAATTGGCGTGGATTTATACTCCCACAATTTGGCGCTAGAAGGAGGGGGAAGAAATTTTCTTACACCAAAGAACCACCACAAAACCGATCTGAAGATGATAGTGCTGTTGACACCATAAACGCCGGCGTGGAGGATCAGGCGAACCAACCCAAAGACGCTGGGGAGACTTCGACAACGCTCACAGAGATGAAAGCCATGCTAGAGACACTGCTCAAAAAGGCGGAGGAGTAAGACAAGCTGAACAACACAATGACGGGCGAGCTGAAGGCCCTGACAATGGCGAGTCGAACCCGAGGCATGGGATCAGGTCTGGATCAAGCTAGACGAATCGAGAGGCGCCTCAACCCAACGGCCCTGGACTTCACAACTCCGCTCAACCCACCGAGGACCCGAGGAAGACTGCCACTACTACATCAAAGCTCAGCAAACCTAGCCTCAGGAGTCCAAGGGGCAGACGACACGCTAACCGAAGAGGAGCCTGCACCAATCATCAATCTAGAGGAGGAGAACCGAATGGAGCAAAACATGGAAAGCCACGACAATCCAGAACACCTAGCAACTGGTCAAACCAGAACCAAAAGACGCGAAGCCATCCCCGAAGGCGATCAAGAGCTGACTGAGGAAGAGGAGAACATACTCTGGGCTGAGCAAGCACGGATGAACGAAGAGCGCCGAGCAGGAGTCAGAGCCCAGAAAGAAGAGATGGCTATGATGCGAGCAGATATGGATCGGGCAGCTGCAGACATAAAAGCTGTCCGATCCATGATGCACAGAGCAACTAGCAAGGTGCCAGAGATAGATCGTGTACTGGAGGAAGCACATAACCCCCCATTCACAGCACGGATAACTAGCACGAGAATTCCAGACCCTGGAAAGATGAAAGTCCCAATCTATGAAGGAAAGACCGATCCGAAGGAGCATTTGACGGCCTTCGCTATAGCCATGGGATGCTCGAATTTCAAGGAAAATGAGAGAGACGCCGGACAATGCCTTCTCTTCGTGGAGCATCTTAAGGGACCGGCGCTCCAGTGGTTCTCAAGACTCGAGCGGAATTCCATCAACAGCTATAACCAACTATCTGCGGCGTTCTTGAAACATTATTCCATCTTCATGGATTCCGGAACGTCTGATGCCAACCTGTGGACCCTAGCTCAAGGGCAGAACGAAACACTCCGGAGTTTCATTGGAAGGTTCAAAGCTGTTATGTCAAAAGTGGAAGGCCTGAGCGACAAAGCAGCCCTACTAGCCCTGAAGCGAGCACTCTGGTTCAATTCCGATTTTCGCAAAGAAATCGCGCTGAACACCCCCATGAAAATACAGGATGCTATGCATCGAGCAGCAGACTTCATCACCGAAGAGGAAGAGATGAAAATCCTAACCGAGAAGTACGGGAAGGCCAAAACAACGAACCATACTCCCCAAGTTTCAGCCCCTTCCAACACTAGGAAGAACAACCAAGGCTCCGGCTATATCCAGCACGAGGGAGGCTTTCGAGGAGCTCATAACTATCAAATTGACGCTCCTGGATTCGGTCGAGGAAGAGGCCGAGGCCGTGGAAGAAGCTCATGGAGCACATGGACCAAAAGCGAAAGTTCCTATGACGAGACGGCCTACTGTGAACATCACCACATCTACGGACATTCTACCGCGAACTGCCGAATTCTAGGCCTGAAGCTTTCTAAGAAATTAGCAGCCGGAGAGCTTGGAGGAAACGTCAGCCTCAAGGATCTCGAGATGGACGTAAACACATCCGCTCCGACAATGACAAAAGAAGATCACACCAAGCGCGATAGAAGGGACGACGAAGTGCCACCCTCTGGATCAAGCAAAAGAAGGATTAGCATGATAATGGGAGGATCCCACTATTGCTCAGATACCATCTCGTCAATCAAAGCATTCCAGCGAATGGCAGACGTCAGCATCAACTGGTATAAACCATCTAAGTTTCCAAACGACGTGTTATCATTCGAGAAAAGAGAAACGATCGGAATCGACAGAGCTCATGATGACCCTCTCGTGATCGAGTTGATAATCAACGACTGCGACGTAGCACGCGTATTGGTAGACACTGGGAGCACCGTGGACGTAATCTTCCTCGAAACTCTCAGAAGAATGAATGTAGACCTGTCCGAAGTGATATCTACTCCCAAACCCTTAACAGGATTCTCTGGAGAAACCACCATGACTACAGGGACAATCAAACTGCCTGTCCAAGCTGGCGAGGTGACGAAGATCGTTGAATTCTCTGTAGCTGACCACCCGGCCATCTACAATGTCATCGTGGGGACCCCCTGGTTAAATTCGATGCGCGCAGCCGTTTCAACCTACCATCTCTGTCTCAAGATTCCTACACCAAACGGCGTGAAAACGATTCGAGGAAATCCAAAAAGAGTCTCGTATCTGCTTTTTCGCCGCACACAAGCTCAGAAACCCGGTGACTGATCCGACGCAAGTTTAAAGCGTAAGAAGATAAAGACCGACAGAGAACCGGTGAAAGAGTTTTCGAAGCTGTTATAGCAGTTACAGATCGCGGTGGATCGCGAAGAAGAAGTGTCTAAACCAACTTGCGACCCCGTCATATCAGTCTGCATCGACGACAAACATCCGGAGCGATGCGTAGAAATTGGAGCAATGTTAGATGGAAAGATCAAAGAAGAACTCGTGGCATTCTTGAAGAAAAATATCAACACCTTCGCATGGGAAGCAGAAGATATGCCTGGCATCGATATCAGCATAACAAGCCACGAACTTAACGTGGACCCAACTTTCAAACCAGTAAAGCAGAAAAGAAGAAAACTTGGGCCAGACAGAGCTAAAGCGGTCAATGACGAGGTGGAGAGACTACTGCGCGTCGGATCGATAACTGAGGTGAAATACCCGGACTGGCTAGCTAACCCAGTGGTGGTCAAGAAGAAGAACGGCAAATGGCGTGTGTGCGTGGATTTCACCGACCTGAACAAAGCCTATCCAAAAGATAGCTTCCCCCTTCCACATATCGATCGTTTAGTCGAAGCAACGGCAGGGAACGCACTCTTATCTTTTATGGACAACCAGATCTTGATGAACCCCGACGATCGCGAGAAGACCGCTTTCATAACGAACCGTGGGATTTACTGCTACAAGGTGATGCCATTCGGCCTGAAAAATGCCGGAGCAACGTATCAGCGGCTGGTGAACAAGATGTTCGCTAATCAACTCGGAAAGACAATGGAGGTTTATATAGACGACATGCTGGTGAAATCACTAAAGGAACAGGATCACGTCACTCATCTCAAGGAATATTTTTCGCAGCTGAACTTTCACGACATGAAGTTAAATCCGACCAAGTGCAGATTCGCAGTCACTTCGGGAGAATTCCTTGGTTATCTCGTAACTCACCGCGGCATTGAGGCAAACCCTAAGCAGATCGACGCACTCATCAATATGACTTCACCAAAGACAAAAAGGGAAGTCCAGCGTCTTACCGGGAGGGTAGCCGCGCTTAATCGATTCATCTCACGATCCACCGACAAGTGCTTACCGTTCTACGATACTTTGCGAGGGAACAAGAAGTTCGAGTGGACGGACAAATGCGAGGAAGCTTTTCAGTAACTCAAGAACTATTTGGCTACCCCCCCAGTTCTCGCAAAACCAGAAGCAGGAGAACCACTTTTTCTAGTACACCGCCGTTTCTGCCACAACAGTAAGCGGCGTGTTGATTCGAGACGAGCGCGGATAACAGAAACCGATATTTTACGTAAGTAAAACCCTTACAAACGCGGAGACGAGGTATTCGCAGATGGAGAAATTGGCGCTATCCATAGTTATGTCGGCCAGAAAGCTAAGGCCATACTTTCAGTCTCACTCAATCGTCGTCCTGAGCACCTTTCCGATAAGGTCCGTTCTGCACAGCCCAAGTCAGTCTGGAAGGCTAGCAAATTGGGCAATCGAACTAAGCGAATACGACATTGAGTATCGCGGACGCACGTGCGCTAAATCGCAAGTTCTGGCATATTTTCTTATCGAACTACCTGAAGAAGGGATTGACGGCGAGATGCAGAGTCAGCTGTGGAAACTCCACATCGACGGCTCATCCTCCAAAAATTGTTCGGGAGTGGGGACACGGCTGACTTCTCCAACTGGCGAACTACTGGAACAATCCTTCCGCCTTGGCTTCCACGGATCCAACAATGAAGTGGAGTACGAAGCCTTGACTGCCAGGATGAAGCTTGCTAATGGCCTAAAAATTGAGCAACTCCATGCATTTTGCGATTCCCAACTAGTTGCGAATCAGTTCAGCGGTGAATACGCGGCAAAAGATGATCGAATGGAAGCTTACTTGAAGATCGTCAAAGAATTATCCGTACAGTTCAAATAATTCATCCTAACACGCATTCCGCGAGGCGAGAACACCCCAGCCGACACACTTGCAGCCCTTGCATCAACTTCCGATCCAGATCTAAAGAGAGTAGTCCTGGTAGAATTCATCCGGCACCCGAGCGTTAGTCTTGGCGATTCAGTACATGCCATAACCCGTTCACAAGCGGCCAGAGAAGAAACAGACGTCACGACTAGGCAAGAAATGGTGGAGGAAATACAGGAAGAATTGGCTAACCAATCACCCGCAGAGCCAGATATTGCCCCAATGGACGAAGATAATCGTGAAGAGTCACCAACCGTGGAAAGCAGCAACGACCCCGTCATTGAACCCAACGAGGGAGCAACCGAGGTCAACAACGACGCAGAATATGGCTGCGACAAGGAATGGTTCGGCGCAATCAGAAGTTACATATACGACGACATCCTACCAACCAAAAAATGGGCAGCTCGGAAGGTTCGAGCCCAGGCAGCACGATACGTGTTACTCGATGGAAATATCTTCAAGTGGAGATTCTTAGGACCATTGCTCAACTGCGTGGAAGGAAAGGACGCTAGGAAGATTATGGAGGAAATTCACAACGGTTCATGTGGAAATCACTCTGGAGGGAGAGCACTAGCAATAAAAGTCAAACGTCACGGCTACTATTGGCCAACAATGATCAAAGATTGTAAGGTGTTTTCAGCCAAATGCGAAAAATGCCAACGCCATGCGCCGATGATTCACCAGCCAACAGAAGTTCTTTCTTCAATCTCGTCCCCGTATCCATTCATGCGATGGTCTATGGACATCGTCGGACCGCTGCATCCATCAAAACAGAAACATTTTCTTCTAGTTTTGACAGACTATTTCTCAAAATGGGTCGAAGCCGACTCCTATGGCAACATTAAAGATGCGCAAGTGGAGGCCTTTGTCTGGAAAAATATCATATGCCGACATGGAGTACCATACGAGATCGTGACAGATAATGGCTCGCAGTTCATCTCAAATCGTTTCGAAGGTTTCTGCGAGAAATGGAGAATCAGACTCAGCAAGTCTACTCCAAGATACCCACAAGGGAACGGACAAGCCGAAGCAATCAACAAAACAATCCTCGACGGCCTGAAGAAGCGCTTTGATGAGAAAAAGGGACGTTGGGCTGAAGAACTGGAGGGAGTACTTTGGTCTCACCGCACCACCCCACGACGAGCAACGGGAGAAACCCCATTCGCCCTCGTATACGGAACTGAGTGTGTCATCCCCCCCAGAGATACATTTCCCAGGGATTCGACGGAGGCTATTACCCGAACAAGAAGGGCTCAATCACGTATTGATGCTTGACGAACTGGACTTGATCAACGTAAGAAGGGACCAAGCCTTGATCAGGATCCAGAATAATCAAAATGCGGCCGCAAAATACTATAATTCCAACGTTCGAGAACAAAGATTCTACGAAGGAGATTTAGTTTTGCGGAAGGTTTTTCAGAACACAGCAGAACCAAATACCGGCAAAATAGGAGCAAATTGGGAAGGACCCTACAAGATCACCGAAGTAATCAAACCAGGAGTTTACAAACTTGCTAACATGACAGACGTTCCAGTACCGAGATCATGGAACGCAATGCATCTCAAAAAGTACTATCACTAAGCTACTTTACATGAACTACAAGGCGACTTGATCCCTGCAAAGGATACGTAGGCAGCTCGTCTTCGGAAGGGTACGTATACTCGTATACTCCCATCTTTGTAAATGACTCTACGATCTATCAAAGCAAAGCTTTACTTAAACACCTTTCAAGAATCATTGTCTTAACAAGAACATACATGCTCATACAAATCAAAGCTATAATGGGCACTACACCACACCTCCCTTACTGCTGGCCACAGTAATGAAATCTTGCATCCATCTCGGATCTACACTATCACATCCGTCTCAGGATTAAAAGCGCGCTATACAAATACTTTGCTCATTGTCGGAGCGGATGTGTTTATGGTAACATATCCGTAAACCGAAATGTTCATCCTAAATTATACAAGCATATGTTCATTATCGGAGCGAGTACATTTATGGTAATGAACCCGTAAATCGAAATGTTCAAAAACTAAACTATGCAAACTTATGATCAATTTTGGAGCAGGGAAGTTTACACTAACTGTACGCCGAATCGGCCATCTCGAATATAACTACTATGCAAATTTAAACGTAGAACCATTCGTCTAAAAATAGCTACATCTAATCATTCGGATTTGTCATCAAAAGGGATAAGCATACTTAAGTATCTCCTCGCATACATGTTTATCAAAACACAAGGCATTCTCTTATAACAACGAGCAATAAGAGAGGAGGCTAAGTTCATGAAATTACTTGGATAAAGCCATCCAGGCATTAACAAAAAATGAAAAAGAGTTTTAAAACTAAACAAAGAAAAGAGGATCGTAATCCTCCACTATCTCGGGAGTCATAACCGCCTTCTGCTCTGACTCCACTACCCGCTCAGCTAATTCACCTTCGGGGGCCTTGTCCTCCTCAAGAAGCGCCTCAGCAAACTCTGCAACCTTTTTCTCTAGCGCCGGATCGAGAGATTTCGCAGGAATGGGTTCGGGGACTGTATCTTTAACAAACTCCATCGGACTGAGATCAGCCAAGCCAGGCGTTCCCTTGTTAGAACCAGAAAAATCCTCGATCCCGACGCTTGCAGCAGCAGTCTCCATGGGCTCCCCGTCATTGAGCTCCTTTAGAATGTCAGATCGGATCGGAGACAGTCGCAGGATTCCTCTCATTTCCGCCACGAGCTGAGCAAATGCCTCGTGAGATCCCGACAAGCCCTGCTTCTGCTCAGCCAAAGTCTCCACCTCGGCATAGAGAGATGGCGGCTCATCGCTTTGGAGCAGCCCAATAAATTGAAGATTGCCTTCAATCTAGGCAAGATCAAGCATGTTCTCCTTTGGCTCACCATCGATCTGGTCAAGAAGCTTCGCAGCTCGGGAAACTTTGCCTTCGAACGTCGTCATGGTCTCGCGTCTTGCCTCCAGAACATCTCGCTCGACCTTGCTCTCAAGAAGGTCATTCGCATCCCGGCTCACTTTGCCTGACTCTAGCCGCATGATCCGCTCGTCAGCTTCTTTGATGTGCTTCCTGCTCTGTTCAGCATCAGCTTCAAGGTCCTTAATCCATTTCACGGCTTTTTCCTGTTCGGCAGCTTGATTTGCCTCGGCTTCTTTGAGCTTCCCATCCAGCTCAATGGCTTTTCACCTAGCGTCTTCGACCTTCTCACGATCCCTGTGGGCGTCAGATTCATATCCCATCACCATCCTATTAAGATGGGATATGAACTGCACAACAACGAGAAACACTATTTAAAAAAAAGAGGGCTGAAATGGATCGGATGACGAAAATGAAACAAGTAAACGTCACATACCTTGACGCCCCGAAGAGACACTTCGCTATAGGCCTTGTCCCTAAGCAGAGTATCAGATGGCGGAAAATGATCACCTGGACATGTGATCCTTGAAAAGATAGCCGCAGAAGCAGAGGCATCATTGTAAGCCCCTTCAGCGTTTATCGGAGCGGCAGAGAGGGGTATTGCTTCAGGGATGGCTCGAGGCAATTCAGTACGTCGCAATCGCTTCGAGGCCTCTCCTTGTCGTCTATTGGCTGGCGTTTTTTGCTCGTGGCTTTCTTCTCCTTAACCTTCCCTTTGCCTTTGTCTTTATGTGGTACAATTTGAGAGTCAGCTGGACGAAGCCCCAGGATGACTCCTTTAGGAGCCGGTTCGTGAGGGTTATCAGCAGAAGTTGGCTCAGGGACGGTGGTGACCACGGTTTGAGAGCTCGGGGGGCGAGATTGACTAAACGCTTTTGCCTGCTTCACTCTCTCCTTGGCTTCTGCCTCCGCTTTGGCTTTCGCGGCAGCCCGATCCCTAAAAGTAGGTCTTCCCATCGTATCTCTTGAGGAGTGAGAAGGGGACGATTGCTCAACTGATTGTCCTTCTGAAAGGGCTCGTGCTCTCTCAACTCGGTGAAGATTGAAATCTCTAGACCAATTACACTTGCGAGCTGAAAGCACTTCGTGAACCTCAGACAGATCGGGAGGCAATGAAAGACGAGGATGACGAACTACAAAATAATAATATTTATGCAAGGTCAGAAAAACCTAAAAAAGAAAAAGGGAACTGCTAAATAATGGAAACCCGAGCCGTGGCCCAAGTCGAGCAACGGATCGGCTACCAATTTCTCCCCAGCCAGACTTGACAAACTGAAGGCACCTCTGACCCACCGACGCTTCAGAAATAGGGACGAAAAAGAAGTAGTCTTCCCAATTATCGTCTTTCGACGGGAAGCCTCTTATGATATTTCTCCTAGCTTTGCCCGACACATAGTACTTCAGCTCTCTCTTATTACGACGTCTAAACTCCAGCAAGTGTG
This sequence comes from Pseudoturritis turrita, assembly GCA_900406555.1. Classification (NCBI taxonomy): domain Eukaryota; kingdom Viridiplantae; phylum Streptophyta; class Magnoliopsida; order Brassicales; family Brassicaceae; genus Pseudoturritis; species Pseudoturritis turrita. The sequence continues at coordinate 388,823 of OVBL01000921.1, read as the reverse complement.
TCAGATGCTCAACTCCAACTTCTACATCGCACTCATAACTCCTGATCAGAATACCAATCATATGCCTGATTCCCCGAACATTGACTTGAGAAATAGCCAAGTTGTACTTCCAAAGGAACTGCATAATAACTTCAGGGATCGGAAACCATAACAGGCAGCGGTAGAAGAAAATTTCGTAGAGAGTAAAGTGGTTAGGGGGAGGATTGCTGGCTCGGTCTTAGGGCCAAGGAAGAACAAGCTCGACTTCCTCAGAAATGCAAAACCTATGCCTAAGGGCAGATAACGAATCCATGGTTGAAAGGGTTGAACAAGGTGGATCGGGTCGTTTTCTTGTTTTCTTCTTCCTTGAAGTCTGATGGTTGAGACCCATGAAACGTTTCAACTCCTGTCTGGCCATAGCTGGATCAAAGAACCAGTCTTCTGGTTCAACTTTTGGCGGATCGGGATCAGCTACATCAATAAAGGGGTTTGCCACCTCGTCAAAAGGGGAGTCGTGAAGTTGGGGCACTTCAAATCTCAGAGGACTCCCGGAATTGCTGCCTACTCCTGAGGATTCAGAGAGCACCATTTTTCTGCCAAAGAGGGAGGGTCCAACCCCCGAACCGCTTGGATCATCTAGGTTTTCTAAAATATGTGCACCAGATGAATCTTCCCGACTACAGCTCCGGGCGAGAAACGGATCAGGAGAGGAGGATGGTTCGGGAAGCGAAGACTGTCCCGAAATGCCAAACAAGCGGGTATATGGATCGGGAGACGCAGAAACAGATGACTGAGACATTTCATTGAATTCGAAGATGGATCGGGGTCTTTAGAGGATATGATCAGATCGAGATCCTTAAACAACTCACGAGAATCTAGAGTTTCTAAAATTCACAAGATGGATCGGGATTCTCAGCAGCTTATCAAAATAGATCAAAACCTTTAAAAGATGAAGAACAAGTCGAAGATCCTTTTAATAATAGCAAGTCGATCTAGATCTTCAAAGTAAACTGCCGGAAAAGTTGAAGACGGCGACGGAGCTAGTTGGAGATGGATCGGGAAATTCAAGCAGATCGGCGGTGAAGGAAGAACAACGGAGTTTTGATAAAAAATAACTTAAGCAAAAAACCTAGAGAGAGAAAGAAGAGAGAGGTTACCTGCTTTGAAATTTTTTTCGGAGAAATGAAGTGGAGAATAAATGAGAAGTATCGCGAATTATTTAGGCAAATGGTGATGTCATTCGCCTCGGGAACCAGCAAAGACGCTTGCAATCCCCGATAAAGGTATCAAGGCAACAGAACCCTGAATTGAGTTTGCGTAGGAAGTCATACCCGAACTGAATCAGCAATACTACAAAGAAATGATTCGGGGCTATCCATGGATCATGGTTCTGGATCATCATCAAAAAGGACAGTTCGGGACGACCACGAGAATTGTTGATCTCACTCGACCACTTACAGCTCGGCACTAACATTACTGATACTGCCAAGCTGGGGGGCTAACTGTTGGGGTCAGATTCCACCTCTTGAAGATCAACAATTGGAAAATGGCTAAGTATGAAAAAGTACTAGCAGCGGGATCCCTAACCGTGAAGAGTTAGATCGGGACCCCTAACCGTGACAAGGAGGTGGATCGGGATCCCTAACCGTGACAAGACAAGTTGGATCAGGTACCCCGAACCGTGATTGGAGAGTTGGATCGGGACCCCTAACTGTGAAGAGGAGTTGGATCGGGATCCCTAACCGTGACAAGGTGGATCAGGATCCCTAACTGTGAAGAGTTGGATCAGGTACCCCGAACCGTGATTGGAGAGTTGGATCGGGACCCCTAACTGTGAAGGTGGAACTAAGTCCCAAGTATCATCGCGTTGCTCTCATCTGTCGCTGCTGGTCTCCAGTTCGGATCTCTCATGGCCTGGTTTGCAGTGGTAGGGAATGAGGGTGTTGTGATGGGAACGAAGGAAGAGAGATTTAGTTTGGTTTTGGGCTTGGTTATGTTATTTTTGGACCGGGTCTGCATATTGTGATTGTTTTTTTGGTGGGTTTTGTGGGGAATGGGCCGTAGGAGTTGGTTGGTTGATTTGTGGTGAGAATGTAGGTAATGGTTTTGTGGAGTTTTCATTAGTAGTAGATGGGCTTGGTTGGGTTTGATTAGTTGTAGTTGGGCTTGGTATAGTTGATGTGTTTGGGCCGTATGTAATTAAAATAGGATTAGAGATTGAAGAGGTATCACATGGGTTTGTCGTGGATCCTAGTTCTGTGAATTTCCAATCACCAACGAAGACACAGGGTCTGTCGACGGTTGGTGGTGAAGAGTCGAGCTCGGGGTGTCCGATTGTTCCAGTGTAACTGGCGGATGAAGAGTGAGTGGAACCAGAATTACCGTCGGCACCGATTGCAGAGTTTCATGTTCGGAGATCAAAGGAGGCGATGGGACTGGGTTTTTGAAAGGGAATGTGTGTTCATTAAATTGAACATGTCTGAGGTGAAGATGCGACCAGTCACTGCATCAAGGTACAAGTATGTGTCGGACCAATTTTTAATCAAAGTTAATTAAGGTTTCATGGGTTAAATAATTAAAAGATTAATTGGTAAAATGTGAATGAAAAATGGACAAATGATAAATTATTTGGACCTAAGAGTTAATTTAACTCATAAGGTTAAGTATATTTTTAACATTTGTTCCACATCGCTTAAATGATTAAAAATCCATGCGATATATAAGAGAGAACACACACTTCTATGTTCAAAAGTGTGCACCTAGAAAGAGAGATGGCTAAGCCGCTGTTGGGGTCAGATTCCACCTCTTGAAGATCAACAATTGGAAAATGGCTAAGTATGAAAAAGTACTAGCAGCGGGATCCCTAACCGTGAAGAGTTGGATCGGGACCCCTAACCGTGACAAGGAGGTGGATCGGGATCCCTAACCGTGACAAGACAAGTTGGATCAGGTACCCCGAACCGTGATTGGAGAGTTGGATCGGGACCCCTAACTGTGAAGAGGAGTTGGATCGGGATCCCTAACCTTGACAAGGTGGATCGGGATCCCTAACTGTGAAGAGTTGGATCAGGTACCCCGAACCGTGATTGGAGAGTTGGATCGGGACCCCTAACTGTGAAGAGGAGTTGGATCGGGATCCCTAACTATGACAAGAAGATGGATCGGGATCCCTAACTGTGAAGAGAAGTTGGATCGGGACCCCTAACCGTGATTGGAGAGTTGGATCGGGATCCATAACTGTGAAGAGGAGTTGGATTGGGACCCCTAACCGTGATTGGAGAGGTGGATCGGGATCCCGAACCGTGATTGGAGAGTTGGATCGGGACCTCTAACTGTGAAGAGGAATCGGATCGGGATCCCTAACTGTGATGGGAGAGTTGGATCGGGATCCCTAACCGTGACAAGACAAGTTGGATCAGGTACCCCGAACCGTGATTGAAGTAATTGGATCGGGTATCCCGAACCGTGACAGGGCAAGCTAGGCCGTGTACCCCGATCCATGGTACGACAGACGGATCGGGGGTCACGACCCACGGTGAAGAAGCTGGGTCGTGTCCTCCGATCCATGGTACGATAGGTGGATCGGGGATCACGACCCACGGTGAAGAAGCTGGGTCGTGTACCCCGATCCGTGACACGACAAATGGATCGGGGGTCACGACCCATAGTACGTCATCTGAGCCGTGAACCATGGCGTCACCCGAGCCGTGAAGCATGGTGTCACCCGAGCCGTGAACCATGGCGTCACCCGAGCCGTGAACCATGGTGTCACCCGAGCCGTGAACCATGGCATCACCCGAGCTGTGAACCATGGTTAGAGATTGGGCCGAGACAACGAGCCCCCAAATTCAAGCCCACAAAAGAGATGACAAAGACAGCCCATGAGTCGAAGCCCATGACGATGATAGGTTTTGCTAGAAGGAAATCCCGAGGAATTCGGACATTTCCTTATCTCTTTAGATATTAACTTAGCCGACTTATACGTATATATATATACTCATGTAAACCCTCTGAAGGGGGGATCCACAATTGACCTAGCAGAACTCTGTACTTTTGCTCTTATACGAAAAAGCTTTCTAGACAGCTTAATAAAAACACGATATTTGGATCTCTGTTTGTGTTTTTGGTGGTTTTTACTCAGAAGTTTCAGATCTCTCTAAAAGACGTGACGAATTTAATTGGCGTAGATTTATACTCCCACAGCCGCCGCTCGCTCGGCACGGCACGTGGCACATGAAACGTGGCTCGAGGGCTCGTGGGCTTTATATTTGGCACTTAGGACACTTGGACACGTGTCTTGCGCTCCACCTCCTGACATTACCCCTTGTGATTATTGGCCACGATTTGCGCCCTGTCTTTATGATAGAGGAGTTGATCACCTCTCTCTTGTGCTATATATTCAAGCTTCATCTCTTTTCATTCTTCACTCACTCATCTCTGAAACATCAGAAAGAACAAACTCTAGCAATCTCTCTCTCTCTCTTCTCAGTAAGTGTCTCGAGAGTATAACGTAGATTATCGGTTTGTAGATTCTATAGTCGAGTGTCGCGAGTATAGTCTCACACAGTTGTATCCTGGGATTCAGAATCTCACAGATCCGCCACACTGCGGGAGATTTTATGAATTAAGGAGAGAGATCATATCTCGACTCTATGTTCTTTTTAAATCGTTTTATATATATCATTTAATATTCTTCTTAATTCGTATTTATTCAATCCGGTTTTTTTTGGTTCCTACAAACTTAATTCATAAAATCCGCTTCCTGCTTATCGCTTGAATCGGATTGAGAATTGCGATCTGTTCATAAACGATTTCAAAAACGATTTAAAAAATTTCTTTTTTATTTAATCTGAAACAGTTCTGCAAACGTTCTATAATAATTTCGCGGAAGGTTTCCTTCTAATCTGAATTTTTTTATTAATCTGTCAAATTCATAAACGATTTCCGTGACGGCCTTTTGGCGAGTTTCGCGAAACGTTTATTTTTCTGGGAAAAACTTTCTGGTTAAATTCCACATAATTATATAGTGATTAAAACGCTTTATAAAGTTATCACTTTCATTTATCGTTACTGATTCTGTTTATCTTCTGATACAGATCATGACTACTGGTGATGACAATGTTCTCTCGGGCAACGGATCCAGTGCGTTGACGCCCCAAATCGGGAATGTTCTTCCACTGCAAACCTCCGCTGTGCTTTCCTCGCTGCTATCACTCCAGATAAGTTCGATGGGACCAACTTCAAGTCGTGGCAGAAAAAGATGCATTTCTTTCTAACCACACTGAAATTGGAGAAGTATCTCACGGAGAGCAAACCTGTTTTGCCTTCGGAGAATACTGATCTCCGAGCTCTGGCTAGTGTCGAGGCATGAAACCATGGAGACTACTTGTGCCAAGGCTACATCCAGAACCGGCTGGTTGACCAGCTGTACAACGTGTACAATGAGTTTCAACCTCCAAGACTCTCTGGAATGCTTTGGATATGAAGTACAAGTCTTTCAATATGGGCTCCGGAAAGTTTGCTGCTGTGAAATTCCTGAACTACAAAATGGTGGATTCAAAATCCATCATGGAGCAAGTTCATGAGCTTCAAATGATCATTCAAGAGATAACCGATGAAGGAATGAAGATCTGTAAAATCTTCACAGTGAATTGTTTCATCGAGAAGTTATCTCCTAATTGGGTGGACTTCAAGAACTATCTCGATCATAAGCAAAAGGGTTTGACGTTGTCAACCTTGATATCTAGGCTACAAAATGAGTCGCTCAAGCGAAAATCCATCACGGATACACTCATGATGCTAATGTGGCAGAGTACAAAAGGAGGAGAAAAGGTAAGTTTGTTCCTAACAAACCTGTGCCAAACAAGATCCCTCCTCAGACATCCACGACCTTCAAGAAGTAGACTTTCCCGAAGAAATTCGAAGGGAAGTGTACCTACTGCAACAAGAAGGGGCATTTGGCTTCCGAATGTCGTAGAAAGGCAAAGGATGCTCAAGCAAACCTGACCAAAGCTGACACGTGCACGGTGGTCACAGAAGCTAACATGGCTGAGGAAAACCCTAAGGAATGGTGGTACGATACCGGTGCCACTACCCATATATGCATCGATAAGACGATTATTAGCACCTATCAAAAGAGCAAGAGTGATAATCAGCTCAGGATGGAGAACATGTCAAAATCCAAGATTGAAGGCACGGAGAAAATCGTGTTGAAGATGACTTATGGCAATGAACTCACTCTGAACAATGTGAAACACGTGACAGACATGAAGAAGAACTTGATCTCCGGAACCGTATTGGACAAGCATGGATTTGCTATCAACTACGAGTCCGACAAGCTGATCATCAAGAAGCATGGTATTTTTATTGGCAAGGGTTATGAAAAGGATGGACTTGTCAAAATGTGTGTTCAGACAGTCATCTGAAACAATAATCTAACCACTTCCAAAGTTTCAATGAAAAAGAAACTAGTTGCTTATTTGACTGAGTTTGATAACATTTGGCATTAACGATTAGGACATGTGAATTATAAATCTATACAAAAATTAATTAATTTGAATCTAATTCAGAAATGTAAAATAAACAAAGACAAATGTGAAATTTGTGTACAAGCAAAACTTACAGAAACACCATCACCTTATGTAGAAAGAACAACCAAACCTCTTGGTTTAATACACACAGATTTGTGCGACTTAAAGTTTGTACAAACAAGAGGTGGTAAAAAGTATTTTGTAACATTCATAGACGATTGTACAAGATACTGCTATGTATACCTATTACGTAGCAAATACGAAGTCTTGGAAATTCAAAAAATACAAGACCGAAGTCGAAAACTAACTTGGAAAAACTATTAAAATAGTTCGAAGTGATAGAAGAGGTGAATACAATGGACCTTTTAATGCATTATGTACTGAAAAAGGTATTATCCATCAAACCACTGCTCCCTACTCACAACAATCAAATGGAGTTGTGGAACGAAAAACCGTACTCTAAAAGAAATGATGAATGCAATGTTACAGGAATCTGGGTTATCCCAAAATCTGTGGGGGGAAGCTTTGCTCATCACAAACTATATCCTTAACAAAATTCCACACAAAGTCACTGGCAAAATGCCATATGAACTTTGGAAAGATAACGTACCTTCGTACAAATACCTCAAAGTGTGGGGGTGCCTAGCAAAAGTCGCAGTACCACCTCCTAAAAAGCCATAATTGGACCTAAAATCGTGGATTATTTATTAATCGGATATGCACACAATAGTAGTGCTTATCGATTTCTGTTCATAAATTAGACATATCAGATATCCATATAAACACAATCATGGAATCACGGAATGCATCTTTCTTCGAACACGTGTTTCCTTGTAAGGCTAAACAAGGTTCAAAGAAAACTCGAGAAGAAAGAGACGCAACTACCTCTATAAATAAGGCAAGCACTTCTGGGACATCATCTAATGGTATTGAAGAAGTGGAAGATGAACCTAGACGTAGTAAAAGAGCTCGTAAGGAAAAATCTTTCGGTGAAGATTTCTTAATGGTCTTTCTCCTCGAGAATGTACCAAGAACATACACTGAAGCCATGTCTACACCAGACGCACCTTATTTGAAGGAAGCCGTCAATAGTGAAATGGACTCGATTATGCAACATCATACTTATGAGTTAACCGAGTTACCACCAGATTTTAAACCGCTTGGGTGTAGATGGATTTTCAAAACAAAATTGAAAATCGATGGCATAATTGATAAGTACAAGACTAGACTGGTGGTGCAAGGATTTCGACAAAAAGAAGGTCATGATTTCTTTGACACCTATTCTCCGGTAACGAGAATAACTTCAATTCGAATGCTGATAGGAATTGCAGCATTACGAGACCTCGAAAGCCATCAAATGGATGTAAAAACTGCTTTTCTAAATGGTGATTTAGAAGAAGAGATTTATATGAAACAACCCGAAGGTTTTATAGTCCCCGGACAAGAACACAAAGTCTGTCGACTTGTGAAGTCATTATATGGACTTAAACAAGCCCCAAAATAATGACATGAAAAGTTTGACAATGTAATAATGTCAAATGGATTTCACATCAATGAATGTGACAAATGCATATACATCAAAATTACTCATAGCGCGTATATTTTGCTCTGTTTATATGTAGATGACATGCTCATTATTGGGAGCAACAAAGATATTATCCAACAAACTAAGAACATGCTTAGTGGACAGTTTGACATGAAAGACATTGGTCTCACAGATGTCATTCTAGGAATAAAAATCATAAGGACTTCAGACGGAATAACTCTGTCTCAAGATCATTATGCAGAAAAAATCCTAGAGAGGTTCAAGAACCACTCTACTGGGACTGTAAAAACTCTGGTAGACTCGCAACTTACCTTGACAAAAAATTCGGGTAAAACGGTGTCACAAGTGGAGTATGCTCGGGTTATCGGTAGTCTGATGTACTTAACCAATTGTACTCGATCCGATCTGATGCACGCAGTCAATGTACTGAGCCGCTATACAAGTAATCCAGGCAAACAACACTGGAAAGCCATAACAAGAGTTTTAAACTACTTGCGATACACTAAAAAGTATGGCTTGCACTACGGTAAAGATCCGGCAGTTTTGGAAGGATAAAGTGATGCAAACTGGATATCTGACTCCAAAAACTCTAAATCCACAAGTGGATATGTCTTTACTCTAGGCGGTGCAGCAGTGTCCTGGAAATCTTCCAAACAAACTTTGTTGGCTATATCAACCATGGAATCTGAATTCATAACGTTAGACAAAACTGCAGAAAAAGCAGAATGGCTTCGCAATTTTTTGGAAGATATCCCCATGTGGGAGAAACCAGTCCCGACACTACGTGTACACTGTGATAGTCCATCGGCTATCGCACGGGCACTGAATACTCTTTACAATGGTAAATCTCGACATATCAGACGACGACATAAAACTATTAGACATTTGATCTCAACTGGTGTAATCACAGTAAACTATATAAAATCGGCAGATAATCTAACTGATCCGTTTACTAAAGGTTTGCCAAGACATCAAGTGGTTCAATCATCGAAAGGAATGGGTTTAAAGCCTATTACTTAAGAGGAAGTTTTGATGGAAATCCCACCTACTATGACTGGAGATCCCACGATGTAGGTTTAAAGGGACAACTAATTCAAGCTAACTCTACTTACAAGCACTGGAAATTACCCAGTTCCTAAGATGATATACAGTGCTTCCTATATAAAAAAGGATAAGCATTGCTTGTAATGATATTCACCATAGCTTTAATATATTCGTGAAGTATTACAGGAAACTTCATAAAACAAAGTCTAATGACATATCACCTAATGAGTGCGAAAAAGCCGTTTCTAGGAGAATGAACGAAATGCTATATTCTCTGAATCCACTCATGATACCAGACATGTTCAAGGCCACAATGAACACAATAGAGAACTAAGTTCTACGAGAAAATGAAACTGGGTTATGGCTGTTGTCTAGGTTTACACAAAAATCCTGATGGTTCAAGACATCATGTTCACCATCTGGTCAAGTAAATCCGACAGATATTAACAATGAGTGGTTCAAAGCTGAAAAATGCAACCATCTCAGACACAATGATTTTTCACTTATACTCTCGACCGTCTGTCTGTCTAGTCTAGTCAGTAGAGTCCTTCGTATCTGTCAAAATCTTCATTTGTTTAGAGTCATTTCTATTCATGTGGGGGATTGTTGGTCGTCCAAAGAGCTTTTGAAATGGTGATTCGAGAGAGTGGATTGGTGTCGGAAGTCTGCTGATGAGGTATACGACTGCTGCGAATGCGTAGGGCCAATAAGTTTTTGGGACAGCAGCTTGAGACAGCAATGTCATGCCTGTTTCGACAACGTGATGATGTTTTCTCTCTGAAACACCATTGTGTTATGGTGTGTGTGGTGGTGTTGTAAGGTGGGATATGCCATGTTCAAAGAGATAAGGTCGTAGAGCAACAAATTCGCCACCGTTGTCGGAGTACAAAGTGTTGATATGTGTGTTGAAGTGATTCTCCACTAGCGCCTTGTATGCAATGAATGTGTCACGAACCTGTGACTTTTGCTTGAGGGGATATAACCAAATATATCATGTGTAGTGGTCTGATGCGGATAATTTACCTTTGCTAGAGAGCGAAGATCCAATAGGCGATCGAAGTTTTAAAATTTATAAAGCCTCAAATAAAACCACAAGTGCATGGTACACCGAGGTAGTACTTAAGGATCGATCCCAAGGGACTAAAACTTGCACACTAGAGATGCGAGAAACAAACTAATCTATAGCAAATATTTTTGTGTTTTTGTTTGGGTTTAAAATATAAGAAATGCAAGAAAGTGAAATACAAGAAGATAAACAAGATAAAAGCATTGGACCATGAGTTTAACTATCATAAGAATGGATTAACAACCAAACAATGATTTAAAAGATTGCATTAAACATCATCCTAGAACATGGAATTCACAAATATGACTAATCCACTTCCGTGGCACTAATCACTTCACTAATCACCTAACTGTCGTAAACTTCCATTTGCAATTAGATAATCAATAAAAATTAAAAAAACAATTCCAATTAGTTCACTAAATGCCCTAATCATCAATTCTCATCGGTTAGGTATGTAAAGCTCACAAAAAGTTTGGTTCAAGCATTTTCACAAACACCTTCCGGGCGTGAAATGCCTAAAGTCTAGATTTTGATTGATCAAGTCAAAACTAGCATTAAGCTCAACCTAAGTGAAGGATCTAACAATAATCAACCTAAATCATCATCATATAACCATTAAAGCACCTAATCTAGCATTACCCATGATCCAACTAAAGACTAAATGCTAAACATGATAAAATATGGAGCAAAATGTATAAACATAAAGATAAAGGATATAGGTGAAGAATTCTTCACTAATTGGCATGAGAAGATGAAGATCTTGATCCAAAATGTAAGAGCATGTTTGGATCCCAAAACCCAATTAGAGAGAAGAAAACTTAGGTTATTACAAGCTAAAAATTGTATTTATAGAGGTTTAAAACGGAACCGGGTCGGATCCGGATCAAACCGAAAAGTCAACAAAAATCCAAGAAAGTCAACGCAGGAATGGTGATCTGATCGACCCAGATTTTGACCCATGGGTCGATCAGAATGCAGCAGAAAACGTGAAATCTGGACGAATTTGATTGACCCAGCTGGGTCGCTCAGACTGACATGTCCTCACTAAATTGCCCATAACTTTTGAACCACAACTCCGAATGACTTGAAACCACTTCCATTGGAAAGATAACTCAATTTTCTATCTTTCCACAAAATTTCAGATTAATCCGATAACGGGAAGGCTTTTAACAGACATGATGTTTGAGCCAATTCGGACTGCATCTGCATGTTTTTGCATTCTTGTGTTTTCTTCACTCTCCTTCATGCTCTTCCAACTTCATATGGTTCCTCCAACTCCTTAACCTTCATTGTACCTGGAAAAGACTAAAAATGCAATGCAAATGCATAATATGAAGCCTATGACTGTAGGACTTAACCTATTCTATATGGGACTCAAAATGAGAAGAAATATGCAAAATGCAAGTCTAATAACTATAAATGCACATGAATGTAAGCTAAAGGAATGCACAAAAATACAATACATCAACTCCCCCGGACTTGCCTTTTACTTGTCCGCAAGCAAACAACAAAACACAAACCCGGGAGAGAGGTTAAAAATGGGAACTAAAGTCCAAAAGAACTAGTGAAACCTTCAACGTGATGTCCTTAGAAAATGCTAGAATATTGCATGAACATATCTCTAATCAAGTGTTACAGCGTGCTCATCACAATTCTAGTTTTTTTTTTTTACTTTAGACTCAAGACTAAGCTTCCACTTGCTATCATATCAACCAATTCTTTCATATTCAATTAGGGATTTAAGTGTGATCTCGCTAAAGGGCAATCAATCAAATTCAATCGGCTTGGTGGAAAGAGGCTTATGAAATAGTGGTAAGAGAGGGTTCAAAATATTTGGTGACTTACTCTCAAAGAAAAGTAATGTAAAACATCACGCAAAAGCAAAAGAACTTCCATTCTACCCAAACCTTTTGTTTTGAATCCTAAATTCTAACCAAGTCTCACATTCTTTTTCTTCCTTGAGGTGAACCAAATGCTCTCATTAGCAAGACATGCTTATCAATCAAACGACAATTTTTATTCTTTTTCTTTTTACAAACTCTTAAGGGATTTTATTTTCATACTCTTTTTCCTTTCTTTTACTCCTATATAATTTCCATGCCTTTTTCTATTTTTGTTTTCAAGTTAAGGAGACAATCTTAAAGAATTTTTGCCATATACTTAGAGTCACTCACATTTTCTCCTTTTCCTTAGAGCTTTTCCTCTTTTTTTTTTTCACTCACAATCTCTGACCAAAACCCAACCACCAATGAAACACATCACAAATCCTCCTAGTTTGCTAGCCTTAAAGTGCAAGAGACTAGTCTAATGGAATACTATCTTTGTCGTTCCTTTCTTACAAGATTTTTCATGTGTATACATTTTCAAGAAGAGGCCTCACTCAATCAAACAATGAGGGGTGGAAGAAAAGGTTTCAGGTTAAGGTGGGAAACCATCCTAAAGATGATAATGGCCATTCGGGTTAGCAAAGAGTGGCAAAAATGGATAAGAAGACCCGAATGTTTCTATCAAAACCATGAAAATGCATTTCAAGCCCCTAAGCGAGAAGATTAGATTCAATTAAGGTCCAATAAAATAGAATCGGTGTCAAATCAAACAAGTATCAACGAAATCAAGAATTTTCAAGCGGAAAGATCAAAACATGAAGTTCCAAATTTTCAAAAATGTTTAAGCAATATAAGATCATTCACAAGGGCATCACTTTGAAGGATAAACAGAACTTTACAAGGTAGATTCATCATCGTTCACATGCATATGAATACAAACTACATGCTCTAGACTCAATCCTATTATGCAAGATGACATGTGAAACTAGAAGAATTTTTATTTTTATTTTTTCAAAATTTTCAAATTTTTATGATTTTTGAAGATTTTATCATGTACAATTCAATGCAAGAATCAAAGTGAAAGAAAAGCAAAACAACTAAAATATGCATTAGCAACCAATGTTTCTCTCCTGGACTTACTTCTTACCGTCTCGGTGAGAAAGTAAATACAAGGAAGGAGACAAGACGCAAAAGAAGAAAAATATGAAATGAAAATGGTATTTATAATGGAAAAAAGTGGTACCATGGAGCTAGTGAAGTGGTGGCTCGTGGAGAGAATGCCTAGAAGGTTCATGGCCCTCTTTATTCATGCTTGTTTTGTGTTCATGGTATTCCATTTAGCACTTTGGCTTTAACTACCCATAACTCTTCTCAAGAATCAACAAAACAAACCCACCCCTAATGATAATAAGTGCTAGCTAAATGTGATTCCCAAGCTAGCCAATGGAAGTATTGATTTTGTCGTTCCGTATCTTCGACCATTTTACATTTGAAGTATTGTCCCCGGCAACGGCGCCAAATTTGATGTGTGTCAAATTGTATTTGTACCTAGACTTAGCTATCAACATACTCTAGTTGTCGTAGCATATCATAGGGTCGAACCACAAGGAGTTAAGAATAACACACTAAGAATACAAGTAATTAACTAAGCTAAGTGATTCAAAATTTGTGTTTTGGACTTTAAAATTCCTAATTCTAAAACTAAGTGAAACAAACGAAATGATAATGCAAATGGAAGGCAAACCAAACCAAATAAGTAAACAAGCACTAAACAAGATCAAAGCAAGACAATTCAAGGATAAGCAAATTAAAATGCAAAAGTCAACCGTAAAGTCAACAAACAAGAATTTGATCAAATATGGAAAACATGAGCTTTGGACAAAGCATTTGACTTGGGATGATCAATGACTAACTAATGATGCTAGTACTAACAATTCAAACTCAATTCTATGACATGAATCACACAAATAGACTCTTCCACTCCCACGGTACTAATCCATTTATTAACCATTCAAGTAAGCTAATTTTCTAATTGCAATAATCATTAAACATAAGTTCATAAAGCCACAAATCACCTTAAGCATCAATTCTCATTGGTTAAGAATGAAAAGCAAGGTTAGGATTCTCCTAGACATTTTATCGAACACCTTCCGGACATAATGTCCATGATCAAAATTTTGATTAGCTAAATCTAATCTAGCATTAAACACATCTTAAACTTTAGAAATCATAAGAATATAAGCCTAGACATCACTAATCATCCATCAAACATCCCTAATCTACTAAGCCCAAAAACCCATTGAGAAACTACTCACAAATCATGATGCAAAACACAAAGATAATCATAGATAAAGACATAATCACAAAAGAAGAGGTGAAAGATTAAGAAAACTTCACTAGAAATGGTAAGATGACAAAATCCAAGCCAAGATCATAAGAAAATAGTTTGAGGTCAAAGAGGCAAGAGTAAAATCAGAATTAACTTCGGTTTTTCTGTTCTAAAAACATATTTATAGGTCCTAAAAACGTACCCAGGTCAACTCGGAATAAATCGGATCGGATCCGGGTCAAACCGGGAAAATCAACATAAAAACAGAAAAGTCAACATAAAAACATCGATCTGATCGACCTGGATTTCGACCTGGAGGTCGATCAGATTGCACGCAAGAAGGGGATTTCTGGCCATGATTTGATCGATCTGAAGTTCGACCTGGAGGTCGATGGGTTGGATTTGATCGATTTGCAGCTCGATGTGTGGGTCGATCAATTGCCGTCTGATCGAGGTGCAGCTCAAAATATGGGTCGATCAAAGAGCACGCAGGGAGGATGTTTCTGGCCTACTTCTGATCGATATGGACTTCGACCTGGAGGTCGATGGCAGCTCATTTTTCCCTTCAAAACTTGCTTCTTTGGCTCCTTATGCTCTATATCTTCAATCCTCTTGGAACCTCTTTGTTATACATGAAATCCACATCTTATTGCATCCAATTAATCTCATAAAAGTCTCCTCCAAGTGCCAACTCCAAAGTACCTAAAAAGGAAACCAAAAATACACAAAATGCAAGAAGATGGATCATAAACTCTAAATGTAATTATTCCCACCTGTTACGCGGGTGACCTGGGTTCGATCCCCGGCAACGGGCCAAAAAATTGATGCGGATAATTTTACCTTTGCTAGATAGCGAAGATCCAATAGGCGATCGAAGCTTTAAAATTTATAAAGCCTCAAATAAAATCACAAGTGCATGGTACACCGAGGTAGTACTTAAGGGTCGATCCCAAGGGACTAAAACTTGCACACTAGAGATGCGAGAAACAAATTAATCTATAGCAAATATTTTTGTGTTTTTGTTTGGGTTTAAAATATAAGAAATGCAAGAAAGTGAAATACAAAAAGATAAACAAAATAAAAGCATTGGACCATGAGTTTAACTATCATAAAAATGGATTAACAACCAAACAATGATTCAAAAGATTGCATTAAACATCATCCTAGAACATGGAATTCACAAATATGACTAATCCACTTCTGTGGCACTAATCACTTCACTAATCACCTAATTGTCATAAACTTTCGTTTGCAATTATATAATCAATAAGCATTAAGAAACAATTCCAATTAGTTCACTAAACATCCTAATCATCAATTCCCATCGGCTAGGTATGTAAAGCTCACAAAAGGTTTGGTTCAAGCATTTTCACAAACACCTTCCGGGCGTGAAATACCTAAAGTCTAGATTTTGATTGATCAAGTCAAAACTACCATTAAGCTTAACCTAAGTGAAGGATCTAACAATAATAAACCTAAATTATCATCATCTAACCATTAAAGCATCCTAATCTAGCATTACCCATGATCCAACTAAAGACTAAATGCTAAACATGATAAAATATGGAGCAAAATGTATAAACATAAAGATAAAGGATATAGGTGAAGAATTCTTCACTAATTAGCATGAGAAGATGAAGATCTTGATCCAAAATGTAAGAGCATGTTTGGATCCCAAACCCCAATTAGAGAGAAGAAAACTTAGGTTATTACAAGCTAAAAATTGTATTTATAGAGGTCTAAAACGGAACCGGGTCGGATCCGGGTCAAACCAAAAAATCAACAAACATCCAAGAAAGTCAACGCAGGAATGGTGATCTGATCGACCCAGATTTCGACCCATGGGTCGATCAGAATACAGCAGAAAACGTGAAATCTGGACGAATTTGATCGACCCAGCTGGATCGCTCAGACTGACAGTTCCTCACTAAATTGCCCATAACTTTTGAACCACAACTCCGAATGACTTGAAACCACTTCCATTGGAAAGCTAACTCAATTTTCTATCTTTCCACAAAATTTCAGATTAATCCGATAACGGGAAGGCTTTTAACAGACATGATGTTTGAGCCAATTCGGACTGCATCTGCATGTTTTTGCATTCTTGTGTTTTCTTCACTCTCCTTCATGCTCTTCCAACTTCTTTTGGTTCCTCCAACTCCTTAGCCTTCATTTTACCTGGAAAAGACTAAAAATGCAATGCAAATTGTTGGGGTCAAAACCCACCCAGCTGCGATCAATGGAAAAATGGCTAAGTGTGGAAATGCGAAGAATCGGACAAGGCTGAAATTGTGCCTATGTCGTTTCTGTACGAGTCCGCTTGAGCACAAGATAGGCCATTATAACCAAGCTCTCCTCCACTTCGGAAAAGAGGAGACATTGGCAAGCTTTGGCTCACCTCGGCGTGGAGACTTCGGCGAAGAAGGGAAAGACGTCGGCAAGCTTTGTCTCTGATTAGGCAAACTTTGTCTCCACTTAGGCAAGCTTTGTCTCCACTTAGGCAAGCTTTGTCTCCGCTTAGGCAAGCCTTGTCTCCACTTAGGCAAACTTTGTCTCCACTTAGGCAAGCTTTGTCTCCGCTTAGGCAAGCCTTGTCTCCACTTAGGCAAGCTTTGTCTCCACTTAGGCAAGCTTTGTCTCCACTTAGGCAAGCTTTGTCTCCACTTAGGCAAGCCTTGTCTCCACTTAGGCAAGCTTTGTCTCCGCCTAGGCAAGCCTTGTCTCCACTTAGGCAAGCCTTGTCTCCACTTAGGCAAGCTTTAGCTCACATCGGCAAGCTTGGAGACTTCGGCAAACACGGAGACTTCGGCAAGCTTGGAGACTTCGGCAAACACGGAGACTTCGGCAAGCTTGGAGACTTCGGCAAACACGGAGACTTCGGCAAGCTTGGAGACTTCGGCAAACACGGAGACTTCGGCAAGCTTGGAGACTTCGGCAAACACGGAGACTTCGGCAAGTTTGGAGATTTCGGCAAGCTTGGAGATTTCGGCAAACACGGGGACTTCGGCAAGCTTGGAGACTTCGGCAAACACGGAGACTTCGACAAGCTTGGAGACTTCGGCAAACACGGAGACTTCGGCAAGCTTGGAGATTTCGGCAAACACGGGGACTTCGGCAAGCTTGGAGACTTCGGCAAACACGGAGACTTCGGCAAGCTTGGAGACTTCGGCAAACACGGAGACTTCGGCAAGCTTGGAGACTTCGGCAAACACGGAGACTTCGGCAAGTTTGGAGATTTCGGCAAGCTTGGAGATTTCGGCAAACACGGGGACTTCGGCAAGCTTGGAGACTTCGGCAAACACGGAGACTTCGACAAGCTTGGAGACTTCGGCAAACACGGAGACTTCGGCAAGCTTGGAGATTTCGGCAAACACGGGGACTTCGGCAAGCTTGGAGACTTCGGCAAACACGGAGACTTCGGCAAGCTTGGAGACTTCGGCAAACACGGAGACTTCGGCAAGCTTGGAGACTTCGGCAAACATGGAGACTTCGACAAGCTTGGAGACTTCGGCAAACACGGAGACTTCTGCAAGCTTGGAGACTTCGGCAAACACGGAGACTTCGGCAAGCTTGGAGACTTCGGCAAACACGGAGACTTCGGCAAACTTAGAGACTTCGGCAAACATGGAGACTTCGGCAAGCTTGGAGATTTCGGCAAGCTTGGAGACTTTGGCAAACACAGAGACTTCGGCAAGCTTGGAGACTTAGGCAAACACGGAGACTTCGGCAAGCTTGGAGACTTCGGCAAACACGGAGACTTCGGCAAGCTTGGAGATTTCGGCAAGCTTGGAGACTTCAGCAAACACGGAGACTTCGGCAAGCTTGGGGACTTCGGCAAGCTTGGAGACTTCGGCAAGCTTGGGGACTTTGGCAAACACGGAGACTTCGGCAAGCTTGGAGACTTAGGCAAATACGGAGAATTAGGCAAGCACGGAGACTTCGGCAAGCACTGGAGACTTCGGCAAACGCGGGGACTTCGGCCAAGCCAGGCCACGTCGGCAATAACCCACTTCGGCCGTGACACGAATATGGCTAGCCGAAGTCAATTCCATACGAAACTATATGGCCGAAGTCAAAGCTGCCAAAGACAATCCTAGCCGAAGTCAATTCCATACGAAGCTGCCTGGCCGAAGTCGATTCCATACGAAGCTGCCTGGCTGAAGTCAAAACCAGACGAAACTATCTGGCCGAAGTCAAAGCTGTCGAAGACGATCCTTGCCGAATTCAATTCCATACGAAGCTGCCTGGCCGAAGTCAAGTCTATACGGAGCTGCCTGGTCGAAGTCATTTCTATGCGAGGCTAGAAGACAACGCGGCCGGAGCCATTTCTATACTTAGACAGCAAGCCCATCTTCGGCCTACAACAATGTAAAGGCCCACGAAGTCAAGCCAACTTGCTAAAACGGAAATCCCGGAGGATTGGGAAGTTTTCCTAATCTCTTTGGGATTGACCTGGCCGACTCAAGCTAGTATATATACTCATGTACATCTCTTGAAAAGAGGATCCAAAATAAACTGAGCAAAAACCCTAGACTTTTCTGCTCTCAAACTCTTGTACGAAAACTTTTCGACACAGCTTAATAAAAAAACCATCTTTGGATCTTTCCGTTCGTGGTTCATCCGCAGAAATTTCATCCCTCTTAACAAACCTCCGACAAATTTTAATTGTGTTGATTTCGACTCCCACACAAATGCATAATATGAAGCCTATGACTCTAGGACTTAACCTATTCTATATGTGACTCAAAATGAGGAGAAATATGCAAAATGCAAGTCTAATAAATATAAATGCACATGAATGTAAGCTAAGGAAATGCACAAAAATACAATACATCATGGTCAACAAGGATAAGGTAATATTTGTAGTTATCAATTGAGGTTATAGGGGAAGACCAAACATCAGAAAAGATATATTGTAAGGGTCTGGTTGAAACAATTATGGAGTTTGAAAAAGGGAGACCAAACGTGAGTGGTTTTTGTGTTTTAGGTATCGAGGGCTCTGATACCATATATAATAGAGGTCTTGAATTATCTATTAGGTTAATGATTGTACAATTATGACCTTAGTACGTATGTTTATACTTAATGTGTAATATCAAAATTATTCGTCCAGAATTATTACTATACTAGATTAGATCCGCGTTTACGTGGATTTATAATTTAATATTTTATAATCCAAAAAAATCAACAAAAATAAAATCAGATCATCCGCGAAAATAAATAAACCAAGACTGAGAATGCCGACACGAAACCACCGATAAAGAAAGCTACCATTTATTTGTTTATTTTGATTCTCCTATTTTTTCCTCTAGCTACTATTTGATTTTTAATTAAAATTTGTCACATGTTTTCAAATATTTAGTTGTTCCTAATCCTATTTGAATTAGGTTTACTATTGATTATTTAGCTACTCATATATCTATTTTTTCAAAACTTTAACGGATTGATTCTCATATTTCTATTTAAATTAGATTTACTTTTTTAATCATATTTGACTTTCTTTGTTCTTTTTTGAATCCACATATTATCTTTCTTCTTGTGAGAAACGAATTATAATTATTTCATCACTTATATAATTATTTTTTATTTTCGCAGTATGAGAAACTTTCAATATAAATTTCTGCTAAAACATCAATTTTGCATATTTTATCGCGCCTACATAGTGGTAAACATTAAAAAAAAAACTCAAAATATAATGCACATTGAACATAAATATAATGGTATTAGGTTTGTAATTAGTTTTTGTAATATAATTAAAAAATATAATGGTATTAGTCTTTTTTTAATAGATAAAACATTTTTAACACGTGTTAAAATCTAATTGAAAATAAAAATTACACGTATCGAAGGATTTTCTTCTTCTTAATCAATGTATTTGATAGCCAAAATATAGTTAACTTGAATCAATTACGGTCTTTTTCTTAATCGATATTTTTTCCTAGATAAAAAAAAAATCGAGCAAAGAAAACAACTTTGGAAGAAATTACTGAAGTTTTGAATTTTTTTGTGAGAAATTGAGAGAGTATGAAGTTGTTTATATATATAGAGGTAAATAATTATAATCCTTTTCATTTTAGGATTTCACAACTTGTTCTTCCTTATTTTGACTTTCTATTCCTTTTATTTATTTTATAAGATTTTTTTTTCTCAAGTCCTTATCAATTAGATATAAGAGATATAATTTTATGCAAATTTTAACTCGTGTTTAAATTTAATTGGAAAAAAATTACACAAGTGGAAACCTGATCGACTAACTGACACGTGTCGCGATCATATTAATTACAAAGTATACGCATCAAGCTCTATATAATAAGATTATATGGAATATGTATTAAATTTCTTTTTACTTAGAAACATTGAAATGGAAATATTTGTCTTTGAAAATTAATTTAACGACATATAAATTTCCATTTTACTATTTTTTACTCTTCTTATTTATATTTACTAATTTAAATGCTAAAATTTCATTTAAAAAAAATATATACTAATTTTATTTTTAATGAATATTTTTAAGACGTATTAAAATCTAATTGAAAAATATTTTTTACACGTGTCGAAAGGTTTTCTTCTTCTTAATCAATGTCTTTGATAGCCAAAATATAGCCAACTTGAATCAACTATGGTCTTTTTTTTAATCGATGTTTTTTTCTAGATAGAAAAACTCGAGAAAAGAAAACAATTTTGGAAGAAATTGCTCAAGTTTTGAGTTTGTTTGGTGAGAAATTGAGAAAGTATGAAGTTATTTATATAGAAATAAATAGTTATAATCCTTTTCATTATAGGATCTCACAACTTGTTCTTCGTTATTTTGACTTTCCATTCCTTTTATTTATTTTATAAAAAATAATTTCTCAAGTCATTATCAGTTAGATATTAAAGATATAATCTTATGGAAATTTCGACTCGTATTTAAATTTAATTGGAAAAAAAGTTACACATGTAGAAACCTGATCGACTAACTGTTAATCTTATGCAAATTTTGACTCGTATTTAAATTCCATTTTACTATTTTTTTTACCCTTCTTATTTATATTTACTAATTTAAATGCAAAAATTTCATTTTTAAAAAATATATACTAATTTTATTTTTAATGTTGCTTTAAGATTTTAGTTTTTTCTTTTTATGATCTAATTGATTAACATATAGAAATTTTATATATTATTATATTAACATTTGTCACAATATATATTTATTAATTTAAATGATGAAATTTCCATATTTAAAATATCTACTAATTTTATTTTCAATTATTCTTTTACGATTTTATTTTTATTTTTATGATCTAATTAATTACAAAAAAAGATTTTATATTATTATAATGACACGTGTCACAATTTTTTTTTTTGCGCAAAATACTAATTCTCATTAATAGACTTTTACATCGAGTTTGGGACAAACCTTCTTAAAGTACTCTTTGCAAGAGCATCAATAGATAGGTAGAGGATATCGTGGAGAATTCCATGGAGCTCGTTTACTTGAGACTCTAAATTGATGGCTTTGATTAGCTGTTGCGAATCTGAAATCTCTCGCTTGTTGAATCGCAGAGAGTACTGCCACGGCTTCCGCCATTAAGGACGATCGGATGTTGCTGTTTGCTGTTGCGCCTTGTCCCATTGAATCATTTGTCCGATTGCTAAAAATCCAGGCAAGTCTTGCAACCCTAGATTCTTCTCTCCAAGATGCATTTGTGTTACATCTTATGATATCTATTCTGATCCCAGGTATTTGTGGTGTAGAATCTTGGGACTGCGATTGTTCTTTCTTTAGTTGTGCATTTTGCCACTCTCGGGCTAATTAGATCGCTTGGAAGAGCACTTTTGAAGGCGATAATCTTGGTTGTTTATTTTTTTTTTTTTGGTTCCTAGCAGTCCAAATTGTCTAATAGATCCAAGGGAATAAAGGGCTTGCTCCAATTCCTGTAGGTGGGAGGCAGATCAGGTGTTTTGTGATGTGTGTCAAATTGAATTTATGCATACACTACGAGAGGCCTATTTACGACTACTCTTTTCGTCGCAAATGCCTCGTAAATAGAAAATTACGAGGATTTTGCGAGGAACTCTGCATCGTCGCAAGTAGTCGGCCGCAAATGTAAAATCCCTGCAACAACGTTGCAAATTTGCGAGGCGAAAAAAATTCGATGCAAAAGCCTCGCAAAATATTTGCAAGTAATTTGCGAGGAAGTAGTTTTGCGAGGCGTTTGCGTGGATCTGATTTGCGGCCAATTTTCAAGGAAATAATTTTGCGAGGCCTTTGCGTGGATCAAATTTGCGACCAATTTGCGAGGACATAATTTTGCGAGGCCTTTGCGTGGATCTGATTTGCGACTAATTTGCGAGGACGTAGTTTTTCGAGGCATTTGCGTGGATCTTATTTGCAGCTTTGTTGCGATTAAAATTTTGCGAGGTGTTTGCGTCTAATTTGCTAGACATTTTGTGTGGTTATTGAAGTCGCAAATGCTTCGCAAAGGTATTTAATTTATTTATTAAAAATCAATTTTTATTTTATTTTTTCGTAAATTAAAAAAAATAAGAAAAATAAAATTTAATTTTTAATTAATATTATACATCAACCGAGTATTTTTACAACGAAAATAAAATAAAATAAAAACTAGCTATTCGATATCAATCCGAGGTACCATCGCGGGATGTTCCTGGAGTTGCAGCTTCCTTCTTCTTCCTCATCAACTCACGAATCGCGGGATTCGTATCCCCAAGCAACTCAAACATCAAATTGAAGGAGTTATGGTCCTCCCTCATCGATCTTTGGTCCTCCTTGAGCGATCTGATCTCTTGTTCCGCATTCGCTAGCTTTTGATCTTTAAGCGGATCTGAAGCATATGTAAAAACCGGGCAATAAGGAACTCCCTCGGTATCCGTCGGAATCGATCCCATGAAAGCAAGCTTCCCTTTTCTGTTACGGGGAGCAAACTGTAAATTAAAATTGAATAGAGAAAAAATAGTAATTAAACAATGTATATATAATAAATTAGTATTTAAATTTCTTTTGAGAATTGTGTTACCTAAGAAGCGATGCGGTTTACGTCTACTGGGGTAACCTGGGTGGGTTGACCATCGGGAGAGGGCTGCGATGTGATTTCTTCCACTCGGGCAATCATATTGTCGTGAAGCTGCTCCACCCGTCGATCAACCCACGTCTCGTCCTTGCGTCGGTGGGTCTTCTCCCAGAGCTCAGGCATAGTAGTCAGAGCACCTTTTTCTTGTGCCTGAAAAATGGTAAGATTATGTTAATTCATACAATGTTGTGACTTAAAATTATTTAAAAATTATAACTATATAAATTTAAATCAACTTACAATACGGCGCGCTTGTTCCAGAAAAGATAACTGGCCCGATACGTGATTCGAGATCTCCTCCCCGTCGACTTTGGTGTAATGGAGGGCCCGACATTTGTTGCTCGTGTCTTTGGAAGTCTCCAACTGCCAGTAGTTGATGAGACCCTCCCAAACTGCCGGGTTGAACCACTCCGGCATGGCATGCTCGGAGTCATTCTTCCATTTTTTTTCCATCGGCCGACCTGATCGACAAGGCGATGCATCGCCTTGTCGTCGAAACTTTCTCGAACCAGTGTCGTGATTTCGGGATCCCAACTGTATTTTTGCTACAAATTCTTTTTTTAAATTAGTATAAATTAAAATTATGTATGAATTATAAATTAAATTAGTAATTAAAAATAATATTAAAAATAAAATTACCGCAAAAGTGTGAAACCATCTATCCCTCGTCTCTTGAGGAACCTTGCTCCAATTCGGGTGCAGGGTTTTGAAATCCCGCTCGATCAACTTTCTAACAGCCTTCCCAACTTCATTTTTTGAAAAACTGAAAAAAGAATAAAAAAATTAGTTTATAAACAATATTAAAAAATTAATTATTTATTAATTAATTAATTGAAAAAAAATATTTACCATGTAGTATTAGACGAAAGATGCGGATCCAATCTCGGTAGCACACCTCATACAGGACTAACGAGAAGCTACTCCAGCATCATATGCTGGAAGTCTGGAGCCCCAAATGGCTCACATGGTGGTGGAGCATGCTGAAATGGCTGCGTCTCCGAAACAAATTCTGGGATATACTAGGACGACCTCCGTGTCATGAGTGAGATCCGACACTTCGCGGTATAGGTGTACCGGAGGCGGATAGAAAACTAATATACTCATTATCACCCATCTGCAATATAATGTAAAAAAAAAAAAAAATTCTATAGACAATAAAAATGATTAATAATACATTTAAATGTAAAAATTAATATGTTTAACTTAAATCTAAAATTCCATACGTAAACTAATACTATCCACCTAAATATCTAAAATGTACATGAATTTATTCCATACCTATTTCTATCCTAACCATTCTAAAATAAATATATAAAATATTAAAAATTTAAATTAAAAATACCTTGTTTTGTAGAGAGAGAAATGTGTAGAGAGAAGGTGGAGAGGATGGTTGTGAGGAGAAAGCAACGAATTTCGCTGGTTATATAGAATTTTACCGAGTCGCAGTTTAGTCGCAAATCCATTGCAAAATGTCACCGATTTTTCATCCAATAGTAATTTTTGACCAGATTTGCGAGGCATTTGCGATGCCACGTGGCAAATGCCTCGCAAATCTGGTCAAAAATTTACCACGCGGCAAACATGCAAAGTTAGTTTTTTGTTTTACCGCCAAGATTTGCGAGGCATTTGCGATGCCACATGGCAAATGCCTCGCAAATCAGGTCAAATTTTCAACACGCGCCAAATGAAAAAAAATTAATTATTTGTATAACCGCTAAGTTTTACGAGGCATTTGCCATGTGGCGTCGCAAATGCCTTGTAAATCTTGCCAAAATTTGCGGCTCAAACAATCAAACAGCATACAAACAGGGTTTAGGGTTTAGGGTAAACTCATAGGTCATACATATAAACATGCTATAAATATACATTAGGGTTTTGGGTATACGGTTTCGGGTAATTATATAACTAATTCGACAATCGGTCGTAAAGTAATCGATTCATCATGCATTAAACATTTATAGTTACATACTTAATCTCTTCAGGTGTAACCAAAATGTAGATGTTATCCGAGAAATTAAAAAATCCATATACGTAAAATATACGAACACTTATATCTTTAGTGTTTAGGATATAATTAGGGTTTAGGATCTAATTAGGGTTTAGGGTAAAATTAGGTTTTAGGATATAACTTATCTTCTGCTTTTGTGACTAATTTGCGTCGTTTCCTCGCAAAACTTCACATTTTGCGATTAATTTGCGTCGTTTCCTCGCAAACACCTCGTAAATTTCTTATTTTACGACTAGTTTGCGACTTGACGCCGCAAACTAGTCGCAACTTGGACTTTTTTTTATTTAAAAAAAAAAAAACACACGATACATAATTCCTGCAAAAGCTTACTAAAACACAAGATACTAAAAGCTACTCATCATCAGGATCGGAAACATAAGTTTGTCCATTTTCATCTTCGTCATCATCGTCAACTTCGTCCCATTCATCAAACTCGTCGGACTCCACTTGACCATCGGACTCCTCACATATGACTTCAAGTCCCCTATAAAGCGGGTCAATTCTAGTCATATCATTACTTGAATCGACGGGAATGGAAACTTTTTCTGTCCTTTCAGGTTGAATGGGCTGTAGATCATCATCAGCATCAGCTAATGCCTCACAAATCAGTCGCAAAACCTAGAAAATATCTTCTGCCGCAAATGCCTTGCAAATTTGCAACGTCTTTGCTACGACCTTTCTTTTCGTTACAAATTATTCGCAAATTTGCGGATATTTGCGACTAATTTACGATGCAATTTATCCATGCAAATTTGCGACCCCAAACGCAAAGTCATAGCAAATGCCTCGCAAATTTATGACCTCATAATATGGTCGCAAATGGGCCTATTTTCTTGTAGTGATAGATTTAACCAACAACACATTCTAGTTGTTGTAGCATAGTATATGGTCGAACCAAGGAAACTTAGAACAACTACACTAGAAATCCAAGCAAAAGACTAAGCTAAGCGATTCAAAGATTGTATTCTTTTGTTTTTAAAATCCTAATTACGAAACAAAACTAAGTGAAACTAGCAAATGATTATGCAAATGAAATAAAAACAAAGCCAAATAAGTAAGAACGCACTAAACAAGATCAAAGTAAGACAATTCAAGCATAAACAAAGTCAAATGTAAAATTCAACAAAAGTCAACCATAAAGTCAACAACTAAAAACTTGATCAAATATGGGAAAACATGGGCTTTGGAAAAAGAAATTAACTTGGGATGATCAATGACTAACTAATGATGTTATGACTACAATTCCAACTCAATTCCATGACGAGTCACACACAATAGACTAATTCATTTCCATGACAATAATCCATTTACTAATCACTCGATTAAACTAATTTCTCAATTGAAATTAAATTATCAATAATCATTAATCATAAGTCCATTAAGCCAACTAATCATCTTAAGTTCCAATTCCCATTGGTTAAGAATGAAAAGAAAGTTTAAAGTTCTCATAGACATTTCATCAAACACCTTCCGGGCATAAAATGTCCATGATCTAGATTTTAATTAGTTAAGTCAAATCTAGCATTAAACACACCTTAAACCTTAGAAATCATAAGAATCTAACCCTAAGCATCACTAATCATCCATCAAACATCCCTAATCTACTAAGCCCAAAAACCCATAAGGTACTAATCATGTTAAACATAAAGATAAATATGGTAAAAGACATAATCATAAATGAAAAGATGAAAGATTAAAGAAAACTTCACTAAAAATTGAAAGAACAAAAGATCCAAGCACAAATCATCCAAATGTGTTTTGGGTATTTTAGAGGAAATGATAAAATCAAACTTAGGTATTTTTGACCCATTGGGTCGATCAGAAAGGTTGCAGGAAGGTCGAAATTCACGGTTTCTGATCGACCCAGAATTCGACCCACTGGGTCAATCAGAAACGACTCCAGGAAGCATGAAAATCTCCATTTTTGATCGACCTACAATCCGACATATGGGTCGATATGGGCCTTCTGATTTCTTGAAAATCACTTCTTTGACTCCTCTTTGCTCATCTCTTCAATCCTCTTGAAACTCCTTTGCTCCATATGAATTTTGCCACCTTCTTGCATCCAATTTAGCTCACCAAGCCTCCTCCAAGTGCCAACTCCAATCAAGTCTTCAAAGTACCTAAAAAGGAAACCAAAAATGCACAAAATGCAAAATGATGAATCCTAGACTCTAAATGCATCCTAAATCGAAATGAGACTCAAAGATGGCAAAATGACACAAGTACGATGCAAATGCGGATGAAAAAACATGGAAATGCAATCTAATAGGAGGTAAAAATGCTAAATATCACTTTGCGGCTTCCAGTCCCATTCAAAAACTTGAGATCCGCTCTGAGGCGAGTTGGTTTTTGAAGGGCGCTTGGTTCCAAATCTGTGTTGCAAAATTGCACTGGTAGAACAAATGAGTGATGGTTTCCGCTTCTCCACAGTGGGGAAAAAGAGCTGCTGTAGTGATATTTCTTGTTTTTACGTTTTCTTTCACTGGTAAAGTTTCGTGCATTTTTGATGTTCCAGATTCTAACTTTCCAATTGAAACTATCGCCAGTGCTTGTTGGTTGAATTTCAGCCCTTAAATTGTTGACACGTGTCACAATTTAAATCAATAATTACATATGTCGTAATCTAGTGAGTTATAATTTTGCCTACGTATTGCGTTCACATTAAACACATCCAACTTTATATAATAGAATATGTTGTACTATTAAAGTAAATTTTTGGATCTTTCTTTTAAATTTGGGTTTAATATCAGCAGAATATCGTTAGGGAGGATCGATTTCTAAAGAATAAACTATTCGTGCAAGATGACAACCAATCATGAATGACTATCTATTTTGATTACATTTTCAAAGAGAACTAGCCTAATGTTATTGTTAATTAAGTTTCATGGTTTCCAATTTAAATTCAATTGGCGATAAGTGGATTGGCCTATGTCCCTTTTATATTGTTCAAAATCTCTTTTCACTTTTGATGTGGAATATTCTTCACACGATCCTTCGAGATAATGGCCTATCTAGCCATCAATCTCGACAATACCCTATTATATGATTAATTTCGGGTTGGATCGGTCGGACGAATTTCGGATCGGACCGATTTTAGATTAGTTCGTTGACCACTTTCAGACCGGATCGATTTCAGTTCGAGTGAGTAGCGTGTGTTCGAGCTCTGCTACCATGTGAGAATATGAGCTTCTAAATCAAAACCAATGTGGATTGACCCATATCTTTCATATATCGTTCAAGATTCCATCACATTTCCGATGTAAAATATTCTTTAGATGTCTTAGCGATATTCTCGTGTCCTATCCCAATAATGTATTTATGTTGTCAGATCTTGTGTCGAATATCACCATGTAAATAAAAATTGAATGATGTAGTTTGCAGTTTTATTAAATGTTTTGGTTGCTTATATATTTTTAGATTTGAGAAATAGTATAATCTTTATACTGATTAATTTTTGGTTTTATTATATTTTGACCGCACCACATAATCCATATTAACCGCATTGTCCATACCAGCCGTACGTGTATTAATATGTCAAATGTCAATTATCAATAGTAGCATCAATAATTTGAAGCCTAAATATGATAAGTACCACAATAAATACAAATCCAATTACTTGCTCATGATTAATATCAGATCGTTATGGTCCACGTATACTTTTCAATATTGTCTTTTGAAAAATAAAATTTTCTTTATGAAGAAAATATATTCGAAATTGCCTTGCTATTTTTCTTTATCAGTTTGGATATTAAGAGAAGCTTAACTTTTGTTTTTCTTCAAGAGAAGCTTACCTTGTAAGAAAGTATTTTTATTTTCAACGTTTAAAGTTATATATAATATAACAATTAGAAAAAAAAATGATAAACAATACTTCTTCCATTTCTAAAAGAAAAATTTTCTATATTTTTTTCTTGTTTCATAAAAATATTTTTTTTACATTTTCTATGTATTTTTTATAAAGTAATAATGGTAAATTGTTAACATTAAAACATAATAATTAAAAATAATTTATTTTATTGAATTATTATTGATTTAGAATTATAGAAAATTATTTAGTACAAAAAAGTAATGCATTTATAGTTAAACATTAATTTTTTTTTAATGTGTAAAAACTGTAAAACATCCAATAATTAGAAACGGAGGGAGCAGTTTACTCGTCATCATCTTTTGTTAGAAACCAAGATTTGATTTTTTCTGGACATATATCTTCTTCTCGAATACATTAGAATTAACATAAGAATTGTAAATTCCGAAAAACTACTCAGAATTACCGTTTGGATTACTCATGCAATTAATAAGAAAAATGAAACAGTATATCAACAGGTACCATATAGTTGAGAAAACAGTTTGTTATAAGTTCTAGAAGCTTGTGGACCTTAATTTCTTATATTACATTAGGTAGGATTGTATATTCTGGGAAGGACACATGATACAATAATAGTATTAAAATATTTAGAAAGGTTAATCTAGAGGCGATGTAACAAGGAATATTGGAATATTTATATAGTATACATAAGCAGAAGAGGAAAATAATAGTAATGAACTATATACATAAAAATCACATGATTATACTTTTTGCGGTAATAATAAAGATTCTTCATCACTTTTCATTTGAATGACCTTTGATCGTTTATTAGTACTTATAAAATAATTAAAGATATACGTCGTTTTTTTGTCAATCTTGTTGACATGGATATATTCATGGTGCATTGATTAAGAGACAAAATAAAAACAACATTTTTTTGGAAATTATCACAAAATTATTATCCCAACATTTTTTTAATCAAAATTAGTCCTTTCTCCGTTTTATAATAAATATAATTTAAAAAAAATTCCATACATAATAAACAAAATATGTAAATTTGTATTATACATTTTAATAATACACTACATAAGTTTTTTATTTTAATTAATATGTAAAAATAATAGGAATAAAACTATGATTTAGTTTAAAAATATGCATAGAAAATACAACCGATAATTATTTAAATTTATTTTATTTCTAAATTAAAAAAATTAAAATCATGGAGAAAACAATAAACACAAGAAAAAGTTAATAAAACTACAATTAGATGATGTATACAATTACATTCAAATCTTTGTGAAAACAGTAATAACTAACGTCAAGAAAAAGTTAATAAGACTACAACTAGTTAATCAAACTATAGTTAGCAAAACAGTTAAACAAGTTTTGCTTAAAAAGGGAAAAATTAGATTACAATCACAATATACACCCACAATTTGTTTTTTAAATCAATTAAAGAAACATGTACATAGTTTCTGTGGGAAGCTTTTAATAATAAGATTATTTGATACTTGATAGGTTGATCAAATAAAATATTTCAATTTGCCATCCTCTCTTGACCCTCTTTTTCAAAACTTTATACAATTTGACTTTGACTCTCTCTCTCTCTCTCTCAAATATCTCTCCCTCTCTCCTCTGGCTGCTTCTTCTCTCTACTTTTCTCCACTTTAATATTCTTCTTTTTATTATTTTCAAATAAGAAAATAAAAAATCGAAGGAATAATTTTCCCTCCCTCCATCTCTCTCTCTGGTTATTACAGAAGCTAAGCAATGAAGCTCTAATTTTCTTCATCTTCTCCAATTCTCAATCTTCTACTGTGTTGGGAGAAAGTGACACGTGTAATCATCTTACATGGATGCAATCTTCTTAACGGAAGACCCGAATACCCGGAAGCACTTAATCGGGTCGCTAGCACAATCTTTTGGTTGCCTTTACGTCTGTCTCTGGTCTTATTATTTCCCACGACCTTCTAAGTAATAATCATATCTTGCTCATTCTCATTACATGCATACACATTACACATATATCTTCATACATCTCTACTATATAATGTATGATTTTTTTTTCTTCAAAATCACATGATGATTCTTTTGATTTTGAGCTGCAGCTATTTGACATCATTGGATGGATATTACAATGAAGCTTCTGAAGAACCTTCTTCTTCTTCTGGAAGTTTAGCTAGGAGCTTGTTCCATGAGTATCGCCAATCCGTTATCCCTCTCCAAAATGGGTAAAAATTATTCATTACTTGAGTCATTAATGCATATATGTATATACACATGCAATGTCTAGTTAAGTTCTTGAATATATATGATCAAAATTGTTAATTAATTTCAGGCATGTACCAAGCATGGCGTTCATGAACAATCTCCCATACGTAGAGATTAGACCACAAGATATTCAAAGACTTTGTTATAACGACGCACAACGTCTCTTCTATCAGGTCATTATTAATCATAACTATAACACCGTTTTTATTTCAATTTTATCCATTATGATAAATCTATCGAATATTCACTAATAAGCAATTCTTCATTCCGTTTCATTAAACTGTCGCAGGAAGCTAGGATTCAGGTACATTATTTTCATATATTCCAACCATATGCAATATAGATATATAATGTTGAAAATGTGTGTTATAATCAGACGGTGATATTCATGGGTTGTCCGAGCGGCGAGATCGAACTCGGACTGACGTATGATGCTGCAAATGTATGAATTAGTTATTATTTTTTAAATCATAAGCATTTATTACTCAGATATTTAAGTTATTTTCTATATATATATATATATATGTGTGTTAATGATGTCCATTGACCTAACGACAGATGAAAATAAAAGCAAGTCTTCGAGAATGGTTCCCTGAAGATTTCAATAGAAAGTCTTCTTCTCCGATCAACTCCGATTATCTCCGGCCACCGCCTCCACCGTCTTCATCATCTTCCTCTCTTAGATCACTAGACAGTCCTCAAAACGTCTCCGAATATTCCTCTCTTTTATTCCCACTTATCCCTAAACCTTCAACGACGACTGACGCCGTTAGCGTTCCGTTACATCAGCCGAGCAACATGATCCATCAACAACAAGAGCCTTTGTACCGTAACCGCGAACGTGAGGAGGAAGTAATGACGCAAGCTATCTTAGCGGTTTTATCGGCTCCGCCGTTAAGTCCTCCGTCTACTTCTTCCTCACCGCATCGTAAAGGAAGAGCCACCGCTTTTAAGAGATATTACTGCGTTGTTGGCGGCGGTGGGAGCGGTAGAGCGCCACCGCCAAGTGTGCGGAAGCAAAGTATGATGAAAAGAGCGATTTCGTTTTACAATAGGCTTAACTTTTACCGGAGGGAGCGTTTTGTTAGGGAAAACGCTACTACAGGCGGCGGTGGCGATGGAAGCGGTGGCGGTGGTGGGCGTCACAATAGTGGGCCAAGCGCAACGCAGTTGAATCATATGATATCGGAGAGGAAACGGCGAGAGAAGATTAATGAGAGCTTTCAAGCACTGAGATCTCTCCTTCCTCCGGGGACTAAGGTATGTGATAGAATCATTTTTCATGAATAAGCTTCATACATACTATAATTCAGTTCATTAATCTATTTAAAATTTGATAATATCCTTCTTTTATAAACACTTTGGCCATGATTGTCTTTTTCCATAATAATTATAACATTTTAAAATATATTTTAGGTTTCACCATTACAAATATTTCATGTGCTATAAGATTCAACCATGATATATAGATAAGCTAATGTTATGACTAAATGTTTTTGAACAGAAAGATAAAGCATCGGTCCTCGCCATTGCAAGGGAGCAACTAACTTCTTTGCAAGGCGATATTTCAAAACTACTAGAGAGAAATCGGGAGCTAGAGGCAAAGCTAACCGGAGAAAGAGAGATGGACTATGATTTACGACCCAATGAGAGGTTTAACGTTCGTATAAGACATATACCCGAATCAACATCTAGCGAGAGGATTGTGGATCTAAGAGTTGTTGTAAGAGGAGAGAACATTAGGGTTGATGATTTGATGATAAGGCTTCTCGAGTTCTTGAAGCAAATCAACAATGTGAGCTTAGTATCAGTCGAAGTTCGAACTCGAACTAGACAAGATGGAGATAATTCGGTTGTTTTTGTGAGCTTAAGGCTCAAGATTGAGGTAAACTAACAATCTTGATTTTATATTAATGAAAATATTATATTTGCAATTTATTTATAATTTATTATTTAGTTAAGGTTGGCATATAAAAAATGTATTTAAATTTTGCTAATTATAATTTAACAATTTATGGATTTATTCAAGGAATTGCATTGGTTGATTAGATTTTGTTTGGTGGAGTGTTATATGAATATATATATATATATATATATATATATATATATATATCTTTTTAATATGATTTTTCTCTTCCACGAAAAAATATATATTTCTTTTTAATATGATTTTTCTCTTCCACGAAAATTTATTTGATAGTCTAAATAAATATATGTGATTTGATAAGATAAGTAGATAACCACTAGTTTGATCTTGACTAATTAAAAGAAGTTTATTAGTCGTTGGAAGAAAACAAAGTTAAATTTTTTTTGGAAATTATTATTATTTTGTAGGATGAATGGGACGAATCAGCCTTCCAAGAAGCAGTCAGAAGGGTTGTTGCTGACTTGGCTCACTGACAACAAGTTTGATTATTTCCTAACCATATATTATATATATGTTCTTATAACTATAATTATAGTTCTATTACTCTTTTAGGCTTACAAATTATTTTAAATTAAAATGATTATATTATTTATTTACGGTCTATTTTGATTACTCTAGCGAGTGGCGGCTCCTATCGTTTTCGATGGTCCTTCTCTTGTTCTTATTACTATGGACTGGTTCAGTCATTCGTCGCAATTCCGTGAATCAATCTTGACCGTTTGTTTCTTCCATTTTTGTACAATTTTTGTATTAGGCAATATATCACTCTATACAAATGTAATTTTTCTTATAAAATAAAAATAAATGTCGGTGTGCTTGCTTTGATTTTCTTTGGACTTTATGATTAGTGGGTCGTATAATAATTGTACTTTTCGTCCGTACAACTTCAAGTTGTAGACATTATTATTATTGTTATGCGTTATAAATTTATAATCGCTCGATCCAAGTCATCCGGCTATAATAATATATTTTCATGCAAAATATATATATAATCTTTCCTCAATTTATGTGGCTAAGTTTTGATCTTCTTTTGTCGCCCAAATTGACTTAACTTTTTATTTGCCAGAGGGAAAAGCAAACAACGACATCTCTAGGTAGAAAAGAGATGAAAATTCAAGAGATATTGATGATTACGTTAATCAATGGTCCATTTAAGGAAGTTACCTAGTTACCTTCCAAATAAATTATTTCCCATTTTTAGAAGGAAATTTTTTTTGCCAGTTACACCATGGTATTTTACATGGTTACATATACGAATTAAATAAATATATAATTAGTTACACCAATTAATATATAATATAATACATGATAACATATATTAACTAACAAAAAATATAATGCAACCTACATATTCATTATAATCGGATTAAAATATGTCAAAATTCGTTTAAAAATATTAAATTTCAATTATTATAAACTTAAACATGAACCATATATCTTAGATCCGATTATAATGAATATGTGGATTACGACATATTTTTTGTTAATTAGAATATGTTTTAATGTATTATATATTAGTTGGTGTAGTTAATAATAATTTTTTTTTAGTTTATATGTGTAACTATGCAAAATACAGTAGTTGGTGTACCTGGTAAAAACATTTTCTTTTTAGAAACATGATTAATTCCAACGTGTAACACCAATTATTTTTCTTTTACTATGCAATACAATTTCGTAATGTATCAAACTAAATGAAACATACTACTTGATGTACCAAAGTTCTAAACATTATATATATATAGTATTTTGTAATGGAGTAGATTTTGGCTTACATCTAGACCGGTCTCAGAGGCCGGTAAATATCTGGATATATTTGCCATGTAAACTTTATATATTTTACGTATATGGATTGATAGTTTGTTAGTTTATAGCAAATATAATATATTTTTGAATTTATCTTTATATAATGATAATAATATAGCATTTAGAATAAAAATAAATTGGAAAAGTATATCAAATATTTTAAATATTTTATTTATGTGTAAGAATTTCTAAAACATTGTAAATTGGAAAAAAAAACTTTTTTTTAGTAGATGATGATTTGATAAATAATACACGTGGTTATAAAGTTTATAAAATATCTGAATTTACGATATTATGAGGACATCTCCAACAAAGACTTTAAATCTGAAGTTTGCCAAACTTCAAATTTGAAGTTTGAGGGTGTTGTCCTCCAATAATAAAACTTTAAATAAAACCTTAAAAAATTTTGTGTTGCATTTTAGTCATTCATATTGATAAAAATTAATAAAAAATTATAATTTTTTT
The DNA here is from genome assembly GCA_900406555.1 of Pseudoturritis turrita. Classification (NCBI taxonomy): domain Eukaryota; kingdom Viridiplantae; phylum Streptophyta; class Magnoliopsida; order Brassicales; family Brassicaceae; genus Pseudoturritis; species Pseudoturritis turrita. Next base: position 353,147 of record OVBL01000921.1, on the reverse strand, counting down.
ATAAATAGTTATAAAACATATATTAAAAATAATACAAACAACATTAATTGATAAATCATTACATTAAAATATAAAATTATATATAAATAATAATAAAAACACACATAATAAAAGAGAAATTACAAATAAAATACTAAATTACTCATTAAAACTATTTCCGTAATGCTCCAAAATATGATCAATCAATGCATTTCGAAACAACAAATTTACCTGAATATTAGTATTGTTGTAGTATTTTAATTTGTGTAATATTTATATTCATGTATTTTTACTTTCTTGTGTTATTTTATTTTGTATTGAATTTGCTTGATATATATGTTAAATATTTACGAGATATAAATTTGTAAGAATTAAAATAATACAAAAATAAATTTATATGATTATTTTTAAGATATATATAATTGTAGGACTAAAATGCAAAAAAAAAAGATAAAACCTCATAATTTGAAGTTTTAAAGTTATTGTTGGATAGCCAAAAACCTAAAAAATGAAGATTTGAAATTTTTGTAGGAGATGCCCCGAATATGGAAAAGAATACATTTCTTTGTTTTTGTTTTTTTTTTGGTCCACGAACACATTTATTTTTCAAAGACAATGCTTAATATGACAAGAAATTGTTAAGAAAACGAGGGTGTGTGGGTCTAAATGTCACAAAACAAAAAGCTGGGCAGTCTGTAGAAAGTTCAAAACTTCAGATTTTGGAAGACGGCAGTTTTGACCCAATTAAAATTAAGGAAGAACCTTCTAGAGAAACCCTGCCAAAAGAAACTCTTCACCTTTTTACCCCAATCTTATAATCTGAACTTCTGTTCTTTATAGAGTATCTACTAAAGCTAGTTAGGCTATTAAAATATAAACTAATAGCCTTTTCATTATATTGTGTATATATATAATGAAGTTTCCATATACACTGCATTTAAAAGCCTATGGGGCCGATTGGAATTTCAATTTTCAAGGTTGTAAAATTTTTTTTTATTTTTAAAATCTATTTTTTCCAATCATACTTTAACACTCTAACAGTTCTAAAAATATTTTTTAATTTTCTCACTGTTTAAATAACCATTTTTGCTTTTGTTACGTTTGTTTTTTCTAAAACAACTAATTTGAGATTTTTGTTTTTTTGAAGTCATAATCTCTTATTTTAAAGTTAAATTCTTTACAGTTTTTTATTAAAATATAAGTCTACAACTAAAAGTTTTTAAAGTCTCTTCCAATCAACCCTATAATATTTTAACACTTTGCATGTGTAACTTTTTGATGAGAAACTCAAAAGTTTTGTCAAACTGTCTTGAAACATTGTATCATACTATCACATTCACACACATATAGGCTTTTGCCAAAACAATTAGTTTAAATATCACTCACGTACGTGGTTACGAATCCACTCATAAATATATTAAGTGGATCCGATAATTAGTAACATAAAACAATCAATTATTTTAGTGATAATGAGTAGTGATAAAAAATGGCGGATTAGTTATAAAAAATATTAGTAAGAAAATAGATTGTGGTACCGCTTTCGTAAAAAATAACGGTACAAAAATAAATTGTAGACCTATCTATTTAGCATATTATAATAAAATATATATGATATTAAGTTTTGTTTTTTTTTTATTTGATTTGTTCTAAATATTAATTGTTCTTTTTCCCTGTTTTAAGATATCGGCTATTAAATATGAAACTTAAAATAGACTGATCTGGCCTCATATAGTCGATGGACTGTAATATGGCAGAGCGTAAGAACACAGAAGAGTGAAGTAGAAGTTTTAAATAGAACTAGGTCTCATGCGATTAGAAAATAATAAATGCTCCAAGGAGAGACTTCAAATCCAAAGAGAAATCATATTATATGAAAGGAGGTGAGCTATCTCCATATGACGAAATAGTCATTCCAGAAATTATTACGTGTTCATACATTAAGTTTATTCTAATTTAATTTATAGAAAAATTATAAACACATAATAATAAATAACATGATATCATAAAAACGTAAACACACAATAAATTAAATTCAAGTTTAATACAATTAAATAATATGAATGTTAAACTGAGTTTATCTTTACATTTTTTTTTTTTAGAAATTTGATCTTTATTCTCACCATATTTTCTTACATTTGTAATTATAAAAAATTAAAAGATTCAATGATTTTGTCATTCATTTTTAATATATATTAACTATCAAATCTACATTAGTGATAAATAATATTCTCAACATTTTTTCGATTAAAGAATTTGTTTCAACAATTTTATAAAAAAATTCGCGCATATGCGCGGATATTAGCCTAGTCTATCTAAAACTTAAATAAATATGAAATTAAAATATTATCTAGAAAGAAAAACCCAAAACATCACAAAAAACCGTTTAAAACATTTATCTTTTACTTAAGTTTTTTGTTGTTGTTAAACTCTTTTTACTTAGTTAAAATTTAAAACACGTATAGTATATAGTAGTTGGATTTTGGTATACCAAGATAAAATAATGTTAAATTGATTATTGATATGGTAATTTTCTTATAACTATGATCCATGCGATGCATATTTGTTTTCATCAAATAGACTGGTTTTTTTTTAATATAATATCTATTAGAGTACTGGTTGTATGTTTGTATTATCATAGTGTTAAAATATCTCTATTTTGATTTCTAATTCAAAACTAATTGGCGATGAGTGGAAAGACACATATTCTTTATATACCAATGTTGAATATCTCTATTTCCACTGCCTAACATTTTAACATTCTAATATGTATCATGTACTAGACCAGTCGACCATGAAGATACACATAAATACATAATTATATTATTGTAAATAAATTGGATAAAAAAACAGAATTTTATATGCACGATTGCACATCATTTAGACGAACATTTTAACATTCTAATATGTATCATGTATTAGACCAGTCGACCATGAAGATACACATAAACACATAGTTATATTATTGTAATTAAATTGGATAAAAAAAAAACAGAATTTTATATGCACGATTGCACATCATTTAGACACACACACACTTCATATAAAAATATTGAATTTTCGTTTAATCTTTGAAACCATGAGCGTGTAGCACTGTTTTTCAGCGATCACATTATAGTAATATATAACATTGTTTTTCAGTAATCACATTATAGTCTTGTTTTATAATTTTTCTTCAGAAAAGTCGTAATTTGTTTGTCATACCAGATATCTCTGAATACTTTATTGGCCTTGCTTTTTATTTTCAAAATGTCAGTTCCTTTAAGAAAATTGGAACTTGAATGAGATCAAATTAAAGTGCTCAATAATTGTCCACGCGAGCCTTTTTTTTATTAGTAGTATCCATTCATTGAATAATTTGACTCAAAGAAACATTTGTCAAAGATAATGATTGATTATTTTGATGTTAAATAGTTTCATTCTTTTTTTTGTTAGGCTGTGACTTGTGAGGGAACATAACTTTATCGACTATTAGTATTATTATTATTACAAACAATATCAGTAAAACCCTACATGCCTCAATTTTGTTTTATTATTTTGTGCTATTAAACCTGTTATAAAAGAGAACCATAATTAACAACAGGATGTTTTGATTTTCGGTCTATAGCTAGTTTGTTGGAGATTTTGATGATATTAACGAAGATAAAAGAAAAGAAAAAAACTTATATCATCCCTCTCTATATATCTGATCTCATATCATATAAGACTAAAACAACATTTTGATAACTTTAATATACTTGTTTCCACTGCAGTTATTTTTGCGTTTTATAATTTGGTTTGGTTACAAACTCACATTAAAGTCGTTGTATTGGCCGAAGACGCTCTTGGCTCAACCACAAAGTCCAGTCTTTGAGCACCCAAGTTCGATCCCATGTTGGAAAAAAAATGAAAAATGTCGTTGTATTATTGCTTCCCACCAACTATGTGCTCTCTTCTGAACACATTGAACTATTTTCTTTGGTTAAGAAGTCACATTTTAAAGTGTAAAACGATTAAGAGAATATTGGAGATTTCGATGAACGACAAATTTACTAACAAAAACAAAAAACACATGCACGACGGATTATTGTAGTCAATGGTTTGATAACCTAAACGGTAGGTAATGTGAAAGATCGGGTTGTTGAAATATTATTTATTGATATATATGTATTTAATTGACAGAAAATAAAATCTTCACAATTCTTGTATTGTAGAACTAGAAACCAATATACTATTTATAACAACAAAACAACTCATTTATCCGTAAAAAAAAAAGTGTTAAATCCCTCGATTCGTTGATTGATGAGCAATTCTCAAAAATACCACAAAATAAGTTTTTGTTTCAAATATATCACCCCTAGTTTTTTTTTCCTAAAAATACCACTAAAAGTTTTTTTTTTTCAAAAATATCACAAAATTAAAACTAAATTTTAAACCTTCGAAACTAAACTCAAAACCCTAAAAACCATACCCTAAACCCTAAAAACTAAACCCTAAACCCAAAATACTAAATCTAAACCCAAAAAATTAAATTATAAATTATTGTATTTTTGAAAAAACAAAAATTTTAATTGTATTTTTAGAAAAAAACTTAATAACGGTATATTTAAAAAAAAACATATTTTAATGGTATTTTAAAGAATTACTTTTGATTTATTAACCAGAAACAAAACTCGTTAATAATAGGCTGTACATTGATGTTATTAGTCACGATGTGTAACTTTGACCATATGGAATACTAATCGACCCATACTAATACGAGTCCAAAAGAAGAATCATCATGAAAAATAACATTTTCTTGTATTTTGTTGTTTTCACTTTTACAAATCCAGAAAATGGTTACACAAATCACAAATGTAAAATCCAAATCACAAATGTAAAATCCAAATCACGTAATATATTTAGTTATTAAAAACGTCCCCAAAGAAAAAAAAAATATTAAGAATTAATTGATGAAATAACCAAAAAAAAAACTATAATTCACAAACTAACCAATTTTTCTTTTTTTTTTCTCTCTCTCCCTATCTCTCTAACCAATTCCCACATTTTATATTATGTTTTTTTTTGTTATTAACCAAATTAACCCTAATATTAATTAAAAAAAAAGTGATGAAACAAAAAAGAGACTTAAGTGGTAAACGAATATGATTGATGAACACACTAAGATTTAACTCAATGATTCTCAAAAAAAAAAAAAAAAAAAACACCAAAAGGATTTAATCAAACATCTCTTCATGAGAGATCACTCTTTGACTACAGCAAAACTCCGATGAGCAGTCCTCAAAAAACATTTGCCTTACATTGGAAGCAAACTAAGCCATGAGACTCCACTCAAAACCCAAAACATTTCGTCTTTTTATCCGTTTCGATTTTGTTTGTTTACTGTTGCTTGCATTCAGGAGGTCTCTCGCCTTGTTGTCCATCGTTAAGCTGAGGTCTCCCTCCTTTCTGCAATTTGATTTATAGAGAATATATAAATATATTAATATATGATCACAAACATAACACTGATGATATATGTAATGATCAGATTTAGTCTAAAAGCTTGTACATATGCATGATAATGATTCTACAAAAGCTTCATTTATACTTCTGTCTACTTATGATTCAGCTTCAGTCGTATAAGTGCTCAAGTTTCTATAAATCACAGTTAATTTCGGTTATCTCTAATTCATGGGTCAGAGTTCTCTCGTTTTGTGATCATGGTCTAGCGTAAAAATACAAATACTATTCGAAGTGAGGAAATTGGCTATGTACCTTGTGCAAGATTGATGGCTGCATAAACATTTAAACCCAATTTATAAGTATTAGTAAAACCAAAAACAAAAAAAAAGGTCTTTCCATGACGGGAACAAATTAAAAAAGGGAGGAATTCAATACCTTCTTTTTGGTCTTGCTTATTTCTTCTTCCTCATCTTCGTCGTCGTCGTCTTCTTCCTCATCCTCATCATCTTCTTCATCCTCATCTTCGTCATCGTCAATATCATCTTCATCGTCATTATCTATTTCAAATTCCTCTCCCTCAATAGCCTCACCAGTAAACCACGAAACAGCATGAGGTATGATCTTGTCCCGGATTGTAGAACTGCACAAAGCAGAATCAGATGCTAACAATTAACAAATGTACAACTTTACATTAAATGATGATAACTAGACAGAATTTATGTTCAGAAGAAGACGAACCCTATGTCATAATCTTGTTCCATCAGATTCTGAAGCTCCTCAGCCTGCACCAAGGACAATAAAACATCAATGCATATGTTAACTAAACATAATCAGAATAGGGCCTGTTTTGAAACCAAATAATATCCTACTCTGTCCTCGTCAATGTCTTCGTCATCATCGGGAACTTGGGGAGGATTGAAGAAGTTGAAGAAGCTTTCACAATCTTCGGTTTTGGTGATTGGTTTGGCATTCTTCGCACCTTTCTTAGGCTTCTTCTTAAGAATCTTCTGAGTTAAGCATTTTCCAGGATACCAATCAATCTCTGTCCTGAGATAAAGAACAAGGAAATTGAACACACGTTGGAGCACAAGTCAGCAAAAGATTCTGCAGCTCCTTTCAAGCATCTCAGAACAAAATATGCTAAGTATGGAACATTACAAGAAAGTATCAGCAATTACCCAATAGCCTTCTCAAGCAGAGGCTCATCTTCATCAATCATATGATATGCCTTTGTTAATAGGGTGTTTTTAAAGTAAGGATTCTGATCGAAGAAAAACTCAAGCTTGAATCCTTTTGGCTCTTCAATCTTGCACCACTTGATATCTTTAAGATATATGAGGGCCCCTTCATCACGCTCTGTGATCTGATATCAAAGGAAAACAAAACTGCGGTCATTTTCCATGTATATGATTGGTGTAACTCTAAATGAACCATAGCTGCAAGGCTAACCTCCTCAGATATAACATCATTGTTTTTCAGGGCGGTCAGCCAGAAACTTGGGACTCCTTTCTCTGCAATGAAACATGATTGAAATACGCAAACTGTCTTTTCACGAACGTTTACAAAGGAAAAGGGAGAAAGAGAGAATACCTTCTGCAGCTTTCTCGTCTCCTTGGTCCATCTTTGCATCCTCTTGAGCCCCTTCGACTTCGGTACTTCCATTCACAATCTCATAACGCTGCACATTCCAGGGTGTCAAGTAAGTTTCATGAGGATATCTAATATGCATTTAATCAACACAACTACAGGATAACATACACAAGCCTCCATCATAATTCATCTGTTTTGATTAAATGATTTGTGATTTGAATACATCAATCAGTAGAATTTTGCAAAATAGTTTGATATTCTCACTACCAATTACCTTGGTATACAAAGGCTGATATAACTTTTGATACTTGGCTTCAAGGGCAGCTCTCTCCTCGCGGAATTTTGTCTCTATTTCATCATGTTTGCCCTACATGGAAAGGATTCTCAGATAATCATCAAAAGGGTTCACATTACTTGTTCAAATCTGACATTCATCATTCTTGACCACGCAAGGAAGACATTCTCATATAATCAAAAAGCGTACAAGTATACATTCAAGATCAGATTCGCAAGATACCATAACAATCTACACCAAGCCCTTGAACAATAGCTTAAATAGGTAATGATGACACAGACATAAAATGAGAATGGAGTTTTGCCTAACCTGAATCTCCCGCAAGACCTCAACACGCCTTCTGACCTTAGGAGTCAGATTCTCGAGCACATCAGAATGCTGTCCAGCCAGATTCTGCAGCTTGTTCTGTGAATATAAAAACATATCAACAAATCTCCAAGGAAACAATGTATAGAACACAAAGGTATTCTCCTAAACACGGAAATATCACTGAAACCTAAGAGAAACCTCAGGGAACGAAACCCCCAAATCGGACATTCCTCTTCAAGTATAATGCGATACAGCAAAAACAAATAATCTTCAGATAACAAGAGATAGAAACTCACCTTAAGAGCGTTGACAAGGCCTGCTCGATCCTCATCTTTAAGAGCTGCAAAGAAAAAGCAAATCAATCTGGAGAAAGAAAGCTCTGACCAAGAAGAAGAAGAAGAAGCAAATAAGTAAAAAAATTACCAGCAGTGAGATCGCCGACGTTGAAATTGTCCTTGTCGTTGCTCATTTTCTGGAAACTTGGAGATCGAAAAAAGAGGATTTGGGAGACTGAGGTTTGAAAGTGGTGGAGAGATTGAGGAAGAAGAGACGACGAGGGTTTTTTTGTGTTTCTGGGTGGCGACTAAACACAAAACGTGGCTTCCTTTATATAAAACCTAACAACTGCCATTTTTTTATTTCCCTCGCTGGCATTTTTCTTTTCTCTTTTTTATTTACTTTATTATAAAATGAATAATTAATATGTATAAACTAATCGAATATGTTTTAACGTATTGGTGGTATCAAAAAATTGTGAAATATAATAATTATCATCAATCAATATACAAAACAAAAGTAAATGACCCCGAAAAAGAAAAGTAAAAAACCAATACCTTGTTGATAATCTTAATGCAAAATGCGTGCCGGTTTCGCAAAAGGTTGCTAAACACCTTGCCGTTTATCGCCAAACAAGGGGAATTTATGCAAAGGAACAACCAAAGATTAACTAGAAATGTCAAATGTGCATTACACAAGTAACAGACTGAACTTAGAGGCTACAGCGATCGTCTTCTTCCTTGGGTTAATGAATCATGGACTTTTGTCTTCTGCATTGTCTTCTTCCTTAGGCTGGTTTTCATTAACCGGTATTTTCTCTGCATCCACATAGCGACCAGTCATTGGATCAACCGGGCGAGTGTCTCGTGCTCCACCTTTACGTCCCATAGCTATCATTGGAGGAGGAGGAAGTAAACCGGATCTGAATAGGAGACGTTGAACTGGGTCTGATGGCTGAGCACCAACAGATAACCAGTACCTGTACATAAAAAAAAACAAACAAATCAAAAACTACAATGCATCCTTTGTTGAAATTACCGATTCATAGATAAGAACTGTGATTGTATGACTACGCAGTTTAGGTGATACCAGGTTCTATGTAATGTTGATATGTGTTCTGCTACTATGTAGACGCATAAACTCTTGATTTTAGATGATGCGAAAGAGCATGACAAGATTCTAAAGCTACATGACGATATACTTGTGCAAAACAGGCTGTATAATGTTAATTTCGTATACGAATAGAATATCAATAGGTTCATCATCTTAAAGTAGTAGAACGCAACTGCAGAGCTTACAGCAGCAGTTCCACAGAATGATTACGGCACTTAAGAACATAAGGACTGATGGAAAAATTCATTTGAAATGGGTTGATGAATTTCCACAAAGACTGAGTTTCTTTCTTAAATTAGTGATTGACTGGAATTCAGATGTATAATGTTGCGTCAGCTAACGGTTAAATAGCAGAGCAAGAAAGAAAATGAACCAAACTATTCAAAGGACACATGCATATTCACCTTTCGATAAACAAAGAGCTCGCACTTAAAAACTAGCGATAAAACTCATTCAAGACTTAAAACTCAACTATCAGACCAAAAGAAGGTTAGCTATAACGTATAGGAGACAATGTATAAAGATATCTAGAGCACTGCCTTCATAAAACACTATAGCCACAGTTAACAAAAACACTTCAAATGCAGAGAAACCCCAGAAGTTCAGAACAGTAACTCAACTTAGTAGAAGACAATTCCAAGAAACAAGATGTACAAAAGCGCTTTGCTTCCGAAGGTTTGAACAAAGAACCTTCGTAATGAAACTAAAATTCAGCTCCGTTCACAAATCCAAATGTCGAAAAAGGCCCGAATTTACAGAAACTAGCAGGTATCCTCTAGTGGGACTCATGAGTAAATTCAACCGAAAAGCTACCGAATTCATCGGGAAAACATAAGAAAACTTTCAGAAACCGAAGAGAAAGATCAGAAGAACATACTTTATTCGGTCGAACTTCAGACCCATCCTCTTACCACCGTCCTGGCCTGCACACAATCGAAAAAAACAACAGAGATTGTGTAAAAAAACAACGAAGAGATCAACCGGAAATATAAAGGACAAAGTTGTTTCTTTATCACCTGGCAAAGGATTGAAATAACCCAAGACCTCGAGGTGCTTCCCGTCTCTGGGGGATCTGCTATCGGCGGCCATAACCCGAAAAAATGGTCGATTTTTGCATCCAAATCTCGATAATCGAAGCCGCACAACCATGTTTCTCTCTTCACTTTCTAGATATCTACCGAGAAAAACGAAATGATCAAAACCGAACAATTCGATTTTGGATAATGGGAGAGACGAGAGAGAGAGAGAGACTGAGCTTCAATTTTGATTCGAAACGCTTCAATCGATAAGTTTTTTAGGGTTCAGGGTTTTTTAACGGAGTTGGGTCCTTCATACGACGCCGTTTTGAGACCGTCAAAACCGTCTTTATTTTATTTAGAACTAGTTTTCACGGCGCCGTTAAATACCAAGACGGTGTTTTCATCATCCGCACCTATAAAAAGTGGATTTATATAATCGTCAACCGCCACAAGACGGCCTTTCTCCGGCGAAGGCTTCGCCATCGACGCCGTGACGAAGCTGAGTGTATCAGCACCGGTTGAGATTGTTTTCCGGCGGAGACAATGGAATCTACCGTAGCTCCGCTTCCTCACCGACGCTCGCATCTGCGGAATCGGACTTATCGCTCTTTGCTTCACCACCTCTGCTCGAGTTTCGATCGGGAGCCCAACGTTTATCTTGCCACACCGTCTGTTCTTCAGGAGCTGATCTTAAGAACAGGTGAGCTCGAATAAAATTTTGAAGTTCTTCTAGTGTGCTTGATTACGAATGTTTGATTTCATCTTCTTCGAATTTCTTCTGTTGCTTGAGTTTTACAATTTCGATATTTTTTGTCTGATGATTTGTCAGACATTATTAGTCTAATCTTAATGTAGTATGATCCTGTTTCTGATGCTTTTGTGTTTTCTGACAAAGAAATTGCTCAAGTGTCTCCTGGAGAAACTTGCGACCCTGGAGAAATATGTACTAATGAAAAGCCGCCGGATAGTTTATCAGTGCCGGAATCAAGATCCGATGGAGTGTCTGGTGAGTCAAGAGCAGAGAAGATGGAAATGATTTCACAGGAAAAGAGTTTGATGCTTGGAGATGTTTTTGATGGAATTGACTTGCAAGATTCATCTGTTGGTAATCGACACAATGATTTCTTCGATGACTTTGAGCTTATCATAAACGAAAGTGAAGACTTTGTTCCAGAAAGTTGCGTTAATCTCTTTGAGGCATTGGATGTGAATGACTATGGTGATGATGGTATGGCGAAACAAACACTTGATCTTGTTCAAAATGTCGCAGAGGAGCCTAATATTGCAACTGAGCTTCAAGTGGATACAGTAGAAGGTGATAAGAAGGTTTCTGAAATTATTGGGAGTAAGGCAGAGGAAGTTGAATCTAATGAAGTTATAAGTTCTGGAGTCTTGGAGACTAGTAACGAAATACTTGCTAGAGAGACGGAATTGGAGAAACCTGTTAATAGTTGTCAGGTCTTGGCAGCTTCTATTTCTCAGATGGCTGAAGATGAAGATGTCGAGGAAGGAGAGATATCCGGGGATGATAATGATGATAATATGCTTATAGTAGATGATTTACCAGTCGAAAAGCACGAGGAGTCTCATGTATCCCAAGAGGTATTCGATCAAAGAGGAGGAGCAGCTAGTAGTCTCTTTTGTGGAGTAGGATCATTATCAACTCCTGGAATTGTTGAAGAAAAGGAACAAAGACAAATTGGAAAAAAGCTTGGTGTTGAAGTATCCAATGTAGATAATGGAGCAAAGAAGAGTGAGCAAACTTCCAATAACAAAGAAAAGGTATCCGAAATAAAAAGTGGTATGTTATACTGCTTAGGTTTTTTAATAAAATCTGACTTTTATTATAACTTCGTATCTGCAGTTGGATCCTGGAACCTGCATTAAAAAAAGGTCTGCGCGGTCTGAGGAAGCAAAAGCCAGAAAGAAGGTAATGTAGTATATGCTTTCCTTTGACACATAGTAGCATATCTTGCAATTAGTTTGTGTGGTATAAGATATATACTTATTGATAAGCTATTTTATGCAGGCAAAAGCTCGGAAGAAAAGAGCTCAAGAGCGTATATCTCTTGGCGTGAAGAAGCTGAAACTGAAACCAGTAGCTCCGAAACCAAAGCCTATAAAATATTGTCGACACTATCTCAAGGGACGGTGCCATGAGGTTTGCAAAATGGCTCTGGATTTTACAAATTTCCTTGGAATCTAAAACATTGTATGCTTGTCGCTGATGGGAATTGTTTTCTTCTTTTGCAGGGAGAAAAATGCAAATTTTCACATGATACAATACCGGAAACCAAATCTTCGGTAAGATTACTTTTCTGAACTTCATTTCAGCAGCAATCATTTAGACAAAAGCTGAATCATATATTCTTTCTTTTTGGTCCCTACCCATACTCATGTCTTCTTGTTGCTTCAGCCTTGCTGCTACTTTGCAACCCAGTCATGTATGAAAGGAGATGATTGTCCGTACGACCACGATCTCTCCAAATACCCTTGCAATAACTTTATTACCAATGGTTTCTGCCACAGGGGTGATAACTGTTTGTTTTCCCACAAGGTAAAAATCAATCTCGAGCTTCTCATTGTGCTTCTTCCGAGTCTAATTATATATTTGATCTTTAGATCCTAATATACCAATCTTCACTCAGCAGGGTACTCCACAATCTACTAAAGATAGACCGAGTGCAAATGTAACAACCTCATCTGCAAACATGGCTGCAGCGTCTTTCTCTTTTGGAGTCTCGCCTCAGAAATCAAATAAACAAACCGTGAGAGAGGCCATAGCGAAATTACCGACGATCCAAGCAAGAGTTTCAAACCCAGTTGCGTTATTGAAGCCCTCGAGTCAATCTAACAAAAGAAACTCATCTGATGCATCATCTCTGAAGATCAATGAACATGTAACACCTCCACAGATTCCTCCTTTGAGAAAACCATCCGTTGCTCCAAAGGGTATGAGTTTTCTATCTCTAGACAAAACCTCACAGGAGGAGGATACAGTGAAATCGTCTCTTGGATCCAAGCAAAACACAGAGAACTCTGATAATCAGAGCTTGAAGGCGTCACAAGATAGAAGCTTTCTTCCTCTGGTGCCTCCAAAAGGGATCAGTTTCTTATCATTTGCATCAGAGGAACACAAAGCTCTGAATCAAGAGCCTCAAGAACCAGCAAGTAGTAGAAATCTCAAGACAATGCCTAACTCGCACATTCAAAGTTCTCTAAACTCAGCAATGAAACTCGCGGCAGAATTTGAATCCGCTAAAGTTGAAAGGCGCACAAATGATCCCGTAGAAGCTGTACATAAGGGCAATGTTACAATTAACACGAGTATAGCCAGAAACTCAGGGAACGTATCTTCCAAGATTCTCGAGTTCTTGTCGAGTTTCAGCCATGGCAAAAACTGATCTTTATTTGGTTTTTTGGGATGAAAGATATATCGCCGGTAGATGAAACGAATGATCAGTAGTATTTAAAGGTTTAATTTGTAGTGATATTAGATATGTTCATGGGGTTGATAAATGTAAATAAATATTGCATTGATGTATGAGTAACGACATGATTCGAGCTAGTCAAACACGGTCTGAAACAATTGGGACGTGTAGTAGAGAACGACATTTTATAGTTTAATCCAATTCAATAGTCTCAGAAGCTGAATAATGTAACCTTATATAGCTTCTTCTTGCATATAGACCGACTTCAAATAGGGCTTTGGGATTCTCGCTAAATATGAAAATGGTTAACAAACCTTTATAAAATCGATTCGGGAATTTGTCCAGTCCCGAATTAATTTTTTTTTTTTTTATCAATTAACCATTTTAATCTTTACAGTAAAAGTTATATAAATTAATAAAAATAATTCGCTTGCAAATTGATATATTTATACTAACACATAGGCAAAACATAAATGGAAAGTCTCTAGTCTCTTCCATTTCTTTGTGTATATACCCACTTTGATAATTTCGTTGTTCCATTAAAACCCTATTAAAATATTAACCGCTGTATTAGAAACAATACATACATATAGTGTGCCGTTTTCTTTTGGAATAATATTTGCTAACTATACGAAACAATACATACATATAGTGTGCTGTTTTCTTTTGGAATAATATTTGCTAACTATACGAATTATAAGAACATTACATAGCTACACATAACTAACATAATATATATTTAGTTGCACCAACAAAATATAATATTTAATATACAAAAAGAAAATAAGTAGAATTGAAAAATTAAATATATATTACTTTAGTTTATATGGATAGCTATTTAATGTCATCTAGTTTGTAGAGCTAGCAAACAAAAAAATTATATTTTTAATTTTTTTTTATGTTATCTTTGGTAATTTTCTCAAAAAAAAATATTACATAATTATTATTCTGCACCATAACAAAAGAAACGGTTCTAAGTTCTAACACACAATAGGGACCAAAATACATTAGTATTTAGAAGTAAGCATCCTCTTACCCGACATAAGAGATTAAGAGACCTTAATGACCCATGGACCCTGGTTTAATATTGAACCCTAGTAAAAACCAAATCAACAAAGTAGAAATGTGTAACATGAAAGAGAATTTAGAATTGAAAATAAAACTTTGTACACAATGACTATAGATAACTAATTATAGTATCATACCTTGGTTTCTTCACAACTTTCTTAAAAAGAAAAACCGCGTTTATTGGCGAAAACAGAATTGTCTTTTATTTTCATGATATGATGTTGGTATAATAAAATCAAATATCCTTCGTGAACCTTTTTTTTTAAACGATCTTTTGAGTAGAAGTAGGCACCCTTAAATTTCAAAATACATGTTGCTCAATCTGATTCTTATCAGACTCCGAAAAAACGGGAATCTTGACAAGCATGTACTACCTTTTATAAAACACAAATACCCACAAGTTACTTGACCAGATTTGTTATCCGAAAATTTAAATTCAAATGGTTACATTAGTCAATATCCAGACTTCTAAAACATTTAAATATTTACATAATCATATTTGCAAAATATTCAACCAAAAATTATAGAATATTCAAAGTAAGAAAATATATTTAAACAATATAAATTTTAGAAACATGATTTCAAACTTCAAAAGGTTATATTATATGCTAATTTTCCGTAAAAATTGATTTTATGTAATATTATACCTAATTATGTAGTAAATAATTATATAATATATAAATAATTTAAAATGAGTATTTATAGGTTGGATAAAGGCATGTATATTCGGTTATTCGGTTCGGTTCCGGATTTTTTGGATCGAGGGGTTTAGGACCCATATAGGTACCGAAACAGTTTCGATTCGGTTTTAATCGGTTTCAGGTCGGTTCGCTTATTAATAATGAGAACCAAAAATTTTCCAAATAAATTTAATTTTCATTCGGTTCGACTCGGTTCCGTTATTTTTTACCCAAACTACCGGAAAATATCCAAAATACCAAAAATAAAATAACAAAATCTATTAAATGTGAAATAATACATCTAAATTGGTTATTTTTATACAAACTATATGAAAATACCTAAAAATACCCAAATTAATCGAATTAACCGAAAAAATAACAAAGAAAATATTGTAAAATTTACCCGAACTGTCCGAACATATCAAACATAGAACCAAAATAACTATGGGTTAATTTATGTTTCGGATATTTCGGATATCCATTCAGTTTTCGGTTCAATTACGGTTCGGTTCTGGTTCTTCGGTTCTAGGCATATAAGATTCATTGGATATTTTTGAAAAATCGGTTCAAATTCGATTCAGATAATTTCGAATTGATTTCGATTCGGTTTCACGGTTCCGAGTATTTTGCCCAGCTAGCTAATGCGGATACGAGACAAACTGATCGGTTTGCTAGTTCACGCAAATTCGAAGAAGTTATCACTGAAGAAAAATCGATATTCAATATCTGATCTTATTATTATTATTTTTGTTTGCTAAAATACCTGATCTTATTTACCCAACCCAAAAGCTACAAAGACCATTTTTCGAGGTGATTATGAGTCGAGTTGCGAGTCAAGGACAGATAAATGGATATCAGTGCTCAACATTACTTTTGGGAATCTCTTTTATTCTCTTTTAATACTATTATTTTTGTTAACTAGAAAAAAAACATAAAGCTCGTTATGATGTCAAGATTCCAAAATTGCATTTAATCTTTTTTTTTTCATGTTTCAACTTAGAGATTATTTCTCTCTAATAACAAACAAGTCTCTACAACCCAAGCGATTATTATTATTATTATTTTTAAAACTTAACCTAAACGATTATTTTTCATATCAATAAAAACTATACTGTAAAAAATCCTTGAGTCTTGAAATATGATCCGCGAAATTACTTCTTATTTTTCTGCTACTACATCTAGTATTTAATTTAATTTTTCTATTTTAAGATAACAAATATTTGGATCTTAATTAATACTGCCAAAATATAACCGAAAAGGAAGTTTTCTGTTAAAAAATTGCACACTGTATAGTTTCTGATGCAATTGTTGATAATACCAAGTGGGTTTACACAAATGTATGTAGATGACCTTCATCGAAATCACAATAACCGATGTAATTCTTCGTCAATACTTATCGAAAGAGACAGAAACAGAAAACGAATTCGTGTTCCTTCTTTGAAATTTTTGAGTGTGGCATTTTTGATGCATACTATGTCATCAATATGAAGAGGATTGGACCAAAAGCCATGGCCCAATAGTGCCTCGCAATCATGATCAAGTGCCTTGTGTACGATCATATTCGTTTGGCGGCCGTAATCTTCATATGTCGCACCCGACCCTCGATTCACCATTGTAGGTTATTTTTTGCTCCCCTGGATTTTGGTGACTCATAAATTATTCCATTGAACGACTGGACTTGGGCACTAGAAAAATATGTTTGTGAACTCTTAGACAACTAAAAGTATTGGTATATACTCTTCTTTGCACCTTCACCATATGCGCTTCTTCGTTTCTATAACTTTGGATTTTTTTCTATATCTCTTGTCACTTTTGCCGTTCTCTTCGACCGCAGTCACTGGAAGTCATGTTTGCTTTCTTAAATTGTAACTCTTTTCTGTTGCTAAACTCTGTTTCCGGTTTTGGTTTCGATTGTCAATTGATTCTTACTGTTTCGCTCGTTTATCAATTTTTTGCCACCAATACTTTCCATTTTCCATTTAGTTTTCGTTACCGCTTAACTCCTTCATCGAATTGTTTCATCGCTTCTGGTTTCTGATTGTCTCACTGTATTCGAATCTCTTAGTGTTGGGTATTGGTTTTGCTCTCTCTATCATTATACGTGGCTATGGTTTTGGGGATTTTAGGATTTTTTGAAATGTGTTTCAAACTAAAATATAAACAATTTAAAAAGGGATTCTTTGTAGTTTTCTTCTGATTTGGAATGTTCAATTGTTTACTTCTTCTTCTCTTGGTTTCTTTAGAGGCTCTACCCTTCTTGTCATAAACACTTAAAGCAGTATTTGATGAATTTCAGATATAATATACCTATTTTTGAAATTATGAAAATGTATGCATGCGTATGTTTTGGACCTTTGGTATTGGGTCGTGTGTGACAGATGAAAATGGCTGTAGATACTTGCTTACTGTATGACATAGAGAAGTAGCATAAGCCATGACTTGTGTGCTCTTTGAATCGTGTTTAACTCCTTTATTTCATCTTGTGTTGGACACTGTGTAAATTTAGATCCCTCTTGTTTAATGATAGCAAAATGTATCAATTAGAAATTGATTGTAGTTTCCTCACATGTCTTCTTTCTCTAGCTAATAAAGGCATTGATTTGTTTGCTTTCGTATTTTAATATTTGTTCGTATCTCATCTCCTTGCGAGAAGATTTTCCATTGTGTGTTCTCACTCCTGCTTTCAAGTATACTGATGAATATTCTCTGTTCATACTGATTTCAAAATTGTGGAGACGATTCAAAACTGAATTTTGTTTATTTATCATATCCCTGCTCTGTTTATTTCTTTTCAATGGTTTCCTTTGTTATCTTAGACTTTGTTCCTTCGTTTTATTTGTTCCGTCTTACTTTGAACAGATGTATGTTTAATTTTCAATTTCTGCATCTTTCAAGTGTCTGATTTTGGAGTTGATATCAGTCTTTGAAAGTAAAATGTCTCCATAAAGGATTTTTTAGTTTTTATTTGACGAGCAGTATATACAACCGATGTGCTTCTTATTAAATCGGTGTGTGATTATATTATTAATTCGACCAACATTTGTCTTTCGTGATTGTCTCTTGCATTTATTTTTGTTCACAAATAAAAACTTACTGTGACTAGGAGGATTTATTTCGTTTGTAAATATGTTTTAAGAGGCGAAATTTTGAAGAAATTAAACAGGTGCCATTGGACTCACATAAATTGTTTTGGGGGATTTTTTTCTGTTCCGATTTTTCAAGCAAAAAAAAAATGATCTCTAGCTAGAAAAGAGAGGTTTTTCTATGGAGAATTGTAAGAAAAAATGATCACTAGAAAAAAAATGATCCAAGATACGTGTTTTTCTATGGAGAGTTGTATCGGGGGCAATGGCAGTGGCGGATAGGCTTCAAACCAGAGGACTAGCGGTGAATCCCATTTGCAAATTGTGTAACCAAAATATAGAAATACCTGTCATGTGCTATTTGGTTGTCTTACGGCTCAATCTCGGCTGGAGTTGGCACAAATTCCAGCCCCAACAAATGTATTTTCAGACTCTTTGGAAGATAACCTTACGTATGTTTTAGATCTAATGGAGCAATCAGACATTCCGGAGACAGTACGAATAACTATTCCTGGGGTTCTTTGGAGTATATGGAAAAACAGGAATGCTATCTTATATGCAGGAACACAAGAAGTGCTAGAAACCGTTGTTGACAGAGCTAAAGACGAGGCTACTCTGTGGCAAAAGGTCAATAATTGTCAGCCGGTAAAAATCAGCTCAAGTATGATGTACAATGGGATACGAGAACGATGGCATGCTCCATCTCCAGGTACCGTAAAATGCAACATACATTCCAATTGGAGAAATGAACACCTTCATAGTGGTGTGGCTTGGCTTGTAAGAAATCATTCTGGTTTGATTTTACACCATGCTCGTGATGCATTTACGAGATCAAACAACATAATTCACGCAGAATTTCGCTGTATTTTATGGGCATTGCAAAGTCTTAAAGATCTGCGATACATGGACGTTACGATATCCACCGACTGTCATTCAACAGTGGAAGCTAAAGAATCAAAACACAAAACCAAAGCTTGATCCTTCCTTTATTAATGTTTAGAAAATCTTCTCAAAACTAAACTTAAGCTTTCTCTTCCTTCTGATGATCATACATCCATCTTATGATCTCTATTTATATAGCTATAGATTTCCTATTCTAATTCCTTTATAGATTAGGATTACAGCTTTTCCTTTTCATAATTAGATTCCTATTTCCTTTAAGGATATCTTCTAGAATCTTCTTGGAGCTTATCCAACATTTACCCCCTTAAGCTTCAAGTTGTTCTTCATGAGGTCTTGAACTCCGATCATGTCTCTCATCTTCTTAAACTTGATTTTCGCCAAGGCTTTGGTAAGAATGTCTGCACGATGTTCTTCTCCAGGTACATGCTCCACTTCGATCAATCTATTTTCTATACATTCACGAATGAAATGAAAACGTTTGTGAATGTGTTTACTCCTTTTGTAAAAGACCGGGTTCTTGGTAAGTTCAATGGCCGACTTGTTGTCAATGCGAATCATCGTCTTCTCATACTTCTTCCCTGTGATCTCACTTAACAATTCTTGTATCCATATGGCTTGCTTAGCTGCTTCCGTAGCTGCCATGAACTTTGCTTCACATGAGAACAAGGCCACTGTATCTTGTTTTTGTGAACACCAAGTTATGGGAGATTTTCCGAGAAAGAACACATGTCCCGTGGTGCTTCTCCCGTCATCAGGGTCCGTGTTGTGGCTACTATCACTATAGCCTACAATGTTTGGTGCTCCTTTCCTGTATGTGACTCCATAGCCTACCGTTCCTTGTAGGTACCTTAGAATTTGTTTCAAAGCATTGTCGTGTGATTCTTTTGGATCATGCATGTACTTGCTCAAAATTCCTACTGAGAAAGCAAGATCTGGACGAGAATGTAAGAGATATCTCAAACATCCAATCCTTCTTCTATACATGGTTGCGTCGATTTCTGGTTCATTCAATCCTTTAGACAATTGCAAACCGAACTCCATTGGTATTTGTGTCGGGTTGCAAGCGTCTAAACCAGCTTCTTTAAGAATTCGACGAGCATAGGCTTCTTGCTTGATTTCGATTCCATTAATTTCTTGACTCACTTCAATGCCGAGATAGTATGTAAGCTTACCAAGGTCAGTCATCTCGAAGTTTGTAGACATGTTGGCTTTAAACTCCTTGATGATTTCCAGTGTACTTCCTGTTACAAAAAGATCATCAACGTATACAGCCACGATCAAAATCTTAACTCCTTCTTCCTTGCGGTACACAGAACTTTTCTTTTGACACTTCTTAAACTTCAAAGTCTTTAGAGTTTGGTCAAGTTTTGTGTTCCATGCGCGAGGAGCTTGACGTAGACCGTAAAGCGCTTTCTTGAGTTTGAAAACCTTATGTTCTTCTCCCTTCTTTTCAAATCCTTCAGGTTGAGAAACATAAACGTCCTCTGTTAGTTCACCATGAAGAAAGGCGGTCTTTACGTCGAGATGATGAATTTCCCATCCATGTGAAGCTGATAATCCGATCAACATTCTAATTGATTCCAATCTTGCAACTGGTGCAAATACCTCGTCAAAATCAATCCCTTCTCTTTGTGCATACCCTTTCGCAACAAGTCTAGATTTGAACTTATTAATTGTTCCATCAGCATTCCTTTTGATCTTGAAAACCCATTTCAGACCAATTACTTTCACACCATGTGGTTTCTCACCTAGATCCCACGTTTTGTTTTTGTTGATCGAATCGATCTCCTCTTGACATGCCTTTGTCCATTCGACTGATTCTTTTGCTTCTTGGAAATTTATTGGTTCATCATTGAGTGACAAGAGAAGTAATTCGCATTCTAGATCAGCTAGAAGAGCGTAATCAGCAAGATAACCAGGAAGGTTGCATTGTCGAGTTGATCTTCTTAGCGGTACAGCCTCTGTTTCGATATGATCTTCTACCTCTTCAGCCTCAGTGTCTTCTTGAACATGAGTGGGTTGAGAGCTATTATCTATGTATGGTCCTTGTCCATTATCTGTAGCTTCTCCCCATGTCATTCGAAACATCCCTGGTTGGTCTCCTTCATTGTCTACTCCCTTCCAATTCCAAGATTCCTTCTCATTGAAAATCACATCGCGACTTACAACCACTTTCCTCGTTGTTGGATTGTAAAGTCGATATGCCTTGGTTCCTGGTTCTATTCCAAGGTGGACAAGCATTTGTGATCGATCATCAAGCTTTTTCAGATGCTCAGCTTCAACCTTTGCATGAGCGATGCATCCAAAGATCCTAAGATGTTCGATGCTTGGCTTTCTTTCTCTTAGGCATTCATATGGTGTTTGATTTTCAAGAGCGCGAGTAGGAACTCTATTGATCAAATATGTTGAATGTCTTACAGCCTCTCCCCATAGATAATTTGGAACATTCATTGCTTTAAGGATGCTCCGAGTCATCTCCATCAAAGTACGGTTTCTTCTCTCAACTACTCCGTTTTGTTGAGGAGTATAGGGTGCTATAAGATGCCTTCTGATTCCGTTTGTGTTACATAATTCTTGAAAGTCTCTTGATGTAAACTCTCCACCTCTGTCTGTGCGTAGAGTTACAATTTTCTTGTCACACTCCTTCTCGACAAGAGCTTTAAACGCTTGGAACTTCTCAAAGGCTTGACTCTTCTCTTTGAGCAAAATTGTCCACATGTATCTGGTGTAATCATCCACTATTACAAAGATATATTGGTTTCTAGCAAGTGTGGCTGGTGATATAGGTCCACAAAGGTCTGCGTGTAGCAACTCCAATGCTCGAGTAGACCTATATTGTGTCGACTTTTGAAATGCTTGTCTCATCTGCTTCCCTACCAAACATGATTCACACAACTCTTTCTTACTTGTGATTTTAGGCATGCCTCGTACCATCTTTTGTGTTACCATAGAGTTCATAGTTTTGAAACTAATATGGCCGAGTCTTGCATGCCACCTCCATGGCTCTTCTTCAATTCTCGTGTGTAAACATGTTGGTTTACCTATTTTTAGGCCGATCTTGTACAATCTATTAGGAGAACGAGTTACTTTAACCAACAAACATCCATTAGGATCGCGTAAAGTGAGATAATCAGCCCTCATTATCACTTCACAGCCGTATTCTGTAGCTTGACCTAAGCTTAGAATATTACTCTTCAACATTGGAATGTAGTAGATGTCTGTTAGAAGTCTTTGTTCTCCGTTCTTTCCTTCGAAGAGGATTGATCCTTTTCCTCTAATATTGACACAAGATCCATCACCAAACTTTACCATTCCTTTGATGTTCTCGTTTAACTCAGAAAAGTATCCTTTCTCTCCTGTCATATGGTTGCTTGCACCATTATCTAAATACCAAATTCCATCTTCTCTTTTGTTTGCCTCGTATTTTTCGGGTATTACTTTCTCCTCATTTAAGTATACGATTTCGTGTAGATACAGGGCTGTATCTGCTTCTTCTGTCTCGGTTTTATTGAGTTCTTGTTCCTTTGCGATCTTCACCGGACAAGCAGATGCAAAGTGGCCTGGTTTTTCTCATCGGAAACATATAATATGGGATCTGTCCTTTTGTTCTCTGTCTTGAGAATTCCCTCTTCCTCGTCCGCTGCCTCTGAAGCCTCGACCATGTCCTCTGCCTCTGCTGCGTCCTCTTCCTCTACCACTGTCTCGTTCCGTATTTGAGAACAGGAGGTTTTGCTGAGTTTCTTGTGCCGCTTCCCCGTTTATACGAGCCTCAAAAGCTTTAAATCTCCCAATGATGTCTTCGAAACTAGTTTTATTCAGGTCCAAGACTTGTTCAAGAGAAGCAATGAGGTGTATATACTTGTTAGCGGGTAGGCTGTTTAGAAACTTTTTCACCAACTTTGGTGCATCAAGAGGTTGACCTAGAGAGGCTGTTGTCGATGCTATCTCTGATAATTTCCCTGAGTAGCTATCGATAGTGTCTGAATCTTTCATCTTCAAGCGTTCAAACTCAGACATTAAGGTTTGGAGGCGAGCTTCTTTGACACGTTCTGTGCCTTGATTCATTGATTTTATTGCTTCCCAGATTGCTCGTGGTGTGTCCTGTTCACCGATTTGCAGAGTAAGACTCTCTGGTATGGATTGGTATAGTAAAGCTGTTGCAACGTCATTCTTCTCTTCATTGTCCGTTCCTGGATCGATTGCAACCCAAGCTTTGTGAACTCTCAATGTCACCTTCATCCTTAATGTCCAGACAGCGTAATTTGTTGAGTTCAACATCGGACATTGAACTGCGGAAGTTGATGTCGGTGTTTTGTCTGATGGTTTTGTCTCAGCCATGATTCGTATGAGATCTTCTTATTTCAGGATTTGCTCTGATACCAAATAAAGAATCAAAACACAAAACCAAAGCTTGAATAAAGAATCCTTCCTTTATTAATGTTTAGAAAATCTTCAACGTATACAGCCACGATCAAAATCTTAACTCCTTCTTCCTTGCGGTACACAGAACTTTCCTTTTGACACTTCTTAAACTTCAAAATCTTTAGAGTTTGGTCAAGTTTTGTGTTCCATGCGCGATACCAAATAAAGAATCAAAACACAAACCAAAGCTTGAATAAAGAATCCTTCCTTTATTAATGTTTAGAAAATCTTCTCAAAACTAAACTTAAGCTTTCTCTTCCTTCTGATGATCATACATCCATCTTATGATCTCTATTTATATAGCTATAGATTTCCTATTCTAATTCCTTTATAGATTAGGATTACAGCTTTTCCTTTTCATAATTAGATTTCTATTTCTTTTAAGGATATCTTCTAGAATCTTCTTGGAGGTTATCCAACAGAAGCTCTGTCCAAACCATTCGTATGGCCTCGCTACTATGGCTTAACAACACAGATTAGTAGGCTGCGGTCTCTATTTGATAATTGCGAGATTGAAGAGGAACATCCAAGAAGCTAACTCCATTGCTCGAGAGATTGCAAAAAGTGTAACACGGGATGGGAGATTCCAATCATACCTTGTACTTGATGATCCTCTATGGTTACATGATCGTATTATTTGAGAGTCGCGTTAAGCAACATCTATTAGTCCTTTTCCATTAGGATTTCGATGTTGTTTTTCTTGTTGCCTGTTTTGATGTTTGACACAGGCTTTGTTTCTTTGTTGTACTCCTACTATCTATTTATCATCGTATTCAGACGTTAAAAAAAAAAAAAAAAAAAAAGAGGTTGGAACTTGAAAGTTTGATTAGGTTTTGACGTTTAGTGTTGGAAGTAGTCCTGGGCGTTCGGGTACCCGGATCCGTTCGGTTCGGGTCTTTCGGATTTTCGGGTTTTCGGCTATAGAGATATAGGAACCGTTCGGGTATTTATGAAATTCGGATCGGGTTCGGTTCGGTTCCCCGGTGGTTCGGGTTGGATCCGAGTTCTCAAAATAAGAACCGTTCGGGTATTTTTTACCTAAAATATTCAAAATTACCCAAAAGTTTTCCGAAAATACCCGAATTTTTCGAAAATACCTGAAAAATAACAAAAAGGGTAAAAATAACCGAATTAATTTATATTTTGGATACTTCGGGTATCCGTTCGGTTCTCGATTCGATTCCGGGTTCGTTTCGGATTTACGGTATTACGTATTTAGGATCCATTCGGGTATTTTAGAAATTTGGTTCGGATTCGGTTCGGGTAATTTCGTTCGGGTTAGGTTCAGTTTTTCGGTTCCGAATTTTTTTGCCCAGGACTAGTTAGAAGGAAGAAGAAAATATACACGTGATCTTTCACCTGACTTTAAAAAAACAATTGTGGGCTTTAAAGGCTATTTCATTTCTTACAGCCCACAATTTCTAACACCGTAACACATCATTGCTTTTTTCCGAGCTTTTTATTGGTTTTTTCGTGCATTAAGAATTTTTTTTATCATTATTTTTTTTGTTTTTAATAAATAACTAAAGACCCTTTTAATACAGATTATAAGGTCCATAAAAAGTTTGATACGGCCCTGTCTATCACCGTTAATAAAACACAAAAGGATTAAAAAGTTTGAGCCGGCATTAAACATAAACATTTTTTGGTTTCTCAATCTAAAATATATTATCGTAGTTTGCGGAATCTTTCCCACGTTTGATGAGAGTGGAGTTTGTTCAGACATTTTCTTATTTTTTGACATGATTTTCCAGAGGGTGATGCTATCTTTAGTTTCTAGGATTGACACTTAATGAGAAATTATTTAGTGAAACGTGTGTATGTTTTTACTTTTGAGTCATATTTATGTTTGATATACAAAGTATTGATGTAGACCATGGAGTGTCTTTAAAGTGTGGATATGTTTGTGATAATTGAGAACAATTGTTCTTCCATTCTAAGGTTCGTTCATTCGTCTTATGTTTTATGGTAGATATTAATTATGCTTCCTCATTCTTTGTCTATTTTGTATCTCCGAGTCTCCAAGATGGCTGGTAAGGCTAGAAGAGCCACCATAAAAGCATGTGTCCCTTCTTGCATATTCATTTTGTACTGTAGGCAAATATGGGGAGTGATACAAAGTCTGAATCTGCAATGAAGAAGCTCTGTGGAAAGAAGGTTGGTATATCGTAGGAAGCAGCAGAATATTATATTTTTGAATCTTGCTTCGAGATTAATTTATGTCCATTGTCTTATGTTGATTTTGTTCTCTAAAATTACGTACCTTCGCTCCGTCTATTATGCCTTAGCTCCATCTGTTATGCATCTTCTCGGTTATTTATAAAGTAATTCTGAAAATTTATTATTATCACTCAAATTGTTGTTTCATTCTAGAACATTTCCTTCAATTAAATTCCTAAACCCCTTTCTTTTCTTTGATGGAGTTTGATTGTTTTGTCATATTGTCTGTTAATAACTAATAATCTGTTTGTGTCTTAGTATGTCATGTTTCTCATAAGAGTTAATTGAGTTTCACCAATAGTATCGTTGACATCTAATTTTCTCATTTAATGCTAAATATTCTCTATCCCAATTACTTTCCTCTCATCGCTCTTTCATAACTGTCAAAATCACATTCGATTGGTGTTTAGAATTATGGCGTTCTTAATGTTTGTAATATTTAATTTTTCATGTTGTCATAAGCATTGTTTGGTCAAATCTCATAAATTTCGCGTTTGCGATCGTGGAACATTTTTATGTCAATATATTTTTATGTAACTTTTCAGATACAACATGTAAAATCGTTCATAATTGCCCAATTGAATATTTCCTTGGATATCGCATGTATTTTTAACTCTTAATCTCATAAACTTTGATAAATTTATTTCCCACCGCCAACTCCAACATTCATCTATACCAAGTTTCTTTTCTGCGTTCTCTATATATATGTACCAAACTTCATTCTTCATTCTCCTCCTACCTCTGGTAAATCTTGTTGTTTTGTCTTGCGTTCTAAATTTATGTCTCTTTGGGAACCATCAAATTGACTAAGATTCCTTCGAAACTCAAAAATCTAGTATTTAATGGAAAAAACACTGTCAGTTTTTCTTAATTAGTATTTATGCCAGAGTTGAAAGATTTGCATACAAATTTAACTATAACGATTTATTTAAATTAGTCAAGTTTTAAAACTCACAAACATTCTATGAGAATATAGTAGAACTCAAAAGTGAGATCTTTTTAATTTGACTAAACTTTTGTCAATGCTTAATGCATTTGGAAGGCAATAGTCTTTTTCAGCATCTTTAGAAATTATGCTTCTTACAAATTCGATCATGCATGGTTCATTGGTTATGTATTACATTCTGCTAGAAATTGTGTCTAAATTATGGAATTCTTAAGATTGAATACGTAGTCGTTAATTTTCTATCAACTAAATAGATTTAAAAGGGTATGTTAATAATGTACATTGAAGCCTATGTTTAACTTAATTATTGTCATGGAGATTTTGTAGTTTGGTTGGTACATAACACAACTTCCATATAATGGGAAGTTTATAGCTTTAGAGACATGATTTGGTATGAAAGACATGGTAAGATGGTGATATGATGTGGAAGGCTTACGTATGCAAAAAGAAGGCTCAAAGTGGAGACTCTGATGCTGAGATGGCAGTGAATTATTCCAAGCTGGATGTGAAGAATGAGCCTAAAAAGTAAGACGAAAAAGAAAGGGATTACACATGAAAGAAGAGAGATTATTATACAAATGCAATAAGGAAGTGTAAGGGAAGGATCCTACATGCATTGAGGATTTGTGAGGGCAATAGAGTCTGGTGATGGGACCTCTAATCTTATCCAAAAAAATGGAGGTGATGGGACCATTGTGAGTAACGAACCATGGAGTTGTATCACATATTTCTGAGATTTGGCAAGAGAGATATGGTTAGGGCCAGACAAATGAGTTACGGGTCTGACGGTCTGTGAAGAATTATTCACAGTAACATGTCTATAAAAATTTAGTGTAATGGAGGTAGATGATAACTTGCTTGCAAGCATAATCTCTTCGAACACATCTAGAATCAGTGAAAGTGAGAACTTGCTTGCATCCACCAGAACAGTAGCTAGCTAGATACATTTTTTCTTCAAATTGGAGCTGAAACTTAGTTACTTTATTTTCACTAATATATTTGATTGGTCATACAACTCTTATATGTCACTATTCATCAATGTTCAAGGCAAGATGAATTTAAAACTTCTCTTATGATTAAACCTGTTAATTTCTAATTAATTGTGTTGACCGTTTGCTTAACTTTTAGTTAATTGTTTTTTAGTATTCTTTGCATAGTGAAACAAACACATACATTGTTGAAAATAGAGCATGACCAAGGTTCTCATGACAAAATTAATTGTCCTTATGCTTTTAATGGATCGAAAAATAAATTATGTTTGGGTTACCTTTCAATTCATTCAAAACTGCAAAAAAATATATATATATATATATCTTACACATTATCGCTTTATTAAAAAAATATTAACAACTAATCTCATGAATTTTATTTTGTTCGTGCGACAACGCTGATTTGTTTCTTAGTAAAAATAAATGCTAACCTAAAAGCAAAACACCGTTGGGGTTTCCTGGGACCAAAAAAGGGGTATACTTCTCTCCGTATCAATCGGGTTAATGCGACTTTAGTCTTGAATCACGACCAAATTAGGCTCGAGCCAGATTCGTGTCAGGCTATATATGAACCAGGTCGGAGTTAGGATCATGGAAATAAACCCTATACCCCTAATTAATTGTTCGTGATGCAATTATCTTCATTCGTCTTCCTTGTGAGTCATTGAGTCAATATAATAACTTTAACGCCATCTCAACTTATAACAAAAGGCGGTTCAAGGTATATGAATTCACATGAAAAGAATATGAATGAAGAAAAAATTGTTTTATTTTTGTTTTATAAAAATTAAAAATGCATAAAAGAACTATCCTCGATAAGTGGACACTTTTGTTTTGGCTTTTAAAAAAAAAGATGATCAAATTAGTAAATGTTAGGAACGAAAAAAGAAAGAATAGTTATGAGTGAGCAGAGATGCAGTCGATTGGAGCAGAAAGTTTCCTCAGTTGGTGAGTTTTCTTTTTGGTGAAAGATTTTGGAAATATAAAAAACTTTGACCTATAGAATATAATAATAGTATTTCGGTATCAACATAGAAGAGGTAGCCATAACAAATGAACTGACATATCACTTTTTTAAAATTAATGTGGTTGATTGATTGACTAATCGATTACAAATGTTGAATCTCGTAAAACGATTTTTGAGAACTTTCTAATGAAATTAAAAATAAATTGAAATTATAAAGCATCCTTAATTATTACATATCATTCTAAAAGATGTCAGAACTTTTAAAAGTATATAATTGATATATGAAATGATTAAAAATTATATTCGTGGAGATTAATTTCTATCTCTAATTCGCAACCATTTATATTGTATACTTTATTGATTTTTTTTACCATATATATCTTTTTGTTTACTTTAGCATTGGTCTTTGTAGTCTGTATCTGCTGATCCAGATTTAGTAGAGTTATAGAAAATTTTGTGTCTTGATTCAAAACTTATTTTTTGTTTAGTTGTAAGAATAATTAAAAATCCAGCAGATACATTCAAATACCAAAAAAATATTTTGTTTAATAGTTTCAAAAGCTGAATAATGTAAACCTTGTACAGTACTTAGTGTCCTCATGCATATTGATTTTGGATTTTTTGCCAAATATGGATTCTTTTTCATATCTGTTAAAATGAAAATTTGAAAATGTTTAACAAACACATTCGAAAAGTAAGAATATTGAATTTGTCTTGAGATATAGACAAAACATGAAATGAATAGTGTCTAGTCTCCTCTATCTATTCATACGCGTCCAATAGATACGTATATATATAGATAAACATCTACATACGTATACATACAGTTGTCTAAATCCATTTTCTTCCAGTGGCTAATATTTTTTAAAAATACACACTAATTCTGGTTCGATCTTAATTACGCCAAATATATTACGGTTAAAATACTATACAACATTTTATTGACACTCATTGCCATGTGTTACACTTGTCCCTGGCAGACACCTGTCCGTGTGCAGATTCGTGTTAGGAAAGCATGATAATGTTTTTGCCGAGATCATTTAGTTGACACGATCATTTTGAGCATAAGATGGACTTAAAAAAGGATTAATTGGTCCTATAACCCAATTTTTTATTAATTGAATAATTAACTAATTTTGTCTTATATGATATAATAATAACCACTATATCTAGGTAGTTACTCAATTAATAATTTTTTTTAGTTATAGGGCAAATTAACCCCTTAAATAAAGTCTTGCATGGGTAAGTAAGTAGTAACAGAAAAAAAAATCTTGGATGGTAATTTTCTTTCAAATTTGATGTGTCCTATTTCAAAATCCTTTGCAAATTTGGAATCTTTGACATCATAACAAGCTTTTATCAAGGGAAAAAACAAGTTTTTATTATATCTTTTAGTTTCCAAAAGATATCTCCAAAAAGTGTCAAATGAAAACGACATTTTTGGATTTTAGTATTACCAAACTCATTTCTTATAAACGACCTATTGATAATTTGTTTGCTTTTGTAAAAAAAAAAATTATATATATTTTTGAAACAGACCATTTTGAAAAATATATATTTATGCGCAAAATAAATGATATAAATGATCTTAAGTTTTAAATCTGCTTGACCAACAAAATTTCTTAATTGTGAAGAAATTAGAATGAAAATTTTAATTAGTATTTCGAATAATAAAGATAACGTTAGAAGGAGTCGTATTTGAATGATTGGAACTTATCACATAAATACAGATCAAGGATTAATTAAGATCAGACTTACATGAGTGCAAACTAGTAATAATTATGAAATTAACAATAATTCTGAAGAGTTTTGTCCACCAATTCTGTGGCAGTACAACTTGATTATTTACAAATAGAACTTATTCAGAAATTTACGGTAACAGAAATCGATAATACCAAAAAGATAAGACAAATCATCAATGCTTCACTGAGAGAATAGTGCATAATTATATATATAGTGTGACAATATACAGTGTATATGGTTGTACCATATGTGGATATTATCCGCATATTGAATCGATTTGTCTTTTT
This sequence comes from Pseudoturritis turrita, assembly GCA_900406555.1. Taxonomy (NCBI): domain Eukaryota; kingdom Viridiplantae; phylum Streptophyta; class Magnoliopsida; order Brassicales; family Brassicaceae; genus Pseudoturritis; species Pseudoturritis turrita. The sequence goes on along the minus strand of OVBL01000921.1, from coordinate 322,406 downwards.
CTTTTCCGAAACATTTTTATTGGCAAAAAGAATATCTTTCACACATTAATTCTTGTGGCGTAACAACATCGTATTTGTATGGGACCATACATACACATGATGAATTAAATGATCAAATGAAACTGTTCATCAACAGTTTGTAATAGGAATATTGTTTTATAATTAGTTAACAACAATATAACCTCCTAGTGTGTTTAGAAATTATATAATCTCGGTCGGTCTATTTTTTTTTGTTGATAAAGTCTCGGTCGGTCGTTATGAAACATTTCGTTTGGGTTACTAGTTTTTAAATTTCTTTTTTGTTATGATGGAGTATTTAATTTGTTCTATATTAAAACAAATAACGTGTTTTAATATCCGCATGAAAACCTAATTTCATGCAAAAACATAATAAGTAAACACATGTATCCACCACACCGACCTTTCCTTACCCCAAATAGTATAATATCTTTAAATATCAGTAATACAATATTCAACTTATAATTAACTACAACATGTATCTACACGTATCTTCGTCAAATCTCCGTCATAGGGTTTTTCGTGTTTACTATTTTTTTGGAAAACTTATTCATGATTATTTATTTACTATTTTCTTTTTACTATTCGTTTTTCCTAATCACAAGACGAACATCAGATCATATAAATCTTTAATTAGATAAGTTACTCAAGGCTAGTAAACATGCAAAAGTGGATGGGTGGTAAATATATTCTCTAAAAACTAATTTGTAAATATGGTTTATCTAATTGATAGATTTTGAAGTATTTGTAAATGTAAATTTTGAAGGAACAAAAAAAAAATATATATATATATATATATTTACACATGAATGTGACGATAACAACAGAATCAATAAGTAATAACATGATACCCCCATTATTTTTGTATTTTTTAGGGGTACAAAGGAAAATGTCTCCTAAAGATACCCATTAATGCCTTGTGGCTTCTGCTCGGTCTTTGAAAACCCTGCAAAACTGACAATGCATCCTTGTGGGCCGACAAAAAACATGATTTTTTCTTATAAAAGCAAATCAGAGTTATGCTTGTATATTACAAATAAGGGTAGTATAATGTAGTCGATGTGGTTGATTCGGTCATTAATACAAAAGAAGGGTTAAGTTATTGACAGTGTTTAAAGTAGTTAAAACGGCTAACTTCTGGAGTAAAAATATACCATTTCTTGAAGAAGAAGAAGGAAAAAAGTAAAAATAAAAAGATAAATATATGACTCACAAAAGAGGACAAATCGATAGAATACAGTGCCTTCTCTCTCTCGCTCTCTTTCTCTTTCTCTCATTGTTACAAATTTTTTTTCCGACTGAGAAAAGTCTAAAATGTCTCTGGGGAGATGAAGAAGAACATCGGAGATAAACCTTGAATTTCAGAGGACCCGAGTTTTGCTTCGAGATTTGAGACCCAAACCAGAACATGGATCGCCGCGATTCTCACGAACCCTAGGTGGTGCCGTTCTTCTCCGACTTTATCTACCCCAAAGAAACCATCGAAACCACTCTCTGTTGATTCACACCAAAACAAGGAACAAGGAAAAACCCTAGGACCATTTTCTTACCCCACTTCATTCTCTCTCTCTTCCATAGAGATTGCCTTCCATAGATATCATCTGTGAGTTTTCTTTTTTCTCCAAACTGATTTCATGTCATAGAGATTGGCTTGTTTTCTTTCTCTCTTTGATTTCAGCTCTATTCTCGATCCGTACAGTTTACCACCGTTGAGAAACTAAATTTCATTAGATGGGTTTTTGATTTCATCTATGGGTTTACTTTCTCTCAGATTTTAGCTCTTTTCTCAGTCCATACAATTTATTTGTAGAGGAACTGGGTTTTTCTTTTTTTTTCAAAACTTATTTCATATCTGGGTTTTGCTCTCGTTGTTTTTTCAATTAGTTTTGTTTTTCTTGTTCTCATTAAAACCAAGAAAATTTATTTTTTTTAACAAAAAATTATGTCTGTTTTATACTATGTAGGAAATTGTATTCTTGGGACTCGAGGCATTTTCCCGGTGTTGTTGGGCCTGTAGTATATCAGGGTATGTTTCAAATTAGGAGACGTATAGAGTTATACAATAATTAATTAAAAACTACAAATTTATCCTTCTACACCCATTTTTACATAAAGATGAAATGTATTAGTTTTAAAAACCTTAGAAATCATACTATTTGCTACTGAAACACGTCATCGCTACCGTACATTAAATACTAACTCCAACAATAGCTTTCATAATTAACTATTAATGTTATGATCATATACTTTGAAGATTATTAAGAAAGGTTGTTTTTCGCTAAAAATAAGAAAGGTTTTTGGTTTTATTTATATAAGATATAGGGCATAGCATTAAATTCAATGGCTTGTGTAAGAGGTGTGGGATGAGAGAAATGATGAATATCTCCTCTCATATGTTAGTACGGACCAAAAGCATAATTTAGTTTTTCAAGGTAGTATTTTGTTTTTCCGTGTGTTGTACGTTTTTTTCCCTATGTGTAACAAGACTCACATTTATTAAGCAATGCTAACTTTACAAATTAAAAAAAAACAAAACACAAATCTAATTAAAGAGATCTTTTATTCATCTTGCACTTTCACTATATTGACATATTTGTTCAAAACTGGATGGAAAGATAGTAATAGATGATTCAATTTGGTTCATTTATGTCCCCCCTTCTTTTATATATCTTAGTTTATTTACTTTATAGTGGTAATATTTATTAGGGTGTTCAATCCAAATTTTATTTCGTTTTCAGTTTTTAGTTTTGAAAAGATAGGTATCAAACCAAAATCAACACCAGTATGGATTGTTTTTAAAAGAATATAAAACAAGTTTCAGTTCATTGTGTTTTATTTTTTGTTCGACTTAAATTTGATTTTAGTTTTTTCATATATATAAAGGTCAAACAAATATTATAACCGCATGAAAACTGAATTATGATTTCAGATATAAAAAATGAATTTTTAGTTTATTTAGATTGTACACCTCTCTGTAAACATTATATTCCATATTCAAGCTTCATTGACCAAGTCAACAGAGTAATCAACTCAATAGTACGAAACAAATCAACTTCAGATTATGCAGCTTTTGTGAACTAGCTTCACTATCATAAAAATATTGAAAAAATAGTTTAAAAAATATGGTTTAAAAACATTTCTATATATAGGGTAAACAAAAAAATGGGCATACTTCCAACATATAATCAAAAAGGAAATTTTTGTACAACATATACATTTCATCAATATAATAGTATACATATATATTATGGAAGCTACATAAAAGAGCTAGCACATAATAATAGCTCACTCCTCTCCCAAACATACTCTCTAGTTTCCACTCTCTCTTTTTTTTTCTTTGATAAGTCACTCTCTCTTTTTCTCTCTCACAAAATCACATACAACATTTCTTTTTTTCTTCTCCAACAAAGAAATGGCTACAAGGGGTAGAAGAGGAGGAGGGGGAGATGATGAAGACAGGAGGAATAATTCTAAACCTCCAAGGTTTACGGTACGTATTTGAATATGCTTTCTTATTATGTAAACACATTATCTGAAAAGTAAGTGTTGATAGAAAGAAAGGTCTAATATTTTTTTGTTTCATTAAATTTGATGTGGTTATAATATGGAGAAGAAAATGCTCTTTTAACATTTATGATATATTCCTCCTTAAAAGCTCATGTTGTACTATATATGTCTTTCGATTCTAGTTTTTTCAGATTCTAACAAACATTTTGTAAAAGTTTAATTTTTCGATGGTATATTAAAACAAAAATGGAGAAGGAAAAAAACTATAGTGATATGTTGTGAATTGAAACAGGCCCAAGAAAAAGGGAAAGGCTTGTCCTCTAACGAAGAAGCGGAAGAAGAAGATGTAAGAATAAATTACTTTTGTTTTTTTTATGTCAAATTTTTTTCTAATATTGTAATCATTAATCGGTTTGTTTATATGATTACATATGTAGCCTCCTCTTACTTGGTAGGGCTGGGCAAATTATCCGTTAGATTCGCTCCGATTCGGTATTCGCTCCGATTCGATCCGAAAAATTCGGATATCCGTTATGAATCAAAGCGGAGCAAATAGTAAAATCTAGTATCCGTCTAAAACGGAGCAAATCACAAATACTAATTTTAAAAATCCGAATATCCGCTCCGATCCGTATATTACTTATATATACATATAATATGATAGGTTTATAACGTATATTTGCATTTTTAGACTTTTTAAATACATTTGGCGAAATATTTATAGTAAGAATAGGTAGATAGATACTAGTTTTTAATTGAAAATAGATTTTTTTTCTTAAATAAAAAACACATGTTTCATTTTTCACCATCTTAATCTTCCACTTTTCATTTTTATTTAATTATATCAGATAAAATTATGTAATTTAATATATTTATTTACTAGTTAGTTTAAATATTATATTAAAACAACAATTTTTTTTTTAAAATATGGTGTTTTGATTATTTTTTTGGGTCTAAAACGGATATCCGTGAATATCCGAATATCCGCAAATATCCGAAAAAAATCCGGATATCCGCAATTTCGGATATCCGAAATTTTTCGGAGCAAAGCAAATCGGAAAACTAGATATCCGACAAAAACAAATCGGATCACAAATACTGTATTTTTTCCGGATATCCGCTCCGTGCCCAGCCCTATTACTTGGGATTGGAGAAACCGTAGAGGAGCAGTCGGTCCTGTATTAAACCAAAAGTTTCTCGGTGCGTATTATTAATCCACGTGTTTATTTTTTCTCCTTCCATTTTTCAAAACCAAACTATAATGCAAACCGAAAAATCACTTGGGTCAGACCGAGATGACCGTGGAATGTATAAATGAGTTTTTGATTTAATAAAATATTTGTTTTTTTTTCCTGTCATTATCTTTATTAAACAAAGTAAAAAACAGAGCAATAGGAGCATCCACATTTTTCAAATGTGGTTCTAATCTAAATAATATTAATATTTTAATATAATTCAGTTATTTAATTAAGTTTTAATATTTAAAAAGAATTGAACCATTTATAAATGGACATGTGTTATGAGTATTTCAAAATCTCATTTGAGAAATCCATTTCTCTCTCCTATTTTTTTTCTTTTTTTTCTTATTGTTGAGATATATCTATTAAATATCTACCAATGGAAATGCTCTAAAGTCCAAAAAACCAGGAAACACATACTAAACTGTTAGAAATATAAAATCCAAATATAATTTCAATCACTTAAAAAATTATATATATTATAGTAATAATGAATTATTTCACATAAACAAATTTTATTTATTGCTTAAACAAATACATTTTTGATATCATTTATACCAATATTGAATAGGAGTGCAAATATAAACTTAAAATTGATATAAACAATATCAAATAGAGAAAGATAAAAAAAAATATAATTTGTTTTCAAAATTTTCAAGCGTTGGTTTATGCTAGATCATTGGTTTCTGTTGAGATTTTTTGGGGTTTAAACGGATCAAAAATCTGGTTCTCAGTTATAACCGGAATGGACTAGTGCCCGAGTTTCGGGTTTCAAAATACTACCTTCTAAGTTGTACCAAAAAAAAAAAATTCATGAGCATTGATGCAATTTAGATTCGTCACCATTAAAATCTACTTACTTTGCCTGGCTTGCTTGTGTAGGACGTAACATGTTTATAAACAAATTCATCTGTGATGTCGTATTTTATTCACATATAACCAGAGAGTAATTAGTTTTTTTTCTGTTACAAATATCATGATTTGCATTACAGTTTCAATATATAAAATACTAATTAACCCCTTGTTTTCTCTTTCTACTAAAGCTATATGTTGGGCTATTGCCTTAGTGAGAGCAGTACAAGCTCTTTTGAACATAGGTTTGCCTCAAGGAAATCAACTTATCTATCCAACACGTAGTAAATAACGTGAAGTACAACAAAGCTGACGGTATCAAGAACATAAATAGGGCTTTAACTTTCGCAAAGAACAAAGGAATTTGCATTGCGAGCCAATGCAAACCTAATACGGTTGACAACAATGTGGCCAAAAAGTTTGATTGCAAGCATCCAAACAATGTAAGTATTTATCTAGTTTCGTTAGTTTTCAATTTAAAGATGGGGTACTAATAATTCACATTCACGTATGAATATAGATCCATACTCATACGGTAGATGAGTTTGTGTATATCGCGGACGTGGATGACAATGAGCTTCAAGTAATCGTGAGCCAACAACCCGTGATTGGAATATTGCGCAACACTGGTGTTGAATTCAGTGATATTAGATGCGTAAGTTTCATAGATTAAAAGTTCATTAAGATCAAGTTTATACAATATTTATTTCTTGCAGATGAGTAATTGTTTCAAAATTTGCAGGGAATTTACAGGTCACCGACTGGATCCGTGGATGTTTCTTTTCACCAAGTCCTTATAGTTGGGTATGGATTTGATTCTAAAGGGAAACCATATTGGATCATCCAGAATTCTTACGGTGAAGAATGGGGAGATGGTGGCTTCGGATACGTATATCGCCGACTCATAAGTGGTCGAGGATCAGAGTTCTATGGTGTGGCGTATCCTAAGAAACGTGGCTACCCAAGAAAGCAAGATGGAGCTTGATCAACAATTAATTAAGGAAATTAAGTAAAGGTGAGGGTTTCAGATTTCTAAAATATGTTTTAACAAGATATATATAATTGAGTTTACATTGGTTTTACAATAACTATTTGCAGGTACCAAAGAGAAAAACCTATCAACTCTAAGTTGCACTAGCGCCCGTTTTAGCTAAGTATATGTTTTAACTTTTGACTATCGTTTCAAGACAAGGGATTTGTGTACTGCTTAACTGTTTTAGAACTAAATACTTTATCAATTTATGTTATTTGTTTAAGCCAAGAGATTTTGTACTTGCTTATTGTTTAAGCCAAGAGATTTTGTACTTGCTTGTTTCAGAATTAAAACTTGTCAGTTTATGTTCTTTGTGGCCATATGACATTGTTAAAAGGGGTTGAAAGTGTATGGATATATCTAAGAGTTTATGTTATGTGGTCATATGACATTGTTTAAAGAGGTTGAAAGTGTATAGATATTTAAGACGTCTAAATTTGCCATGAAAATGCAATATTAAAGAATGAGACCACATATTGCAATCAAACAATTATGATAAATTAATATTCATAGGGTATCCAAGTAAAGAACATATTATGGTTTTTTTAATGAAAATCCAATAAGCTTGCGTACGAGAGTTCTAATTAGGCTTAAAGGAAGAGGGGGAGAGAGTTTGGCGTTTTGGATTTTCATGGTGAGGATTCTGGTGACGACACGGACTCAACTTCAGCAGGAATCCGAGTGAAGACAACGTGGGGTATGGACATGTAACCAGATCCTGGACCCGTTACGGTGAACAATATGGTGGGTAATTCTGCAACACCAAACAATCCAATTAATAACTTGAAACAAAGTCACCACTTCGTTTGATCTATATATATATATATATAGATCCATATGGGTATAAAAACCAGTATTATGTTTTCTCCTTTTTAACCCAAATCTTAAATTCTAAACAAAGAGAAGAGTAAGGATCCACCTGGGTCATCATCATTCAATGGAGGAGGAGGATCCACCTGAACAGCAGCAATCTCTGCATCATATACACAAAACACTAATTTACATCCAAACATAATCGCTTCCATTATCAAATAGGCAAATTCAGAATGCAATGCATTAGATTTATCAGCATCAAATATATGAAAGTTATCCTACAACAAAAAAAAAAACCTCAATAGTTTTCGGATGGGCACACTAAATTGCCAACGAAACCATATGGCAAGGAAAGAGTCCATCATCGACTAAAGGCAAATATCCAATTCTCTCAAGAATGAATCGAAGTCTCAGCCAAAAGAAGCCGCAAATTTTCAGAATAGCATAAAACATGAAGCACACTAAAATTCCCACGAAACTGCACATGCAAAGGAAGTATATTCTAATAGCAAGCCCGCGACTGGTCAAGTGCCAAATGATAAACGAATGATTTAGAGTAGTAAACTGAATGTAAAAGGGTTTCTTGGTGGAAGATAAATTACCTTCATCGGTCGGTTTGGGCCTGAAGATATAAATCTCACATAAAGATCCACACCGGCGAACACTTGCTTGATAAAGTTTCGGTTCGGGACAGGATGATGCCAAATCCCTAGCCCAGAATGTTATCCAATAAAGCACACCCGCACACCACATGTAACTTGCCGAAACGTGATCGATGAACACAAGGTTAGTTCCCTGCAGAATAAAATTGAGGAAATAAGAAAAGGAACACAAAAGGGTAAAGACAACAAAGCATTATCAATTAGCCAGACACTGACCTTGTCAGCGTTGTGTTGGTTAATGGCACGGCAAGCCACATCACGGATTATTTCATCATTGGTCTTGCGACCCGCGCGATATGGCTCAATGATAGGCATAGTATCGAACATAAAATCCAATTTCTCCCAATCAATCACGAAACCCTAACCACCAAAATTCAACAACAGAGAATCGAAAGAATGAGCTTGAGTTTATATTAAAAAAAAAAAACATATTACAATCTCAAACGCTACAAATTCTATGCAATTGGTTTCCACGAATCCAGGTATTCATCCATTCAATCGACGACGCTCAACATACCGATTTCACGAATCCAGGTTTCAATCGAGATCGCGCATCATACAGATTACAGATTAAACCCTAATTTCACTGGGATTAAGAGGGAGAAGCAAGATATACCTCGCTCTTATGGAACTGATAGTGGTACAATATGTACTGTCGTATGTATTCATCGTCGTACGGGTCAGGTTTCCGGAGTTGTGGGCGTGTGGCGGAGGAATTCGATTCTCCGGAGGCTTTGTTCAGCCTTTGCTTCTTCGGAGGAGAGTACAAGTACTCCGTCAAAACAGAACTGGCCATGATCGGAACCCTAATGCAGCTTCTGGACGAAGAAGACGAGGAACCAAGAGAAATTTGTTTTTTTTTTTTTGACAAGTAGCCAAGTGAAATTTTAAGGAAAACCAAATCTAATAGAGGAGTAAATAAAAGGCTCTTAATCGAAATAAACTTTACGATATTTCCATAGAAGATCCTCGAAATTTTTGAAATACGAAAATATGTCTGAGATTTAGTAACAATACTAACAAACCCATAAAATCCACGAACAAGCTTTATAGTCTGTTGAGGTAACAATTTAGTACCTACAAATCAACAAACTCATTGAAACTAGAAAACCAAATTTATCAAGACAATTAGCAAACTATTATATTATTATAGATGATTATCCATCTAAAATATTTTAGTATTATTTTAATATTAAAATATGATTTTCCCGACTTATCTCAACCTATAAATATGTAAGTGTAGTAGTGAAAGAGAGATAATATAATCTGATTACAATCTTATATTTTTGGATGCTTATCATTCTTCCCTAAGCAAATGCAGCCACATAGTTTTTTATATACTTAAGGACGTGTGTGTCTCTGCCATAGATGTGCCAAATCAGAGAACAAATCCGGATTTTACCCTGAGCAGAAGAACAAGAACGTAAATGAATCTGCAATTGCAAAGGACACGCTAGTAAGTTTTTGTCATGTCTTTCTTTTTTTTCTCGGGCTACCTTTTTCCGAATCTGGACATTCATATTGTCCTTTGATTTCTTAGCTACCTGGATCCTCCAACTTGGGTCGATCAGAAGGATCATCATCAAGACGAGTTGTGGACTCGAGTAGTCGTGAACCGTTCAGTGGCGGGAGTGACAATGCAAACTATGAATCCGCACTCAAAGGCATTGATAGCTTGCGGGTCAATAACAGTGCAGGCGATGAGACTGCAGCATTGCCACAATCAAATGGAGACGATACTACTACTACTCGTGTAGAACCCAAAGCAAAGCTCTCAGACTAATTCATACATGAAGCTTTAATGCAAAACCGGTATTCACTTTTGTTGCTTGCCTCAACCTTCTCGAGGGTTTGAAGGTTTCCTATGATTCTTCTGAAGAAAGTTTTTTTTTCTTTTTCTTAAACAGTTAGAGAATTGATATAAGAGAGAGATAGAGATTTATGTATACCAAAGTTCTTAAATATGGTTCTTCAGATGTTCATTTGTCTCCTCCATTGTATAGAGAAACCTTTCCAAGAGAATCTTTGATCCCCGATTAGTTCTATATGTGGTTTCATAGAGGGAATTTTTATATGGAAAAAGAAAAAAATTGCAGAATGGAATAGTATCGGATCCGATTGGTAATATATAGTGGTGCAATTTTTGTTGGTATGAAATAGCGGTATATAGTACAATTAAAAACAGTACAAATAGTGATATGATCTGATGGTACAATACAAAATAGTGGTAATATTTTTCGTAACACTGTTTCACTGATTGATTAAACAAGAAGCAGTACAAGTTGTAATACAATTGTAGTATATTGTTATGATGTTACCATTCAAAACCACGTGAGTGGCAATTTCGAAAAATAATTCAAGTATCAGTTATGTTTGTAAAATAGACCTTGTTTTCATATCTTTCAAAACGATTTTTCTTTTCCATATCTTAAGTAAAATATGTGTTTTCATATCTAGCAAATTAATTATTTACTTAAGTTGTATTCTCTTAGAAAAAAATTTGGTTTTATTTTTTTTTATGTCCGAATTTAAAGTTCACATGACTCGTTTCAAGAAATATGGGCACGAATTGGGTAATGTTGTCTCTAGGGAAAAAGGTTTTACGTATTCATTTTCATTTTTTTTTTTGGTTTGGGTGCAAACTCTTCTTGATAATAACATATCGAAAAACAAAAAGAGGCAGAGGGATTTGACCAGTCATACTTAAAATCGAAAAAAGAGGCAGAGAGATTTCAACACAGTCATACTTGAAATCGAAAAACAAAAAGAGGCAGAGATGATTTTGTATTCATCTTTAAAAGTTTGACCTTTATATTTTGGCATAACCAGACATGTGGGTCTCTAATTTTGGGTGTCTCTAATAAAAAACTGTAAGAAATTTGTATAACATTCATATACCGTAATTCTTTAACATATCACTGGCTAAATAAAAATGAAAAAATGTAAGAAATTTGTATAACATTCATGCCGTAATTCTTTAACATGCGGTAATTTGTAACAAAATTTATGAGTAATTAGTCGGTATGAAATAGGTGTATAACTCGAAGGTTGCCCAAACTGGGACAGGTCCGAGATTGGTGTCAGCTGTCTATGAGATAGTGGAGGTGGACTGAAAAGTATGATCTCACAATATCACAGTCAGGTTAGAAAAATCCGGCCGAGGTCCGCTCTTTGTAGGTCTCATAGCCTGGTTTTCAACCGAGTTCAGAGCGACAAAACGCATTTGACACATTTTTTGGGCGTTCGTGAGTTCGTCCAATCCTTCAAACGCACGATATCTAATCTTCTTTTGTTAATCAAATCGAGCAATGAAAATTTGACTTAGTTCATCCTGTTTACCTGCTCTTTCGAACATGCGAAGTGTTAAAATGGTGAAGTGTTAAAATACCAAAATAAAAAGAAACGAAAATTTTCGTGAGTAGAACTTAAAAACATAATGATTTTGATTGATAATGAAACAATTAGAAAATTATACAGATAGAAAATGAGAATAACAAGTTTTTAGCCTCTGCTCTTTTGAGCAAGCGATTCAGCATGCTTCTGACCTCATTCGCAAATCGAGAAATTGGTTCGAAAAATTTCAACATATTAGTCATTTCGAAACTGTAATAATTCTTACATATCGTTCTGTGAGTAAGAAAATCCAACTCTCCACAGACAACGCCAAATTGTGAATATCTAAATCCACAATCAAGATTTAAATGGTGAAGGGTTGAAATAAAAGGATACAGAAACTTTCGTGAGTAGAACTTAAGGACATAATGATTTTAATTGATAATGAAATAACTAGAAGATTATAGAGATAACAAATGAGAAAAACAAGTTTTTAGCCTATGCTCTTTTGAGTAGGGGTGGTCAAACTAGATTTTGGATTGGATTTCTTAGAGTTTGGGTTGAGTTTAGGTTATTTAGGTTAAGAAATATTGTATCAAATTCAATCCAAATAAAATTTGGATCAAGTTTTTTAGGTTTTGGATTAGTTTCGGTTAATTGAATTTTCGTTTTGTTTTCTCTCACCCACTCACTTTCTCTCACCCTCCACCATTCTCTCTCTCTCTCCATCACTCGCCTCTTTCCCAAAAAGAATATATCATTATATATATATATATATATATAAACCACATAAGTATAAGCATACATATAATATTAAATAAATATAGTTTATAACACGTTATCAGCACGAGCGTTTCTATATCCGTTCCGATCAATCTCATACGTTCCATACCGAAAGAGTGAGGTTTAATTTATGTTTATAAAAATTAAATTTATGTGTTATTTACGGAGTGGTAGGTTCGCCTCCTCATTGATTTTATGGTAGGCTCTGCCTCCTAATTATCAGTGGAAAAGCCATATAATAGGCTATGTCTTTTCCGAGTTGATCATTATTTATGGTAGGCGCTGCCTCCTCGATCAAATTAAATATGGTGTCTCCATAATCATATGGCAGGCTCTGCCTCCTGGATTATGTGGAAGACTATGCCTATTTATTTATTATTTCTTTTATCGTTTCTCTTAATTATTATTGCTTATTATATGGAAGGCTATGCCTCCTAAAATTATTTTAATTTTTGCTGTTATTATATTTAGTTATTTTAAATATTTTATCTCGATTCTTTAAATTGAAAATTAAAATTAATAAGGTTGTTCACTAATTTGATGTTTAAAATTTTGTGATATAGTTATCATGTCAAACCTGGCAAAGCTTGAGATTACTGCCCTTGATATTTCTGGGAAAAATTATATGACATGGGCAGCAAGTGCAAAGATGCACCTAAAAGCGAATGGGCTTCTTAATGCCATCGCTAAAGTGGAAAAGACATCTGGTGATACCAGTGCCAAATCGGAAACGATATCCGATGAGAAAAAGGCAAAGGCCATGATATTCCTACGCCACCATATCCATGATGGTTTAAAAGATGAATATATCACGAAAGAAGATCCCGCAGACCTTTGGCAATCCCTCAAAGATAGGTTTGATCACCAGAAATATGTGATCTTACCAAAGGTAAAACATGAGTGGTTGAATCTGCGGTTTGAGGATTACAAAAGTGTTAGTGAATATAATTCCGCTTTGTTCGGAATAATCTCCATGATAATGTTATGTGGAGAGAGTGTTAGTGATTATGATATGATTGAAAAAACTCTCCAAACATTTCATCCTGGAAATGTAATCATGTAGCAACAATATCGGGCGAGAGAATTCACCCGTTATTCGGATTTGATGCAAGTCCTTCTTGTTGCTGAGCAAAATAATGAGCTCGTGATAATGAACCATGAAACCCGTCCAACTGGATCGGCTCCATTCCCATACGCGAATGTGGTAGCATCTAATTTCCGAGGACAAGGACGTGGTCGCGGTAGAGGTCGTGGTCGCGGTCATGGAAGAGGTGGTGGACGAGGACAAGGAAGAGAATTCCAGGAAAATAATTCAACGTGGGGAAAACCAACAAAAGATTTCATGAAAATGAAGTTGGTCGCGCGAATAAAAGAAAAACGGAGAATGCCTGTTACAGATGCGGCATGAAAGGTCATTGGGTACGTACATGTCGTACGCCGAAACATTTAGCCGATCTGTATCAAGAATCAAAAAAGGCAAAAGAAAAGGTTGTTGAAACAAACTTCATCTCCGATGAAGCTGGACCTTCCTTTAATGGCCTGAATGATGATAATCATCTTGATGTCGCAGATTATCTCATTGATCATGAAGTATCAATGGGTATAAATGAAAAATAAAATCGATATGACATGATAATTAGTCATCTAAGCGCTTTGTATAATTTGCTTGTGTGTTTGTAACGTTTTAAAATAGTTTTTGTTGTATTATAACTTCCTGTTATATAAAGTTTTGTTTTTAATATTAATGCATCTTTTATTAATATTGTGACACCAGAAGATGTCAAAATTTGAGATCAAGGACGGAGATATATGTCTGGTAGACAGTGCGACAACGCACACAATAATTAAAGATAAAAAGTATTTCTCCTTTCTTGAAATGAAAGACTCCGCCGGAAGCGTGAGTACTGTATCTGGTAATGCAAAGATTATTATGGGCCCAGGAAGAGTCAGATTTTCAATGCCAAAGGGGGCAAAGTTTTAGATAAATGATGCATTATATTCCCCCGATTCATACAGAAACTTGTTAAGTTTCAAGGATATCCGAAGAAATGGATATCATATAGAGACCATGAATAAGAATGGCATTGAATATTTTTGCATTACATCGGAGAGGAAGCATACATTGGAAGAATTACCAATGACGTCCTCCGGATTATATTGCACAAAAATAAATATGACTGAATCATATGTTACAGTAAACCAGAAGTTTACTAATACATTTAAAGTCTGGCATGAAAGGCTAGGACATCTGGGATCAGTCATGATCAGAAGAATTGTGCAAAATTCTAGTGGCCACCTGTTGAAAAATCATAAGATTTTTCAATCGGGCAAGATTTCATGTAAAGCATGTTCTCAAGGAAAACTTATAACTCGGCCATCACCAGCTAAGGTTGGGAATGAATCTCCAGTATTCTTAGAAAGAATACATGGCGATATATGTGGACCTATTCATCCACCATGCGGGCCGTTTCGATATTTTATGGTATTAATTGACACATCCAGTAGATGGTCACACGTGTGTCTGTTGACAACACGTAATACGGCTTTCGCAAAATTTATTGCCCAAATAATCAGGTTGATAGCACAATTTCCTGATTATACCATAAAGAAAGTTAGGCTTGATAACGCTGGTGAATTCACTTCACAAGCCTTTAATGATTATTGTATGTCAATGGGGATAGATGTTGAGCACCCGGTTCCCCATATTCATACACAAAATGGCATGGCTGAGAGTTTGATTAAACGGCTGCAACTCATTGCGAGACCGTTAATATTGAGAACAAATCTCCCAATTAATGTATGGGGACATGCTATATTGCATGCTGCGGCATTGGTCCAGATAAGACCAAGTGCATATAATAAATATTCCCCATTATAATTAATATCTGGCCATGAACCAAATATATCCCATCTTCGAGTTTTTGGGTGTGCGGTTTATGTTCCTATAGCACCACCGCAAAGAACAAAAATGGGGCCACAAAGAAGATTGAGAATATATATCGGGTATACGTCACCAAGTATAATTCGGTATCTTGAACCAAAAACTGGTGATATGTTTACGGCACGTTTTTCCGATTGGCATTTTAATGAAGATGAATTTCCAGCGTTAGGGGGAGGAGTTAAGGGAATACCAAAAGATATTACTTGGTGTACACCATCTTTGGTAAATCTTGATCCCCAACAAAACAACGCGAACTGGAAGTTCAGAAAATTGTACACCTACAAAAGATGGCAAATCAGTTACCAGATGCATTTACAAATACAAAAGGGTGACTAAATCATATATACCCGCTGCAAATGCTCCATCAAGAATCGATGTTCCAGAAGAACAAATTGATGGGAGCATAGCAAATGAACCTAAGATTCAATTAAAGATGGGGAGGCCAATGGGCTCTAAGGATAAAAATCCTCGGAAGAAAAAGAAATTAGGAGAACAAAATGAGAAGGTTCTAGAGGAACCACATAAAGAAAAATGTCGAAAAGACATATATGAAAGGGTTCCAGAAGAACCAGATAAAGAGAAATGTTCAGAAGATGAACATGATACAGGAAAATATGAGATTTCCATTAATTACGCCCAAAATGAAAAATTATGGGTGAGAAATGAAATAGATGATACTGATAGAATATTCTCTTTCTCTGTATCCAAAGAAATTGATCATGATGATCCAGACCCAAGGTCCGTATCAGAGTGCCAGGAAAGGCCTGATTGGGAGAAATGGCAAATGGCCATGAGAAATGAATTAGTCTCCCTCAATAAAAGAAATGTCTTTGGACCTATAGTTATTACACCTAAAGATGTAGTACCGGTTGGGTACAAGTGGGTCTTTGTGCGAGAAAGAAATGAGAAAAACGAAGTCACAAGATATAAAGCCCGACTTGTGGCACAAGGTTTTTCTCAAAGACCGGGAATTGATTATGAAGAGACATATTCTCCGGTCACGGATGCAATCACATTCAGGTACTTAATGAGCCTAACGGCATCTAAAAATCTGGAGATGTACCTAATGGATATTGTGACTGCATATCTATATGGATCACTTGATAATGATATATATATGAAAATCCCAGAAGGATTAAAGATCCCAGAAGGATCAAAAATGCATGAAGTATCATCTAAGGAAATATGTTCGGTCAAATTACAAAGATCACTTTACAGATTAAAGCAATCCGGACGCATGTGGTATAATCGCTTAAGTGAATATTTGTTGAGCAAAGGATACATAACAATGCAATATGTGTGTTTATTGAGAAATCCCTGTCAGGATTTGTGATAATTGCTGTATATGTAGATGACCTGAACATAATTGGGACTCAAAAGGAGATTGATGATGCAAGAACTCATATGAAAAAAAGAGTTCGAAATGAAAGATCTTGGAAAGACAAAATTTTGTCTCGGGCTTCAGATAGAACATCTCAAAGATGGAATTTTTGTACATCAATCAAATTACACCAAAAGGGTGTTAAAACGCTTTAATATGGATAAAACGACTCCTTTGAGTACTCCAATGGTCAATAGATCGCTTGATATTGACAAGGATCCGTTTCGACCTTGTGAAAGTAATGAAGAGGTATTAGGTTCTGAAGTACCTTATATGAGTGCTATTGGTGGACTAATGTATCTTTCAAATTGTACTAGACCAGATATAGCTTTCGCTACTAATCTACTTGCAAGATGCAGGCTATTTATCAGACCCACATAAAACTCGATCGCAAACCGGATACGTTTTTACAATTGGTGGAACTGCGATCTCATGGCGGTCTCACAAACAGACTTTGGTCGCTACTTCTTCGAATCATGCAGAAATTATTGCACTCCATGAAGCATGCCGAGAATGTGTATGGCTCAGATCAATGACTCAACATATTCAAGAAGCAAGCAGAATAACCATCAGCAAAGAGCCAACAACATTATTTGAAGATAATGATGCATGCGTTACCCAAATCAAAGAAGGTTACATCAAGAGCGATAGGACAAAACATATTCCTCCGAAATTTTTCTCGTACACTCAAGAATTCGAGAAGAATAAGGAGATTGATGTTCAATATATTCGCTCAAGTGACAACGCTGCTGATCTATTTACAAAGGCGCTTCCGACTACAACATTCAGAAAATATGTTCAGAGTATCGGAATGCGTCACCTACGAGATCTATAAAGAAAAGATTATATATATCTTTTCCAGGGGGAGACTGCACTCTTTTTCCCTTGTCATGGTTTTTTGTTCCACTGGGTTTTTCCATGATAAGATTTTTAATGAGACAGTACGAAATACCCAAATATTGATGGATAATCAAAGAGAGTATTATATTATTATAGATGATTATCCATCTAAGATATTTTAGTATTATTTTAATATTAAAATATGATTCTACCGACTTACCTCGACCTATAAATATGCAAGTGTAGTAGTGAAAAAGAGATAAGATAATCTGATTACAATCTTCTCTCGCTTTGTTTTCTCTCACCCACTCACTCTCTCTCTCCCTCCACCATTCTCTCTCTTTCTCCATCACTCGCCTCTTTTCCAAAAAGAATATATCATTATATATATACACACACAAACCACATAAGTATAAGCATACATATAATATTAAATAAATATAGTTTATAACACAAACAAGTTCATATGAATAATTCAATCTTTTTATTATGACCCCAAGGAGCACAAATCTTTTCCAGCCCCTTTCCGAGAGAGCATCCGAATCCAGCTCTCTCCTTCTCCGGTGAGACAGACCGAGAACGCTTAGGTGAATCAGAAGGCTTAGGCGAATCAGAACCGTCTTCAATCTCCTTCTTCTTGGGATGGATGGTGTCGATGACGGCCTCGATTTCTTCCTTGGCTCTCTCAAAAACATTAGGAGCCTTCACTTCATCCACTGGCGTATTCTCATTGATGTCTTCACTCCTTCCATGAGTTTCTTCGTGGTGATAATGATGGCAATGAGGTTTCTCCTTGTGGTGGAATAAAGATTTGATCTCTTCCTTTAAAGAGAAACAGAGGCTGAAAATTTTCTGTATATTAGAATGATGGAGTGTACATACATTTATAGAGAATTGATCAAAACACGAATCTAGGGAAATCTATAACTATCTAAGATTTTGTTACAATCGATAAGGACTCTGTTACGATCTGTTCAAACTGCTCCTATTTTCTAGAAGTATCGTAACAGAGATGCTAAATAAGTAGCTAAATTATTGAACCGGATGAAGTCCAACGTAAATCGAAATCTTTAGTGAACCAGACTTAAACCAAACTCCAATACCCCCTCCCCCTCAAGTTGGAGTGTACAAGTTTTGTATGCCCAACTTGAAACGGAAGCCATGAAAACCATCTCGCCCAATTGGTTTTGTAAAAATATCCGCTAGTTGTGACTTTGAGTCGACATGACGCATCAGAACATTACCCGTAAGTACTTCATCTCGAACAAAATGACAATCAAGTTCCACGTGCTTTGTTCTCTCATGAAACACCGGATTTGTGGCAATGTGAATCGTAGATTTGCTATCACAAGCAATTATCATGGGCTGATCGTGCTTTACTCCAAGCGTTGTTAACAATCGTTTCAGCCATATCAATTCTTGAGTCAAGAAAGCAATGGACCTGTATTCGGTTTCAGCGGATGAGCGACTAACTGTTGGTTGTTTACGTGTTTTCCATGAGACCGGTGATTCGCCAAGCTGAACAAAGTAACCCGTTACAGAGCGACGTGTCAATGGACGGCTAGCCCAATCCGAATCGCACCAGCCTGTAATCTGATAATTACCATCTGACCGTAATAAAATGCCTTGTCCTGGATCAGATTTGAGATACCTGACAACTCTCAAAGCTGCTTCCCAATGATCACTTCTAGGAGTTTGCATAAACTGAGCTAAGACATGAACCGAATAAGCTAAGTCGGGACGCGTTACTACCAAATAAATCAGTCTGCCAAGTAGGCGGCGATACTGCTTGTGATCTGTCATAAGAAGCGAAGTAGAAAGAGCCAAATTATGATTTTGTTGGAGAGGAAAACTCGCGGGTTTTGCTGCTAACAAACCAGTCTCTGTGAGAATATCCATCGCATATTTTCTTTAACAAAGCTATATGCTTGTTCCGTTTCTTGCTACCTCAATCCTTAGAAAGTATCTCAAATATCCCAAATCCTTCATCCGAAAACAAGAAGACAAGTAATCTTTGAAATCTTGTGTTGCTTTGACACAACTACCCGCAATTATTAAGTCGCCAACATAGACCAGAATGTGTAATCGAAAATCATCGTTATCCAAAGTGAACAAAGAGTAGTCACACAACGACTGTTGAAATCCATAATCTTTCAAAGCTGATGATAATTTTGCAAACCAGCACCGCGGTGCTTGTTTCAAGCCATAAAGCGATTTTCGAAGACGACATACCTTATTTTTGTCCGTTGATTGAAATCCTTGAGGTAGTCTCATGTATATCTCTTCTTCTAAATCTCCGTGCAAGAACGCGTTGTGGACATCCATCGGATGGATTTCCCATCCGTTTTTAGCTGCAACATCAAGGAACAATCTAATGGTTCCCATTTTTTCAACCGGAGCAAATGTTTCTCCATAATCCTCTCCTTCAACTTGTTTGTTTCTCATAGCCACTAAGCGTGCCTTGTATCTCTCAATAGTCCCATCCGATTGGAATTTCACCTTAAAAACCCATTGACTCCCAATTGCCCGTTTTCCTGGTGGCAAATCTTCTATGGTCCACGTTTGTGCTTCTTCTTGAGCACCAACTTCCATTTGCATAGCATTACGCCACCTTTCATCTGCCATCGCTTGTTTGAAGGACTTTGGTTCTTCCGTAGTTAGAATTGCAGCAACATATGCAATGTGTGTTGGGGAAAAACGATGGTCACTGTCTTGATGAGAAATCGGTTATGTTGTTTCACTCTCGAAATCATTTTTTGAATTGATATCAACAGAGTTAACAACAAAGTTTTGTAGCGTTACCGGTGTGCCTTTCGCCGATGACCACGACCTAAAAGTGGCGCAGGATCCACTGTTTGTTCTTCTTCTGTCGTGATTTGATTCGAGAGAGGTGCATATGGCCTTGAAGTATTGGGATGTGTCGTGATATTTGATGGCCCAGCTTCCATATCATTCCTTCTTTGCACACTAGGCCCAACTTCTAGGCCCATATCTTCTTCTATTATTAACCCATCAGAAATTCGAGCCCACAAATCTTTTGTTTCATCTTCATTATCGTGAACCAGAGGTGATTTTGCAGCTGAGAGTGGAAACTTAGATTCAGAGAACACAACGTCTCTGGAAATAAAAAATTCCATTTTTTCGAGATCATACAAACGCCACCCTTTCTTGCCATGTGGATACCCAACAAATACACATCTTCTGCTCCGTTTTGCAAATTTTTCTCCTCCTCGATTTTAATTGTGCGCATAACACAAACTCCCAAACACCCTTAGATGATTATAAGAAGGTGGTTTCTTATATAGTCGTTCATATGGTGTAGCATTTTGTAACACCGAGCTTGGTGTCCTGTTGATCAAATAACACGCAGTTAAGACGCATTCTCCCCAAAATTCAATTGGCAAACTTGCTTGAAATCTCAAAGCTCTCGCGACATTAAGGATATACCTATGCTTTCTCTCAACTCTTCCGTTTTGTTGTGGTGTTCCCACACAAGACGTTTCATGTATGATTCCATTTTTCTGAAAGAAATCAGTGAGACACAAAAACTCTGATCCGTTATCACTTCGAATTGTTTGAACTTGTATGCCAAACTGCCGTTCTGTCAAGGAGAAGAAATTTTTTAAATTCCCAGATGCTTCACTTTTATCGTTTAACAGATATAACCAAACTCCTCTTGAATAATCGTCAACTATCGTTAAAAAATATCTTGCTCCTGAATGTGAAGGTGTACGATACGGACCCCAAATATCAACATGAATCAATTCAAAAATCTTTGAAGTTTTATTCAAACTGATCAGAAAACAATCTCTTGTTTGTTTGGCGCGGAGACAAACATCACATGCATTATTCGAATTTGCAGACGAAACAGAAACAAAAATACTTGGAAGCAATCGTACTACTTTTTTAGACGGATGACCCATCCGATTGTGCCACAGCTAATACGTTTTATCCTGCTTGGTTGTGACTGATGATGCGATCTCCGTACTCCGAAAGTGAAACGTTCCTCCTACTCGCTTACCCGCTCCAATCACCATCCTCAAAATGCGGTCCTGGATAACAAGGAAGTGATCAGCCATTTGAACTACACACCTATTTTCATCCGTCAATTGTCCCACAGAAATCAAATCCGACTTCAATTCTTCAACATAAAACACCGATTTCATGACTAAATCAGAGCCAATACGTATTGACCCTTCTTTCAGAGAAACTTGTTCTCTTCCATCAGCCATAACAATTAGAACAGGGGGCATATCTCTCACATTAGTTAGTAGATCAAATCTTCCTGTCAAATGATGAGATGCTCCTGTATCCAATATCCAAGAAGGAAAAGAAAATTTACCAGAAAGTTTCTCGGTCTCCTTTTCCTTTCCAGCATTGAGAATGTTCTTGATTGTACGCCATTGTTGTTCACTCAACCCACTCACACCGTCACGGTCCTGATCTGTGAGGACGTGATTTGCTTGTTCACAATTCTGAATTTCCAGATTTGGAACATAAACACGATTTGCAAAAGCTGGCTGTTCACGTCCTCTTCCTCCATTTGGACCAGAACCACCACTTGAGCTTGATCCACCACGTCCTTTTCCTTGTAAATTTCTGCTCCTTGGTCTATCACCCCACCATTCAGGATAGCCAATCACTGCATAACAACTGTCTGAAGCATGACCACTTCGATTATAGTGTTTGCACAAGGATGTTCCTTCGTTTCTAAAACGCGGCTTTGTTTGAATCGCAAACGCAGTCACTTCAAGCCTTTCTTCTCCACCAGCACGAAGATCCTCTTCCTGCCTCACGATGTTGTAAACCTCCTCAAGTGGTTGAACAGGTACTCGCGCAACCAGACTAGATCTTACAGCACGGAATTGATCGTCAAGTCCGAAGAGGAATTGGTGCACCTTATCCTCTTCACGGTCTATTTCTTGTGCTGTCCCGAGATCACAAATACAATTGCCACACTTGTAGGTTCTCAACGGCCGATAGCTTGCAAGACTGTCCCAGATTCGAGTTAGTTTTCCATAGTACGCTTCAATTGCAAGCTCTCTTTGTTTGCAACAAGCAAGTTCAGCTTTGATCTGCTGAATCCGAGGCCCATTCATCACTGAAAAACGTTTCTTCAAATGCTCCCAAAGGTCTTGTGCAACATCTCTGTGTGAGATTGTGGATCGAAGCATCGGATCGATGGTCATCTTGATCCATGACACAAGAAGAGCTTGAATAGTCCACCAGTCTTCTAGATCAGGAGATCCTTCAGCTGGTTTCGGGATCGTTCCGTCAAGAAAACCAAACTTCTTGCGTGAAGTCAAGGCTGTCTTCATTCCGCAAGCCCATTCGCCGTAGTTAATTTCCTTCAAAAGTGGGTGAGAGATCACCGCACCTGGATTGTCGGCAGAGGTCAAGTCGTAGGGTGAGATTGTTCTTCTCACCTCCGTTTATCACGTTCATCGTCACAGTTGCAGCAGCATCAGTCGGGGTCGTATTCGTGTTCGACATGATCGAGTTTAAGAGATTTTTCGAAAGTAAAAAATCAGACTCTGATACCATAAAGAGAAACAGAGGCTGAAAATTTTCTGTATATTAGAATGATGGAGTGTACATACATTTATAGAGAATTGATCAAAACACGAATCTAGGGAAATCTATAACTATCTAAGACTTTGTTACAATCTATTCAAACTGCTCCTATTTTCTAGAAGTATCGTAACAGAGATGCTAAATAAGTAGCTAAATTATTGAATCGGATGAAGTCCAACGTAAACCGAAATCTTTAGTGAACCAAACTTAAACCAAACTCCAATATCCTTCGCCTTTCTTATCATATTCGGTTTCTTCTTTCCATCCTCTGTCAACCAGTGTGAAACAAAATTGAGTCTTGAACAAAGATCAAGAAATGATCACATTTGTATCCACGTTCAAATCCTAAACTAGACAAACTTTGTTGTTATGTTACCCAATCAATTGGGTAGAAACCAAAAACCCTGTAAATCTCGAGAATAACAAACAAAGAGCTGCTATCCGAAGCAAACTTAAAACGATTTTGATGCAATGACTAGAGAAAATTTGAACCTGGTTTCTCGGATTTGAATTCCATCTTATCAGATTCATCCCTGAAACAAGATTTATAACACATAAGCAAACTCCTGCACACGCTCACTGATGAATATAACATAAGCATGGCATAATCAAAATGCTTTAATGTTCCTTCTATCATAGAATTAGACGCACAGAAGCTTTTAAGACGTGTCACAAAAGTGTATCAGAAGAAAGAAAGAAAGAAACAAACCTCGAATTCTTGTGTTGATGAATAGCCCCAATAACAGCCTCGAACTCCTCTTTTGCTCGTTCGAACATGTTTGGCGCTTTGACTTTACTCTCATCGATGTCAGCATGAATCTTCTTGTCCGAACGATCTCCTTCACCTAAACACACACACACAAAGATTTCATATAACATGAGATACACAACTAATCCACAGTGTTGTTCAACACACACACAAAGATCCATTAAGGAGTATCTTCTAGTTTTATTAAGCCTTATATGGCTATGGTTGTATTTAAGAGTACGATTCAGAATATGTGAGAGGTATCAAACAATTTACAAACAATTCCTAGATCCTTATTTCTCTCTATCTTCTCTTCATAGTTCTTTCTCTTCTTCTTCTATTTCTTCCTCTGTTTCTTCTTCAATTTCTCTTCTCAACCTCTCTAGATAAGCTTAAGCTTATCAGTAGCCAAGTGAATTTTTAAGGAAACAAGTTACCAAATATATAATTTCTTATTGATAATGATCATTTGAATAGGTTCTAAGAGAAACACCTGAGACCGAGCATGTAAGAGTGGTCACACAAGCGGATTATGAAGACACGGTAATATAATTTGGTTTAGAATTTATTGGTTATGATGTTATATATTTTGTTCGAATTTGACCGTATATTTTAGTAATTATTATTTTATATATGTGTAGTAAATATATTCTTGGGACTGGAGGCTTTACCCTGGTGTTCTCGGACCTGTAGTGGATCAAGGATATCAAGGTACTATATATGCCTCAAACTAGGAGACATAAAAAATTGTAAAACTACAACTTGATATTTCTATACATAGAGATGAAGTGAGAGAAAAACTCAAAATATCCATAGATAAAACACGCAATCTTCTACTGAAAAACAAAAATGGCAGTTTTATCCAATAAAATGAAGATTAAATGCATCTTGAGTTGTGTATAAAACGAGTGAAACTTTGATGCGTTTGATTTCATTTGTTTGATTCTACCTAGCTAGCGATTGAACTTGTAGTTTTGTTCTCCTATGCATTTCAATTTTATTTGATGCTCACTCTATTTGTTTATGAATTTTTATATAGCTACTTGTTGGGCCGTCGCGGTGGTGAGAGTCGTTCAAGCACTCTTAAACATAGGCGTTGGCATACAACTTCAGGAAGAATTGTCTATACAACACATTGTCAACAATGTGAAGTATGATTCAGATATCGGAATTAACAACATCAAGACGGCTCTCAATTTCATGAAAAAATATGGGGTTTGCAAAGAGAGTCAATGCCATCATCGTGGAGAAATTAAGAAGAGAAAATGCTCTCATAAGGACGTAAGTAGTATATATATATTTCTCTTCCTATATCGATCATTTATAAATATAGTTTTGATTATATTTTATCTGTATTGTGTTTTAGGTCAATTACTACACAGTAGACAGAGATTGAAGACGTTGATCTTGAAGAAATAGTAAGGAGACAACCTGTTGCAGCTATCATTCCATTTACTGATGCATTATTAGACTACACCATGAACAACAACGTAAGTTGACTTCTTTTTTTAAAATGTTTTCTTACTAATTTTGCTCCAATTAGTTGCATATATAGTTTGATCTCTGTTTATATAATTTTTTTGCAGTGGACTTATCAACATGACCGCACGGGAGATGGAATGTTCACCATAATGCATGATGTCCTCATAGTTGGATATGGGGATCATTATGGAAGACCGTACTGGATTATTCAGAATACATGGGGATCTAGTTGGGGAGATGGCGGATTTGCATATGTATATCGTCAGACCGTACGTGGCCGATCAATATCTCAGTTTGCGGGAATCTTCGTTCCAAACAAAAGAGGACATCCAAGAGATCCAAAACCAAACGACGGGGCATGATGTAGTATTTTTTTTTGTTTAAATCGATAACAGCGATCAATATCTAGATAATTTTGTTAATGTGGAAGACGATGAAATACATAGCATATGGAAAATGAGGTATTTTTGGTAATATAGATTTTAATATTTAGTTTCACCTAAAAAATATTATATGGGCTATGAATTTAACTTAGGTAAGCAATATGCAAACGACGAAGAATTAACATCTTTAAACTGCACATTTGTCTACTGTTGCTCCTATGTGATTGAATTAAAAGGTTCAAAAGGGGAAATAATTTGCGAGAAAAGAAAGGATCAAAAGATTGGAACTTAGGGATTGCATAGACTTTCCTCCTCCTCTGCGTTATGTTCTGTGGTGTTTTATTAACAGTGAAGGTTCTTGTGAATTGTTGATAGGGATTCCGGAAGATTGATCCGGACAGGTGGGAATTTTCCAATGATGATTTTATCAAGGATCAGAAGCATCTTCTCAAGAATATACACACAAGGAAGCCTATACACAGCCACAGTCACCCACCTACGTCGTCGATAGATCAAGAAAGAGCAGCGCTGCAAGAGCAAATGGACAAGCTTTCACATGAAAAAGCTGCGATTGAAGCTAAGCTTTTGAAGTTCAAACAGCAGAAGTCCACAGCAAAGCATCAGTTAGACGAAATGACTGAGCATGTTGATGATATTGAGAAAAGGCAGAAGAAGCTGCTGAATTTCTTGGAAACCGCAATCCGGAATCCTACTTTTATTAACAACTTTGGCCATAAAGCTGAGCAATTGGATATTTCAGCTTACAACAAAAAGCGAAGCCTCCCTCAAGTTTAGCAGTCAAAGCCACCTTCAGAGGATTCTCATCTGGATAATAGCAGTGGTAGCTCGAGACCCGAGTCTGGAAACATTTTCCATCAAAATAAATTGCGTTTAGAGCTTTCTCCAGCCGTTTCAGATATGAACATGGTTTCACACAGTATACAAAGTTCCAATGAAGAAGCAGCGAGCCCCAAGCTGTCAGGAGGTGATCCAAAAACTATACAAACAAGAAGAGAAGTCCTACCATTTTCACCTGAAGCACTAGAGCTTGCGGATACCGGGTCGTGCCCTAAGTTCCAATCAAATTATGACAATGTCGACAGTGATCCATCAAAACATTGGAACCATCAAGGGATGAGCACAATTGAGAATATGGGAACAACTTTTTAGAGCACTGGAGTTGCGGACAAGAAGCAAGAAAAATTAAAAGATGGTTTGGAACACTCAGTTGACAACAATCAACAAACTATCCGATTTATAAATATGTCGAGACTCGATAAACAAGGGCAAAGTTTCTCAACTAACGACTTCAATAGGAAGGAAATACTAGTCAATGCTAAAGATTTTGTCACCAAGGGATTGATTACTTTTCCCTTACCTCTCTCAGGAAGATCTACAGTTCGATTGAAGACAAAGACGGGTGCTTTTCTTCTTCATCAGGGCCAGCTGCACATATAAAACCTATCAGGAGGATCAAGACCAGCTCCAGTTCGATTGAAGACAAAGGGGACTCCATCTTCAGGACCAGCTCGAGAAAACACAATCGGTGGTTTATCTGCATCACAACACATTCAATATCTTACTGACTTATTCTATGTTCAACTAATGCCTTGTCCTTCCCCTAGTCATATCTCCAAATATAAAGAGGAAGAAGAAACAATACCGAAGTCATAACGCATGGGAG
The DNA here is from genome assembly GCA_900406555.1 of Pseudoturritis turrita. Classification (NCBI taxonomy): domain Eukaryota; kingdom Viridiplantae; phylum Streptophyta; class Magnoliopsida; order Brassicales; family Brassicaceae; genus Pseudoturritis; species Pseudoturritis turrita. Next base: position 295,134 of record OVBL01000921.1, on the reverse strand, counting down.
AGGGAGGTTGCACTTCAACAGAATCAATCTCTGCATCACAGTAAACATATTAAATTAACATCTGAGACCAATATAGGTTGCAGCCTAAGAAGCTAAAGCAGAACAAATCGAAATCACCTTCATCAGTCGGCTTGAGCCTAAATATGGGAATTTTAAACTCTTTACCACGGCGCCACACTTTGGCTTGATAGATTTTTGATTCTGGACTTGATGAAGAAGACACATCTCTAGCCCAGAATGTTAACCAATAGAGAAGACCATTAGCAAATCTGTAATTTGCCTCTACGTGCTCCACAAACACAAGTTTTGTTCCCTAAAGAGAAGAAGTTTTAGTTTGATAGCTTAAGAACACACATATATATAAAGGAAGGATCCAAACACACTGACCTCAGCTTCGTTGTGTTTCTCAATAGCAAAGAGTGTCACCTCACGGAGAAATTCGGCATTGCTTCGTGTCTGACTAATAGGAGGGCCTTGATCCAAAGATCTACTATACATGAGGTAATCAAATTGCTCCCAATCAATTTTGAAACCCTAATTATTAAGCAAACAGATTACAAAACAATTTCATATCAGATTTCGAATAAACCCTAATTTTGAAGGACAGAGGAATCTAGATGTTGATTTGATTTACCTGGGTTTTCTCGTATTGGTAGTGAAACAACAAGTACTGTCGCAGATATTCATCATCTTCTCCTTCTCCGTAACGGAGCTCGCGCTTTTTGGAGGATGGTTTCGATTCTTCACAAGCTTTCTGCAACTTTGGAATCTTAAGAGGACGATGGTTAACCTCCGTCAAAACAGAGTCCGCCATGATCGGAACCCTAACGCACCTTTCTCGGGGAGAAGAGAAAAAAGTTGGTTTCGAGAAACTTGTGCTCGTTTGTTAATAAATCCATCCTCTGAAACATACATATTAAAACAACCAGCCGACAATAAAAATAAATGCCAACCAAAATGCAAAACACCCATTAGGGATTTCATGGGCCCAAAAAAGGGTTTCATGGGCCAAATCAAGCCCGTTGTTCTCTACTTCTCTCCTATCAATCGGGTTAATGCGACCTTAGTCTTGAATCACGACTAAATTAGGCTCGAGCCAGATTTGTGTCAGGTTGTATATGAACCAGGTCGGAGTTAGGATCATGGAAATAAACCATATACCCCTAATTGTTTGTGATGCAACTATCTTCATTCTTCTTCCTTCTGAGTTATTGAGTCAGTATAACAACTTCAACGCCATCTCAACTGATAACAAAAGACGGTTCAAGGCATATGAATTCACATGAAAAGAATATGAATGAAGAAAAAATGGGCGTTATTAGGATGATGAATGTCCGATATCACATTAATCTCGGTCAGGAACTCGCGTATCCCTTTTTAGATTCAGCTGAAAGTGATTTCACAGCTATTTGTGTTCCATCTCTCAGTACTCCCTGCAAGATTCAAAAACCGTTTTTTTCCATCATTTCACCAGAATATCAACATTTTTTAAAGCAGATTTGAGTTTAAAGATTGTAAGAGATGTCATCATTTCTCACCCTGAAGACAACTCCAAAGCCACCACCTCCGATTCTGTTGGATGGATGGAAACTATCTGTGGCTGATCTTAACGAGTTATATGAAAAGATCCTCACATTGTTTGTTCAGATCTCCGGTTACTCAAAAAAAAAAAAAACAGAAGCTTTGTGAGAGATCATCGAATTCAATTTACGAAATAAAGAGGAATTGACTAAAAATCGATTTGGACAACCATTGTCGAATTCTGCAGATTCGATAAACTTATTTAATCCATCTTCTGAAATTAGGTGGAATAAGAAGATTCCACAGTGTATCCCTATAATTAATTGTTACCGGTTACGACAAAAAACATAAAAAATTGTTACTGGTTAGAATGAAAACCCGAGAAAACCACGAGAGAATTTTAAAAATATTTCTTTTATGATGACCATTTTCAAAAATATCATTTGTTGTTGTCAAGTTTTAAAAATATTCATTTTATACATTTTCATAAGATCATATATAAAGATTCAGATTTTTAAACATTCATAATAATGTAGTTACGGTAATAAAGAATCTATACTATATAAAAGTTCATGCTATAAGTTTTTGAGAATGTCCACATAGGATTTTAACCAACCAATAGTGTTATGCCACATCAAATATTTAAACTAAGAAAATTTCTTAATCATAAAATAGTGTTGTTAAATAGAAAATAATTTATTATTAGATAAAGAAATCTATTACAATTAGCATTCAAAAGAACATTAAAAAAAAACTGTATTAGACAATAAATTGAGAATACTGATGAATATTCTCTGTTCATACTGATTTCAAAATTGTGGAGACGATTCAAAACTGAATTTTGTTTATTTATCATATCCCTGCTCTGTTTACTTCTTTTCAATGGTTTCCTTTGTTATCTTAGACTTTGTTCCTTCGTTTTATTTGTTCCGTCTTACTTTGAACAGATGTATGTTTAATTTTCAATTTCCGCATCTTTCAAGTGTCTGATTTTGGAGTTGATATCAGTCTTTGAAAGTAAAATGTCTCCATAAAGGATTTTTTAGTTTTTATTTGACGAGCAGTATATACAACCGATGTGCTTATTAAATCGGTGTGTGATTATATTATTAATTCGACCAACATTTGTCTTTCGTGATTGTCTCTTGCATTTATTTTTGTTCACAAATAAAAACTTACTGTGAGTAGGAGGATTTGTTTCGTTTGTAAATATGTTTTAAGAGGAGAAATTTTGAAGAAATTAAACAGGTGCCATTGGACTCACATAAATTGTTTTGGGGGATTTTTTTCTGTTCCGATTTTTCAAGCAAAAAAAAAATGATCACTAGCTAGAAAAGAGAGGTTTTTCTATGGAAGAGTTGTAAGAAAAAATGATCACTAGAAAAAAATGATCCAAGATACGTGTTTTTCTATGGAGAGTTGTATCGGGGGCAATGGCAGTGGCAGATAGGCTTCAAACCAGAGGACTAGCGGTGAATCCCATTTGCAAATTGTGTAACCAAAATATAGAAAATACCTGTCATGTGCTATTTGGTTGTCTTACGACTCAATCTCAGCTGGAGTTGGCACAAATTCCAGCCCCAACAAATGTATTTTCAGACTCTTTGGAAGATAACCTCACGTATGTTTTAGATCTAATGGAGCAATCAGACATTCCGGAGACAGTACGAATAACGATTCCTTGGGTTCTTTGGAGTATATGGAAAAACAGGAATGCTATCTTATATGCAGGAACACAAGAAGTGCTAGAAACCGTTGTTGACAGAGCTAAAGACGAGGCTACTCTGTGGCAAAAGGTCAACAATTGTCAGCCGGTAAAAATCAGCTCAAGTATGATGTACAATGGGATACGAGAACGATGGCATGCTCCATCTCCAGGTACCGTAAAATGCAACATACATGCCAATTGGAGAAATGAACACCTTCATAGTGGTGTGTCTTGGCTTGTAAGAAAACATTCTGGTTTGATTTTACACCATGCTCGTGATGCATTTACGAGATCAAACAACAGAATTCACGCAGAACCTTTCTCGGGGAGAAGAGAAAAAAGTTGGTTTCGAGAAACTTGTGTTCGTTTGTTAATAAATCCATCCTCTGAAACATAAATATTAAAACAACCAGCCGACAATAAAAATAAATGCCAACCAAAAAGCAAAGCACCCGTTAGGGGTTTCATGGGCCAAATCAAGCCCGTTGTTCTCTACTTCTCTCCGTATCAATCGGGTTAATCCGACCTTAGTCTTGAATCACGATTAAATTAGGCTCGAGCCAGATTCGTGTCAGGCTGTATATGAACAAGGTCAGAGCTAGGATCATGGAAATAAACCCTATACCCCTAATTGTTTGTGATGCAACTATCTTCATTCGTCTTTCTTCTGAGTCATTGAGTCAGTATAACAACTTCAACGCCATCTCAACTGATAACAAAAGGCGGTTCAATGCATATTAATTCACATGAAAAGAATATGAATGAAGAAAAAATGGGCGTTATTAGGATGATGAATGTCTGATATCACATTAATCTCGGTCAAGAACTCGCGTATCCCTTTTTTAGATTCAGCTGAAAGTGATTTCACAGCTACTTGTGTTCCATCTCTCAGTACTCCCTGCAAGATTCAAAAACCGTTTTTCTCCATCATTTCACCAGAATATCAACATTTTTTTAAGCAGATTTGAGTTTAAAAATTGTAAGAAATGTCATCATTTCTCACCCTGAAGACAACTCCAAAGCCACCACCTCCGATTCTGTTGGATGGATGGAAACTATCTGTGGCTGATCTTAACGAGTTATATGAAAAGACCCTCACATTGTTTGTTCAGATCTCCGGTTACTCAAAAAAAAAACATAAGCTTTGTGAGAGATCATCGAATTCAATTTCCATGTTCTAAGGCTAAACAAACGAAATAAAGAGGAATTGACTAAAAATCGATTTGGATAACCATTGTCGAATTCTGCAGATTTGATAAACTTATTTAATCCATCTTCTGAAATTAGGTGGAATAAGAAGATTCCACAGTGTATCCCTATAATTAATTGTTACCGGTTACGACAAAAAACAAAAAAAAATTGTTACTAATTTCAAAAATATTTATTTTGTGATGACCATTTTCAAAAATATCATTTGTTGTCAAGTTTAAAAAATATTCATTTTATACATTTTCATAAAATTATATATAAAGATTCAGATTTTTAAACATTCATAATAATGTAGTTATGGTAATAAAGAATCTATCTTATTATATAAAGGAGAATGCACTCAAAATTATAACTTATTAGATCGTGACATGTGTCATTTTAATTGAGATGATGACACGTGTTAATATATCTTATTATAAAGTTAATTTTAATTTAAATAATATTTCCTTTTTATCTAAAAATTAAAAGAAAAATACATCATCGCAAAAAAAAAATATCCTAACGTAACAAAAAAAGTCAATGTCCTTCTGTAAAAAAAATTGTCATTAAAAAAGGGAAAATTTGTAAACAAAATGTCACTAAAAAAGTAAAAGAAAAATTTGTAAAAAATGTCATTAAAAAAGGTAAAAGAGAAAATTTGTAAAAAATATCATTAAAGAAGAGGAAAATTTTGTTTCATGTCAATACGTTTAAAAACAAAAAAAAAAAAAAAAAAACTGTCATAACTAATCGAGAAAGAAAGGAAAGAAAATACATCATTGGAAAAATTTGTAAAACAAATGTCATTAAATAAAGGTATATGGGAAAATTTGTAAAAATTGTTATTAAAAAAAAGTAAAAGAGAAAATTTGTAAAAAAAAAAAGGAAAATTTGTTTCATGTCAATACGTTTAAAAACAAAAAAATGAAAAATGTCATAACTAATCGAGAAAGAAAAGAGAAAAAATACATCATTCAAGTAAATCATGAATTCGAGAGTTCCACAAATCGATCAAAGCTATTTTACTTTAATTTTTTCCCAACGTGAGTGTGACACGTAGGCAAAATCGTAACTCACCAGATCGTGACATGTGTTAATTTTAATTGAGATTGTGACACATTTCAATATATTAATATAAAAATATAATACATCATCGCCAAAAAAAATATCCTAACGTAACAAAAAAAATTCAATGTCTTTATGTAAAAAAAATTGTCATTAAAAAAAGAGAAAATTTGTAAACAAAATGTCACTAAAAAGGTAAAAGGAAAATTTGTAAAAAAGGTCATTAAAAAAAGGTAAAAGAGAAAATTTGTAAAAAATATCATTAAAAAAGAGGAAAAATCTATTTCATGTCAATACGTTTAAAAAAAAAAAAAAAGCCATAACTAATCGAGAAAGAAAGGAAAAAAAATACATCATTGGAAAAATTTGTAAAAAAAAATAGTTTTGATAGTGTGAAACTCTCTAATTCATGATTTGCTTGAATGATGTATTTTTTTCTTTTCTTTCTCGATTAGTTATGACATTTTTATTTTTAAACGTATTGGACATTGACTTTTTTTGTTACGTTGTGACTTATTTCATGTCAATACGTTTAAAAAAAAAAAAAAAATGTCATAACTAATCGAGAAAGAAAGGGAAAAAAATACATCGTTGGAAAAATTTGTAAAAAAAAATGTCATTAAATAAAGGTAAATGGAAAAATTTGTAAAAAATGTTATTAAAAAAAAAGTAAAAGGGAAAATTTGTAAAAAAAAAAAAATTAAAAAAGGAAAATTTGTTTTATGTCAATACGTTTAAAAACAAAAAAAGAAAAAATGTCATAACTAATCGAGAAAGAAAAGAAAAAAAAGACATCATTCAAGCAAATCATGAATTCGAGAGTTCCACAAATCGATCAAAGCTATTTTACTTTAAATTTTGTCCAACGTGAATGTGACACGTAGGCAAAATCGTAACTCACCAGATCGTGACATGTGTTAATTTTAATTAAAATTGTGACACGTGTCAATATATTAATATAAAAATATAAATTTTCTTTCTCTACATTATTTATTTCTTAAATCAAGGTGTAGTGTAACTAAAAGGAAATAATAGTCTAAAAAAAAATAAGACATGTTATTAAAAAAAATTAAAAGAAAATAGTAAATCAAAAAGACTAAAAAAAGGGAAATAAGACAAATTATTTATAATTGTAGTGTAACTAAAATGAAATAATAGTCAAAAAAAGAAAATAAGACATATTATTAAAAAATTAAAAGGGAATACTAAATAAAAAAACTAAAAAAGGAAATTAAGACAAATTATTTCCAATTTCTAAAAGTATTAGTGCGGCATATAAAAAATTGATATTCATGAGATTACGACATGTTTGTTAATACTTTTAAATTTATTTACTAATATATTTTGTTAATTTTTTTACTATTTGTTTAACACTAATGATATATATAAAAATAAATTTGATAGAATGCATTATGCATATATTATTTTGATATGAAAATTTTGGGTATTATTGATTGACAAAGAATGCATGGAGTAAAAATATGGTTTTAATATTATGGATGAAATACATGAGTTGTATTGCGAGATGAAATACGTGGAGTTGAAATTCAGTTTGAAACAAAGTTACTAATCAACATCTAAAATAAGTGTGCGAGTAACAATCAAAATCTAAATATTTACATCAACAAGATTTAACATATATTTATTACATTTTCATAAATTTTATATTTATTAAATTTAATCGATTACCGACACGTTTTACTTTATTTTTTATCATTTATAAATAAGTTATAATTAAAACCCCGCGTATTACGCGGGTACTAATCTAGTACTATATATAAGTTCATGCTATAAGTTTTTGAGAATGTCCACATAGGATTTTAACCAACCAATAGTGTTATGTCACATCAAATATTTAAATTAGAAAAATTTCTTAATCATAAAATAGTGTTGTTAAATAGAAAATAATTTATTATTAGATAAAAAAATCTATTACAATTAGCATTCAAAAGAACATTAATATATATATATATATGTATATATATATATATATATATGTATTAGAAAATAAATTGAGAACAATATGTATATAAAAATAGCCTATGATTTTTTAAAGGCAATAATATATAAAAATATAAAACTTACAATAAAAAAACATATACACAACATAACTAAAATATGTGAAACGAAAGTCTATATATTATATAAAAGTTCATGCTATAAGCTTTTGAGAGTGTCCACATAGGATTTTAATTAACCAATAGTGTTATGTCACATCAAATATTTAAATTATGAAAAAATTTAATCATAAAATAGTGTTGTTAAATAGGAAATAATTTATTATTAGATAAAGAAATCTATTACAATTAGCATTCAAAAGAATATTTAAAAAGAAACACATGTATTAGAAAAAAAATTGAGAACAATATGTATATAAAAATAGCCTATGATTTTTTAAAGGCAATAATATATAAAAAAGTAAAACTTACAATTTAAAAACATATACACAACATAACTAAAAATATGTGAAACGAAAGCTATCAAAATATTAGAATAAATTAGCTTTTTTCTAAAAGTCAAAAATTAAATTAGTTCAAGATTTTTAAAATAACCAGTACTAAACATACCACATCAACCTTAAAAAATAGGAAAATTACTTTTTAAAGGAAATAAGGAAATTACATAAAATTTATGAAATACAAATTTTTTATTGAATTCACATCAAAATTCAAAAATAGTTATGCATAAAATGAAATACAAAATTATATTGAATTAATGAAATAATAAAATTATATTGAGTTTTATGATTATATAATTAGATATATAAAAATAGATTGAGTTTAGGAAATTATGTCTTAATTTCTTTTAAACGAACAATAAAAAAAATGTTCACGTTGGATTTAAACAACCAATAATTACATGTCACATCAACATTCAAAAATAAAATAGAAAATTATGAATAAAAAAAAATAAGAAAATTATATTGAATTTATGAAATAAGAAAATTATGTATTGGTTTCTTATAAACCAACAAAAAGGAAAATCTCTTAACTATAAGATAATGATTTCAATAAGAAAATTATTAAACCCGTTGTGGCCCATGATAAGAGAAAAAAATTCCTAAGACATAAACACTTAACCAAAAAAAAAATCATCCAAACGAAATTTGCAAGCACATTTCAAGATTCTTCAAATACTTGAGAAGTCATTTTCTTGCCACTGATGATATTAGTAAATTTGATAGGGTGTTTTCAATGTTATTTGAGTGATAATTTATCTTAATCACTCATGATCAATGCTTAAGTTTTCAGTTAGTTTAGGGTTGTTCTCTCTTCTCTAATTAAGAAACATTTGACGAATAAACTGGGAGAAATCACTCTTATTATACCAAGAGAATTTCAAACTGGAATAGATAGTTCTTAAATACATGAGTTTAATCCCGTCAAGAATGAATTTCTTTATCTCAGCTATCTTCTTGGCATTTCTTTATCTCAACTATCTACATTGTTTTCAATTTTCTGATTATATCTTTTGTATTTAACAATTTGACTAAAGTTAGCTGCATACATGTTATTTGATAATGTCTATTGTACACGTAATAACTTATATAATAGAAGTGCATGAGCATATTTTAGGTGTAGAGATATTGGTGTTTCAAAACTTTGTTTACCCTACCAATTTTAAATTAGGTGATTGAGTAGTAGTTGGTATTTTGACCCAAAAAAATGTAGCAATTGAAACTTTTAAATATTTTTGCTATATATGTTTTGATGTGCTTCCAGTCGTAGTATTATATTTAAATATTTATATTAAAATTTTGGTGGTACTACTGATTGTTTTTAATAATATAATGTATTACTTTGAAATTATGTTTGTTAAAAAATTCTGGTATTCATGAGAGAAAGAAAAATATTGCTAGCGATGATGATCAAGGCAAATTCTTAATAAGTTCTCTTTTGTAAGCTATGAGTAAGCCACTTTGGTAGGTTTTAGTTTGCGTTCAAACTTCAATTTCGTTTATGACAATAAGCGACTCAAGGAAGGGATAATTCCAATACGATTAAAATCCACTTATTTTACTTGCTCAATTTAGTATATATTTTGTTTATGTTACAACTTTATATATAGTATAGATATATTTTTACATTATCTATATGTATATTCGTTAGTATTGGTTAAATATGTATTAAATACGTAGTCAAACAGGGGGTATGACCATTAATTTTCACATAGTCTTTTGAATAAGAAAAAAAGGAGACGAATGTGTTATGTGGAAGTCAAGTGACTGAATCACATACAAAATAAAAAGTAAAAACAAAAGAAAAGTGTTACCTATGTGTTCTATATGTATAAATGCCTATAAATTTGTAGATATATATTATGATACTTACTATTTTATTGCAGATTTTATAAAACTACAAGCCAATATTATTCATCGTATTATGAATGGACTCATATTAATTTATGAAATAGAAGAATCTATTCACTCTATAAAATAATTAAACTTCAAGTTGTAACTATGGTGAATTCAATAGTAAAACAATTATATCTAAGAAAGTAGGTACGTAACCCAAATTTTTTGAGTAAAATATAATAAGGGTGTTTTATCCAGCTTTTAATTCGGTTCGATTCCGGTTTTGAGTTTTAGTCAAATATATCATTAGTTTAAAGAAACTTCTTTTTAAATCGATTTTTATTTCTTGTTTGGTTTAAATTCAATTTTTCGAATACAGGATAAGTAAATTTCTTTAAATCATTATTAATATGTGATCCAATTTTTACATCAATTATTTCGGTTCGGTTCGATTCGGATCAATCTACCTGGATTGAACATCCCTAAAAAAAGACCAACATCAAATATGATAAGTTTCTAGTCAATACCATAATAACAAAAATATCTCTCCATGTAAAAACACATCATCAAAAAATCATTTATATGTAAACCAATTACAACATTTTAATAATACACATCATCAATTTGTTTTCTCCGCATCATTGAAAAACATAAAAAAATACATGAGCCAACTAAAAAGTTGTGGACAATTAATTGGCCGTGTTTTTAAGGCTTTGATAATGTGCATTTTTAAGGCTTTAAAACCGGTAAACATAATTTAAAATATATATATATATATATATATATATATATATATATTCATTTGTTTAATTTTAGATTAAGTGATATTTCCTTTTCGCTTTCTCTTCTATCAATTTATCCTCTTAAACTGAAAAACTAATTAAAAAAAACAAATGTACACATCATCTAACGTTTAGTGTTGCTGAATTTCATGTTTATATTTGGCAGCAACCTACCTTTTTCTCCAATAACTTGAATAATCTCCAAAGCTAACGTTTTAATTCTCTTTTCATTATCCAGTGCAAAGTGCTAGAGATATTAGAGCAAATTCGAAAATTGTATATTTATACATAATTCAAATTTGAAAACAACATGTTCAAAATGTTGATATCAAGAAACTGAGAGGATAGCTATGACTTTTTTCCATTTCTTTTCTGAATCTCTGTGGGTTCAGAAATCATTTATGGTTCTTACAATATGCAATGAAGATGTAACAAGTAAAGAACTTATTCAGGAACTTTGTGTTTTTCAATGAGATTCTTGCTCACTGCTTGAATTGATTTTATTTATTTATAGAAATTATATTCTTATGTTTTATACTGCAATACCATAAAAAGAACACTTCAAATACATGAGACTATTAGGTGTATATTATTGGTCGAAGCATGTAGAGATCTTACTAACAATCTTATCAACCTTTTCAAAGTTTATCTTAGGCAATCATCATCTCTACGAGGTGTTACATATTAGGAGAAGTTTATATATGTAAAGGAATATTTGATGGAGATAATATTTGCCCATCAAATATTCTTTTACATATATAAACTTCTCCTAATATTACATGTGTATTATTAAGTGCACAAAAAAATAATAAGTACCATTGCAGTTTTTCGGCAGGTCGATGTGTAAAATTCATTACTAAAACAGAGCAGTTGGATAAAATAGTACGATAGTAAATTTGTATGGTTACTTTAGTATAAGCTTATGTCTATTTTTATGCATCTGGACATTTTTATATGTTTGAGTAGCAAATGTTATTTTCAATGTACAGATTTAGAATTTTAAGGCATTTTTGGTTTATTTTGGTAAAGCTTTGGAATTTGATTTTTTTTTTTGTGTGTGTGCTAAGCCAGAAAGAGGAAAATACCATGTACAAGTAAACATCTTCCTATCTTTGGGAGAATAAGAATGGAAAAAGGGTGTCTGAAGGTTTTGCTCTAGGTAATAAAAACAAATGAATGCAGAGATAATGATAAGACCAAATATGATATCAGCAACGCATATGTTTTCGATTATTTGATTAAGAATGTTAGGTGTGAATGCTAACATGTGTTGAGTTCAAGAAAAAAAACGTAGGAAGAGTCATTAACCATTTTTTGGAATTGAGAAGACAACCCTTTTTCTCTTCTTTTTGTGCAGTCTCTCCAGAAAATGACACATCAGCATTTTCAAGCATTCTGGAGCTGTCATCTCATAAAAAACTCAAAATTTTAATAGCCAATTAGAACATTTAATTAATACACATCATTTTAAATTGTACACATCAACTTATATATATCACATTAAAAAAATGGTTAAAAGAAATTAAATGGTATAATTGTATAGAAAATATCTTCGGTTTATATGTCTCCTCATCCCTTCCAAAATTGTCATCTCTGTTTCCCAAAAAAAAATTAATGCAAGAAAATTTAGTTTCTTAAACTTCTATTGGTTAGAAATCTTTCACTTATTTTCGTATAACCAAAAACATTTCCACCATTGTTCCGATGATTTGTTGCTAGCCCCGAGAAGTGATGTGTCAGTGAGGTAATGAGGAGGAAACTCTATAAAAACAAGCAATTCCACACTTCATAACCGAAAAATTCTGAATTTGAACCTGTTTTATTAGAGATTAATGATGTGTGCTACCATTAGAGTTAGTGGTGATGAAAATTCACTATTTTATTTTTTATTTTTTGATAAAAGGTATTCTATTGAATGTAGGTGAATCGGTTACAGCATAGAAAAAATACAACATAAGAACGAAACTATAGACTAGACAAGGCAACAAACTGCAAGTTGAAGACTAAAAAGATACAAAAAGGCATATGACGAGGGTCGAAAAGCCGAGAAGCGACAAACACCCCTAGAGATTAGATGAAGGCAAGCGAAGAGAACCAACAATCGGCGGCAATAGGATCAAAAGTGATGGAGAAAGAACTCAACCCGGTCCTTTGGACCCAACTTGCCAAGAAGAGCGTTGAGTCTAAGAAGATAGACCAACCCAAGAACCACTTCAATCCTTTGAAAGCCAAAACTCCAAGCAAGACTCGATCGCAAATTCAAAGAAAAACCCAACAACCCTAACTAGGAAACAAACGTAACCACCTTAGAGTAGCTTCTCTAGACCAACAACAAAGCAACACTAGCAACCTTACCTCGCCAAGACAAAGAAACTGATTGCTTCAACCCTACTAACTGATAGAGAGAAATACATTATACATCTAGCGAAGAGCGAGTGAGGCTAGGGGTAATGGAGACGACGATAGCCTCTCCACACGGTGAAAAAAAGGAGTTAGGCACACCGCCTAAAGAAACTATCCCCACCAAAAGCCCCACAGCCGAGAACACAAACTGGAAGAAGGAAACTAAGACTTCATCAGCAAATCGAACAGAGATGTGGCACCAAGCAGACATGGGAAGGGTCCACCGGAGCTTCGAAGCTTGTTGGCGAGGTTGGGGGAGCGAAGAAGACACCACACTAGAAGACTCTCGACCCCGAGAGACCGTAAACCACAACCTAACTTCCCGGAGATGCAAAGACGAGAAGGAGAAGCATCAAAGAGAGAGAAACGAGGCAGTACCTACACATACCAGGGCCAACACCACAGCCAGAGCAAGGAGAGAGCAAACTATAACTAGAGGAGCATACACACACACGGAGGCAACAACAACCAAGCTTCAAAGGAGCAGAGAAGAGTAGTGAAGGAAGCTCAAAACGCAGGAAAAAGGAAACCAAGGAGAGCCGTCGTTGTAAGACCAGATTGAAATAGCCAAAGGATAAAAATCCTCGGGGACTCTCCGAAGATGATCGTCCTCATAACCCACATCGAAGTGAACGTCTAAAGCCTACACACCGAAGAGAGAGAGAAGAGAGATATCTTTTCGGAAATTTGGGAGAAGTGAAGTTATGAGGAGAAGCGAAGGAAGATTCGGTATATATAGGCATTTAAAGCGAAGCGCGTGGCTACACTCGACCTCGGGAACCGGCTGAAACGGTTGCGATTCCCAAGAAAGTCACGATTTTGATTAAGTATTATCCAATTGCCGAGCCATATCTTCATTCAGAATTATCCCGAGGCAACATAACGGCTCGCCAATCTGTGCAACGAAAACACCTCGGCATACGGACATAACGGCTCGAAAGATTATTGAAACGGCTCGACAAGTTGTAAAACGTCGATTTTTGGCTCGGCAAGTTGATCTCGCTCATGACTACTTTCACCTCGTCACAATCATCTCTGAGTCTGACGAGCTGGGGGGCTAACTGTTGGGATCAGATTTCACCTCACCGAGACCAATGGTTAAAATGGCTAAGTACAAAAATTGGACCTAGCCAAATATTATGGACCTAGCCAAATATTCTAGACCGAGCCAAATATTCTAGACCTAGCCAAATATTTTGGGCCTAACCGAATATTTTGGGTCTAGCCGAATATTTTTAATATTTTGGGCATAGCCAAATATTTTGGGCCTAGCCGACAAGTTGGCGACGAGCCAATCTCCTTCACGTCATGGCCCGAGGCGACGAGCCAAACTGACGATGGGTCGAGGCGAGCCCCTTTTCGACGACGTGGGCCGATCCATGTTATTGTTCGCCCTAAAAAATATAGAGCTAGATCGCGTGGAAGTCGGCCGAATGAAGATAATGGAAGTAAATCTCCGAGAATATCTTCCATTATTCTTGGAGAGACGGTGAAGCGAATCTATAAAATGAGATCATTCAGAAAAAGGATGAGCAATTTTACCTAGCACAAATACTTGTCTTTTCTCTTGAGCAGTTCTTGTATCAAAACGCTTACAAAACAACAATAAAAATCATCTTTGGATCTTTGTTCTTGTGGTTTATTCATAGAAATTTCAGTTCTCCTAATTTTCCTAACCAAATTTAGTTGTGCGAGTTTCGACTCCCACATCCGGTAAGGACCCCATAAATCACAATGAACTAACTAAAAAATCATACTTGTTTTATTGCTGCTTAATGGAAAATAATCTCTTGTTTGTTTGGCACGAATACAAACTTCACAAGTCTTAGAATCAAAAACACCACTACTTAAATCAGATAAGTGCAACATCTCTAAAGCTTTTGAAGACGGATGTCCCAAACGACTATGCCAAAGCTCCATAGATAATGACTCCACATGTTGAACAGCTGCCTAATGTCCGACTCCTCTGAAAAAATACAGCCTATCCGCTCCAATCAGCATCCGTGTGATGCGATCCTGAACAACACAAAGCCCATTAGATATCTGAAAATACATCCACTGTCTCTAGTCAATTGTGAGACGGATATAAGATGACAATGTAGCCCATCAACAAAGAACACGTTGTGAAGTTGAAGAGAAGAGCCCAAATAGACTTTTCCTTGTTTGTTCAAAGTTGTGTATCTACCATCTGGAAGTTTAATGAGCATAGGTGCCATATTGCAGATTTCAGACAGAAAATCAATGCTACCTGTCATATGATTTGATGCTCCTGTATCAATGATCCAAGATTCAATAAAATACTTACCAGAGGGATTAACATTGGAGGTT
Organism: Pseudoturritis turrita; assembly: GCA_900406555.1. NCBI lineage: Eukaryota > Viridiplantae > Streptophyta > Magnoliopsida > Brassicales > Brassicaceae > Pseudoturritis > Pseudoturritis turrita. The sequence continues at coordinate 279,845 of OVBL01000921.1, read as the reverse complement.
GTTCTCCTTTCATTCAACATGTGAACTAATGTCTACCAATGTTGATCACTTATCCCACTAAATCGAACACGATCCGCTGAAGTGATGACTGAATTAGCCGAAGAAAAATCAGAACCAAACTGTGAACCATTACCCGTAGTGAAGACATGATTAACGCGAGCAGCTTCCGTTGCCTTTCCTCGTGAAAAAGGAGAAGAAGTTGCTTGTAGATTACGCGAGGTGGAGCCTGTCTTGGGCCGAGTAGGCTCACCCCACCATGGTGGATACCCGATTTTCTTCAAGCAATTCTCCGCAAGATGTCTATGGCGGCGACAAAGTGTACATCCTAATGTTCCTCCACGGGTATCTTGGACAGATTGAGATCGTGAGGATGTTTGAACAGCAAAACTTACACCTCCTGCTCTTTCTTCATGCAGCCGAGCAAGAGATTTTGCTTCCTCATCTTGAGTTAAAACATTATACGCTTCATCAAGAGATGGTAAAGGCATTCGCAACAACATAGATGATTTAACTCCACCATATAAAGATTCGTCAATTCCCATATCAAACTGATGAAGCTTATCCTCCTCACGTTCTTATGTATTTTTCCAAGGTTTTAGCTTGTTGATAATTAGCTAGATTCGTCCACAACTTAGTCAGCTTCCCGTAGTATGCCTCAATTGCCAACCCGTTTTGACGACACGTTGCAAGCTCTGTTTTGAGCATTTGCACGCGCTGTTCGTTTTTCACTGCAAATCGTTTCTGAATTTGAGTCCAGAGGCTAAAAGCATATTCATTGTGTGATAGAGAAGAGCACATAGATTCATCGATGGTTAATTTGATCCAAGATACCACAAATGCATTATTAGCACACCAATCTTCGTAGTCTTCAAAATCATCATCTGGCTTTGGAATTGGATCGTCTGCGAATCTGAATTTCTTTCTTACTTTCAACGCCAATCGAATACTTGTCGACCATTCATCGTAGTTAGATCCGCGTAAAGAAGGACGTGAGATATTTTTCCAGGATTATCACCAAGCGTGAGATCGTAAGGAGAGATTGTTCTTCTTGTCATCTCAACCCTATACTTGGATTTGGTCACTGTCGAAGAGTCCTGAGTTTCAGTCGTCATTGAGAATTTTTTTTGATAGAATAATGGATAAACTTAGATCAAAGAAAGAGAAGTTGAAGAAAAAACAGAGATCCGATCAAGTATATATCGGAGAGATAGATTTTGAATGAAGAAGTGAGTAGAAGAGATCAATAACCAGTAAACCTAGTATTAGGTTTAATGCTTTGATATCATGTTAAGAAATCTTAGATATTGTAAAGGGTTTTTTTATTCATGAAGTTATGAGGTCAAAGATCTTATATACACATTACAATCAAAACACATCTTGACGTATAATTCTAAGTCGATGTTCACGATGGACCACTATAAATCCCAATATTCTTAGTTCGAAATGGAATAGAATCTTCTCATATCACAAAAGATACATGAGGCAAAAATATCAAAGACAAGATATATATATATATATATTTTTTGTTTTTTTTTTTTTGTTTTTTAAAAGCAAAGCGCACAAAACTTGTAATACAAGTAACTTCACTAAGATAAAACTCTTAATACGAAGCCTGATGATTATTTTAAAACTCTTAACTTTTAACATAAAGTGGGGACAATAGAGTTGATAAGTGCTCCATCATGTGCAAACAAGTAAGAAGTAACATCTTTGAACTGCAAATTTCAATAGAAATTTCAGCCGCGCAATGACTGAGACTCCATCATCAATTCAGTCACGACTCGGATTGCTCCCATTAACACTGAGACTGCAACTTCTTATGTTACTATTCCTGCTACGGAAAATGTGTTTTCAACTCCTTCTCAATCAATTAGAACCTCATCACAAGCTACAAATGAGGATGTGGTTTAGAGTGACCTTGGCAGTAATCCTTTTGTTGCATTCGAATCTGGAGTATTTTTAAGCTTTGAATCTAATTACGATGTATCTGCTCAGAGGTTCTAAGGAGGAAGGCCCATCAAACCAACCTAAAAGGTCCAAGAAATGCAGTGGACTACTGGATGCGGACAATGTTTGACCACTAAATATCATCCCTTTCTAGCATCTTTGCTATGTCTCCTTCTCTTCTCATTTTGCAAGCTACCTCTCGGAGTCTCTGACGTATATCTCAGCCTTGTCCCCGCCGTGTTTTAGTACATTTCCCTTTGAGGTTTTGAAATTCTATCGATAATCTGGTTATCACTAGGCTTAATTTGTCTTCGTGATCTCGTCATTTCAAGGCCTCCGCCAAATTACTCTACAATTTTCTAGCATACTGGTACGACCTCATCTTCGACGGGTCAAACAGCCTCTTTGAGTCACGAAAAGCCTTACATTATTTAAAGCTTTGAATTCTTGTAAGATTAGATAACAAAGCGATTCGAGCGAGTCAAACACGGTATGGTTTAACTATCGTGTCTAGTAGAGAAAGACATTTTAAATGGCATCTTCTATAAATCAATCCAAAGAAATAACCAACAAGAAAATAACACATTTCCCATTAGACGTATCATCAAACATTGATCACTGCATCTAACGCATATTGCCTCAAAGCCATCATATCTGTTGAAACAAGTTAAGACTTAAGAAGGTGTTATTTACAAAAATCTATGAAGCATTTAACTTTCCCTTAGTCATTTAACAGCGTTAGCCTCCAGAGGTTAATTTGCAGTAAAATGATACGTTGAGTTTTAATTAACACCATGTTTTTTGTTGAACTGTCAATACTTTTACAATTTTTTCATGTACATGTACAATTTAATAATCAAAGAGATTTTAGTGGCACAATATTAAGACTCCAATTTCTCCAAATTCTGGTCTAGCTTTAGTGATTTTCTTATTTAATTTTTAGCTTTAGTGATTTGCATGATAGTGTTTCTAATAATTTGTAGAAATGAATTATTTTGGAATAGAGTTCGGACACACACAAATTATCTCTTCTTGTCCTAACTTCCTTGTTATAATCAATGACTAAGTGCTCGTTTTTTTTTCTTCCTTTTTCTTAATTTGTATGCGCGTTCTTTCAAATCTTCAACGGTCCCTTTACATTAATTAAATACCTAATTTAACCATCACAACATGGCAATTTCTAATTTTCAAAAAAAAAAAACATGGCAATTTATTGGTGTTGTTACAACATAATTAGCATACCGAAAACGACACAAAAAAAGTTTGCAGTGGCACAAGAATAATAATCAGTTTTATCCAAATTTGGTATGAAGGTTAAATAGGTGATTTGAATACTTGTATCCAATTAAAAAGTCTTTTCGATTGAGTAATCTTATCATTAATTAGAGGTTGAGTCATGTGGAAAATAAATATTATATTAGGTAGGTTTAACGTTTTGTGATAATAATGTCAATCGGTTAACATATGTAAGCACCAGATTCTGGAGCTTAAACAGGAAGCAGTTGTGTAACACAAGTTGGATTGCTCGCAGGAAGATTTGCGCCAAGGATGAGGATGATGTGGCTTGCTGTGAAAAAATTAGACGGTGTCATTTAAATTTGGAAACTTAATTAGTATTTCGATTAAAATTTAAAGTATCCTTAATTAGTATTTCGATTTAAATACATAACACATTTCTTCCAACTTTTTCCTAAAAGAGACAATAGTGAACACATGAATATCGAACAATCGCAGCAGATACAACAGTTTTTTAAATAGTTGCCTTGAATTTTTTTACTTCACATTCAAGCTTCTTTTATCTTTTATACAAGTTTTTCTAGCTTGTCCATTAAATACTTCTCAGTTCTCACAATCAATTATTTTGTCAATGTCTTCAACGATCGTTTCTTGTTTTTTTTTATAGAATATCCATAATTTTCTGTCTTTCCTTCTTCGCTAACCATTTGAAAACGTAACCAAAAGTTCCCTAATACCAAAAATTGTGTTGCTTTTATTTTCATACAAAAAAAATTATTATTACCTTATTTTCAGATGTTTTCCGTTGTTGATACATGAATTACAGTTTGCTCTTTGCAACTACATCTTTTTGGAATATTCTTAACATAGGTGTCTGATGTGTGTCAAATTGTATTTGTACCTAAACTTAGCTAACAACACACTCTAGTTGTTGTAGCATAGCATAGGGTCGAACCAAAGGAGATTGGAATAGCTACACTAAGAATCCAAGTATTCGAATAAGCTAAAGCAATTCGAGGTTGTATTTTCGGTTTTTTTTTAAAAGTCCTAATTCCGAAACTAAGTGAAACAAAAGAAATTATAATGCAAATGAAAAACAAACAAAACCAAATAAGTAAACAAACACTAAACAATATCAAAGCAAGATAAATTGAGCATAAACAAAATCAAAATGTAAAAGTCAATAAAAAGTCAACAAGCAAGAACTTGATCAAATATGGAAAAACATGGGTTTTGGGCATAGCAATTGATTTGGGATGATTAATGACCAACAAATGATGTTAGGACTCCTAAACAAACTCAATTCCATGACATGAATCACACAAGATAGATTAATTCATTCTCATGATACTAATCCATTCATTAATCACTTAATTAAGCTAATCTCTCAATTGCAATTAAGTGATCAATAATCATTAAGCATAAGTTCAATAAGCCAACTAATCACCTTAAGCATCAATTATCATTGGTTAAGAATGAAAAGCAAGGTTAGGATTTCCTAGACATTTCATCGAACACCTTCCGGGCATGAAATGTCGATGATCTAGAATTTGAGTGATCAAGTCAATTCTAGCATTAAGAACACGCTAAACTTTAGAAATCATAAGAATCCTAGACATCAATTATCATCCATCAAACATCCCTAATCTACTAATCCCAAAAACCCATTGAAAGACTACTCACTAACCATCATGCAAAACACAAGGATAATCATAGATAAAGACATAATAAAAGTAGAAATGAAGATAGATGAAAAAAACTTCACTAATTATGGTGAAAATAGCAAAGATCCAAGCAAAATATCATAAGAAAAGAGTTTGAGGTCAAAGAGGCAAGAGTAAAATCAGAACTAGGGTATTATTATGTCTAAAATACATATTTATAGTGAATAAAATCGGAACCGGGTCGACCCGAAACACTTGGGTCGGATCTAAAAAAAACTGCACTTGAGATGAGGCCATACCGAGGTCATGACTCCGGGATGGAGCCACAGTATGGCCTCTGCCATTTTGCTCCAAAATACTCAACACCCCATACCGAGGTCATGACTCCGGGATGGAGCCACGGTATGGGGGCTGTCCTTTTGCTCCAAAATACCCCATACCGAGGTCATGACTCCGGGATGGAGCCACGGTATGGGGGCTGTCATTTTTTCATTTTCTTCACTTCTTTGCATTCTTCTTGGCCCCTTCTTGCATCCATTTGATCCATTCTTGTTTCCTCTTGAATCCTCATCATTTTGCATCCCAATTGCTCTCCAAAACACTTCAAAGTGGAAACACCATCTCCAAACCTATAAAACACAAAAGAGAATGCAAATACACCTAGAAATGCCTAAATGATATGCAAATGTGGGATGAAAATATGATTACCACTATATAAAAATGGTGTAAAATATGAGAATATCAACTCCCCCGAACTTGCCTTTTGCTTGTCCGCAAGCAAACAAGAAAAATCGAGCCGAGAGAGAGGTTTGAAAGGCGGGAGCTCAAATCCAAACGAATCGCCTAATGAAGTCGGATTAAGGTCCTAGAAAGCGTCTAAACAATGCACAAACAAATTTGCGAAAAAACTTTGCTAGACTTTGCATATCCCTTCTACTCTAAATCCCGGGACCAAAAGGAACACTCATAATCTTATCGACTCAACTCATTTACATTCATTTAGTGTTTGGTGCGGTCTCGCGATAAGGCAATTTATCTAATCCAATCGGCTTGGTGGAAAAAGGCTCAAAACGTGAAGTTAAGGCGGTTCATGTGTTTTGTGGCTACTCTCAAGGAATAAGGCGCAAGCATTATCGAAAATCAATGGAGAAGGGAAACAACTCATGCGTACAAGAATTCTCTTCCATTTTTCTACCCAACCCAAGAAAATTCATATAGAATCCATCATTGACAAGCACCTTTTCACTCTTTTTCACTCATTGCCACAAACTTCTTAAGATAACTTTGATTCAACCTTTTCTAGGGGTTTCTTTTGCTTTTACTCTTATTTTCTTTACATTCTCCTTTTTATTTTTCTTTAATCCACAAAAGTTTTTACTTTTCTTTTTCAAATCCCCTTTCATTTTCTTTCCACTTTCTAAACCATTTTGGTTCATTTTTCTCTCCCTCTTTTTTTTTGTTTTCTTTTTACTCACATGTTCTCACAATACCCACCCCAAAACCAATCTTAAACCATTCTAGACTAGCCAATGAGACTAGTTCTAATGGAAGAGAAGACTTGTCGTTTCCATCTCAAAAGATTTTAAGCATGAAACACAAAATGGAAAAAGGCCTCACTCATAGAAATAACATAAAGGTATAAAGGCTTGTGTTTGGGTTGTGGAACCATCTTAAAGGGGAAGATGGCCGTTCGAGTCATCAAAGAGTGACACAAAGGATAACATTACTCGAACGTCTATATTGAACCATGGTTAAGATCAAAAGCCTTAAAGCGAGATAGTTTGGTCAAGATTAAGTTCAAATTGATTTGAGTTGAATCGAAAATCATGCAAGCTTCAAAAAGGTAGGGACTTTCAAAATTCAAGCTAGCAAGGATCCTAAAGCAAGAGTGTTTAAATGCATTTGAATAACCACTAAGCAAAGACAATGAATTCAAACTCAAAAGATGATACTTTACAAGGAAATTTCATCATTGCTCCCTATGCATATGCAATGTAACCTATGAATGCACTAGACTCAATCTTATCATGCAAGAATGTCATGCGAACTACATGCATCTTTTTAAGTTTTCGAAGTTTTTCCAATTTTTTTTTTTTTTAAATTTATTTATTTTAAAACTATGTACAATGCAAATGCTAAAAAAAACGAAAGAAAATAACACAATTAAAACGTGATTAGCAATGTGTTCCCTCCCCCGAACTTATCTCTCACCGTCTCGGTGAGAAATAAAAACGAAGAAAGGAACAAAACACCAAACATGCGAAAACACATAAAATCTCACAAAAATCAAACAAAAACGAAAATTATGTACAAGGGAGAGATGGTTACCTCTAGAAGGTCTCCGGTTCCGAGGAGGAGATATGGAGAGATGGGTTGCTCGAGCTAGGTGATTCTTTGGGCATTGGCGTTCTTGCTGTCCTTCTTCTTCTTCGTCTAGTGCCACACTCGTAAGACGAAGCCCTTGTAGCTTCCATGTTGACACCGGATGAGGAAGGTGCACTCGAAATGGAATGTCTACAAGTCTCTCCCGTGTAGAGCTCGATATCCATTGGTCCAATGTTGTCTTCTCCCTCGGAATCCGGTGCTTCATCATCAAATGTTAGCTCTGGTCGCGAATGGGAACCTGATTCCTTAGTGAGAGAAGCTACTTGGTGCTCAAGAGTCTTGATCCGTTTTTGGAATCCCTTACAAGCTTTGAAAAGGTTGTTCATGGTTCGGTCTTGCCACTTTAGCCATCTTTGTGTTAGACGGTTGCCTTTTATCGCATGATGAGAGACGGAGCTAATGATTGCACCCGTGAATGGCTCTTGATGGTAGCGGGCACTTCCATAGACCTTAGGCGGAGAAAAGGAAGAGTCCTCACCATCTTTGAGAGAAGCATGTGCTTCCATTTTTTCTCTTGCTAGTGCTCTCTTGGAAGTGCTGATGGTGACAATTTCATCATCTCTAGTGAATAAAGACTCTTCGGGAGGGCTAAAACGGACATTGGAGCGAGTGAGCATAGAGGTGAATGTCGGGTTTGGGAGAAGAAACTTGGACTCCTCGTTGAGGTCGTTCGAGAATCGGTAAACCAAGGAGTTACGATGTTTCTCGGCCAAGTACCCCGTTAGTGTTAGATGACGCTTGTCAATCCTCAATTCTCCATCTTCCGCCTTTCCCAAAGGCACCTTGTAATGTTCCAAGAGAGGAGTGACCACCCCCACAATGTCAAGTTTCGCCCCTTTCTTCTTCTTACTTAGCGCCCAAGCTTTATAAGAGAACAATTGCCTTGCGAATACCACTCCTAAGTTCACATCTTCATACCCCGTGATACTCCTTCCACTTATAAATTCTACAAGGAATGGTTTGACTCCATTTGTGAGCAATGCCAATTCTGATTTCTTAACCGCATCGGTTTCTTTTCTTGCAAAGATGGTGTGAGCAAGGAGTTTGTGAACATAACGAACCGCTGGGTTTGCAAGCCTTGAAGATTTGGCATCTCCCGCATAATAGGTGCCATCCGCTAGGCAACCCCGAACTCTATAATCCTCATCATCATGGTTCTCAATGGAGATTCCCGTCATTTGGAGAAATCCATAGATCTCACATATCTTGTAGAAAGGCACCTCATAGTCATTAGCATTAATGCGGAAAGCGATGTGGCCAAGATTCTCGGGAGTCCTTGGTTCCTCTTCTCCAAAGTGTATGGTGATTGAGGCGAGGAGTTGGAGAGTGGGGGTGAAGTAGGCGGGTGAGTTCATTGTTAAAAACCTTTCCATTCCCATGTTGTGGAGGATATTGCGCACATCTTCGAGAATGCCAAGCTCTTCGAGAGTTAGAATATCCGCGTATCTCGTAGGATGTCTAGAGCATTGTTTGAGAGCGGTGAGATAGTCGGTGTAGGTAATTTGCTTCTTAGAAGATTGTCGCGGTTTTGGGTACCCTTTACGCGTGCTAATATCACCACTTAGTATGTACGTTTTCTTGGTCTTTGAAGATTGTGACTTCTTTCCGTCGTCCTTTGTTTTCCCCATGATAACACAATCGCCTCAAGAATTCCCAAATTTGACTTCTCATCCTAATGGCCAAACTAACCCAAGGAATCATCAAGCCAAGCAATAAACACTCTTAAACAAGCATTAGCTTCAGATCAACATCAACCAATTTTATGGATTTTAAAGGAAGAGCCAAACCTTCTAAATATCAATGGAGATTAGAGAGTGTGAGAGCTTTTACCTTGAGATTTCGATTATGTCCAAAAATCGAAGAGAATTTGAAATTTCCGTCACTTAGCAACAAAGAACACCAAGTATGGTGAAGAATTTAATCGAATCTAGTGAAAAGGGATGAAGTGTGTTTTGGGTTAGAGTAAATCGTGAAGGGAGAAAGAAAGAAGAAGAAGTTTTCATGATGATGAGAGAGAAAGGGGAAATCAAATATGGGAAAAGATAAATAACCGAAAATTGAGAGGTTTGGAACCGGATTAAACCGGAATAAACCGAAACAGGGAATTGAGAAAACTTACCTGTGATTGCACCAACGTTTGACCCTCGATTTCGACCCACGGTACAGCACCTGTGATTTGGATGAGTTTTTCGTCTTTTGGGACGCACCGAGGTTCGAACTCCGGTTTCATGCCACGGTAAGCCGACTGTTATTTTGTTTGAGTTTTTCTTCGATTTTTATTTCTCAGCCCATCCCGAGGTCTCAACTCCTGTACATAGGCACGGTAGAAGCACTGATTTTTTGGTCTGAATTTGCGTGAAACCAACTCCCATCCTCGTAAGAATCTGAAATAAACCATTGAAAAATACAAACACACAAAACAAAACACATATAAACACCACACCACACAAAACACACAAACACACACAAAAACACGATTAGATGAGCTCCTAGAACCGGACCTCGAAAACAGCTAAAAATTTCAAGAAAGCACGCAAATTGAAAGGAAAGAATGTGTGAAAAGGATACGGCGGGTTGCCTCCCGCAAAGCGCTCATTTTACGTCTCAAGCTTGACATTCCTAGGGTTATTAGGCACTTGGAGGGTCCGAGAGAGGAACTATAGTAGCTTCCTCAATCGGGAAATCCGCGAGATACGTCTTGCATCTTTGTCCGTTCACGATGAATTCTTCCTCATGCTTATTCAACAACACAAGTGCACCATAAGGCCGAACTTCCTTGATTTAAAACGGACCCGACCACTTAAACTTAAGCTTTCCCGGGAATAACTTGAACCGTGAGTTGAAGAGCAACACTTGATCACCCGCTTTGAAATCTCGTTTCAAGATCTTCTTGTCGTGGAATGCTTTGGTTTTATCTTTGTAGATTCGAGAATGTTCATAGGCATCTTGGCGTATCTCCTCGAGCTCTTCCAATTGAATTAACCTCTTCTCGGAAGCCGTCTTCAAGTCAAAATTTAAGAACTTAGTAGCCCACAAAGCTTTGTACTCAAGCTCCACCGGTAGGTGACAAGATTTGCCATAGAGAAGATTGAATGGCGTTGTCCTAATGGGAGTCTTGTACGCGGTGTGGTATGCCCACAACGCATCATCCAATTTTTTAGCCCAATCTTTCCTTGTCTTTCCAACCGTCTTCTCTAAAATGGCCTTGATTTGTCGGTTAGAAACCTCAACTTGACCCGACATTTGGGGATGGTAAGGCGATGCCACTTTGTGCTTGACCCCATACTTTCTCAAAAGGCTCTCAAAAACCTTGTTAATAAAGTGGCTACCACCATCACTTATCACAACTCGTGGAACACCAAATCTTGGGAAGATGATAGTCTTGAACAACTTAAGAACAACGTTGGCATCATTGGTAGGGCTTGCAATGGCTTCCACCCATTTTGAGACGTAGTCCACCGCCACTAAAATATATTGGTTCCCATAAGAGGATGGCAACGGTCCCATGAAGTCAATCCCCCATACATCAAAGATTTCCACTTCTAGAATCGGGTTGAGAGGCATCTCGTTTCTTCTACTTATGCTTCCTTTTCGTTGGCAAGCGTCACACCGTGTAACAAACTCATTGGAGTCCTTGAACATTGTAGGCCACCAAAATCCCGCTTGAAAAACCTTTGAAACCGTCTTGAATATAGCAAAATGGCCTCCATAATTTGAACCATGGCAATGAAACAAAACACCGGGTACTTCCTCCTCCGGGATGCATCTCCTATAAATTCTATCCTTGCATTGCCTATAGAGATAAGGCTCATCCCAAAAGAAATGTGTGACATCCTTGTAGAACTTCTTCTTTTGGTACCCAAGAAGATTTGGTGGTTCTTTTCCACAAGCTAAGTAGTTTACCAAATCAGCATACCAAGGCTCTTTCACCTCTATAGCCTCAACTGCTAAAATCTCATCTAGCATCAAGTTCTCCTTGTGTAGAGCTCGGATAACATTCACATGTTCTTCAGGTAAGGAGTCATCAATGGGTACTTCATCTTCAATTCGCATCCTTGAGAGGTGATCCGCCACTCCATTCTCAATGCCTTTCTTATCAACTATCTCCATGTCGAACTCTTGTAGTAAGAGGATCCATCTCAAGAGGCGTGGTTTGGCATACTTCTTCGACATGAGATATCTCAAAGCCACGTGATCAGTGTGCACTATGACTTTAGAGCCCACCAAATAGGATCGGAATTTTTCAAAAGCATACACAATCGCTAGGAGCTCTTTCTCCGTTGTTGCATACTTCATTTGGGCGTCATCCAAAGTGCGACTAGCATAAAAAATCACGTGGAGCTTCTTGTCTTTCTTTTGCCCCAAAACTGCTCCAACCGCGTAGTCACTAGCATCACACATCATCTCAAAGGGATAGTCCCAATTCGGTGGTTGAACAACGTGTGTACTAACCAAAGCCTCTTTCAACTTCAAGAAGGCTTCATGACATTCTGGATCAAAAACAAAGGCTATCTCTTTGCACAAAAGCCTTGTCAACGGTCTAGCAATTTTGGAGAAATCCTTGATGAACCTCCTATAGAACCCGGCATGACCCAAGAAGCTTCTTATACCCTTTACCGATGTAGGTGGTTGCAAATTCACCATCACTTCGATCTTGGCTTTATCGACCTCAATGCCTTTCCTTGAAATTTTGTATCCAAGTACAATACCGTCTTGTACCATGAAATGACACTTCTCCCAATTTAGAACAAGGTTGGTGTCTTCGCATCTTTGTAGAACCCTACACAAATTCAAAAGACAAGAGGCAAACGAACCACCATACACGAAAAAGTCATCCATAAATACTTCCATTATATCCTCCGTGTAATCCGAGAAGATCGACATCATACACCTTTGAAAAGTCGCGGGTGCATTACACAAGCCAAATGGCATCCTTCGATATGCAAAGGTACCATAAGGACAAGTGAAAGTCGTCTTCTCTTGATCTTGAGGATGTATTGGGATTTGAAAGAATCCCGAATAACCATCAAGAAAGCAATAGTAGGAATGGTTAGCCAATCTCTCAAGCATTTGATCAATAAAAGGCAATGGAAAATGATCTTTTCGAGTAGAAGCATTCAATTTTCGATAGTCAATGCACATTCTATGGCCGGTTGTTGTTCTAGTTGGAATCATTTCATTTTTGTCATTTCTAATCACGGTTACTCCACCTTTCTTTGGAACTACATGAACCGGGAAAACCCATGGACTATCCGAAATAGCATAGATTATCCCCGCCTTAAGTAGTTTCAAAATTTCTTTTTTGACTACTTCTTTCAAATTTGGGTTAAGCCTTCTTTGATGCTCAATTGATGATTTAGATTCATCTTCAAGATAGATTTTATGCATGCACAAAGATGGAGCAATTCCATTAATGTCATCCAATGAATAACCAATGGCTTTCCTATACTTTCTAAGTTCTTTCAAAAGCATGGAAGTTTCTTCATCGGTTAATTGATCATTGATTATCACGGGATAAGTGGAATTTCGTCCAAGAAAGGCGTACCTTAGCCCTAGTGGTAGAGTTTTGAGTTCCAATTGAGGCGCTTTGAGCTCACTCCACATGTCCTCCTCGCTAGACTTACCATTGCTAGCGTCTTCTTTAATCTCCTTGCTCTCTTCATCATCAATCAACTCCAAGAAGCAAGTGTTCCCCTCCAAAGGCTTGTGGTAGTCTAGAAGTCGTTCATACCCAATAGCATCCTCATTAATGACTCCACACTCTTTACTATCCATGGTAAGAGCCACTCCCAATGGGTCTTCCATACTCAACTCTTCAAGATACTCGTCCGCCATCTTGTCCAAAAGCTCGATATAGAAGATTTTTCCTTCGATGGTGGGTTTCTTTGCCATCTTCTCTACGTTGAATGTCAATACGAATTGTCCCAATTGGAGGTTAATCAACCCCTTTTTCACATCAATGATTGCACCGGCGGTAGCCAAGAAAGGCCTCCCGAGAATGATGGGATCGGTTGGTTCTTCATCCATTTCAAGCACAACAAAGTCCGTGGGGACAATGAAATTTCCCACCTTAAGTGACACGTCCTCAATCACACCAATTGGAAAACGAAGAGATCTATCCGCTAGGACCAAAGTGATCCTTGTATTCTTGTAGTTCGTGAATCCCAACCTCTTTGAAACCGTGAGAGGCATTAAACTCACACTCGCACCAAGATCCACCAAACACCTTGGGAAAATTAATGGACCTAAAGAGCACGGTAAGGTGAAACTCCCGGGGTCTTCAAGCTTTTTGCATGCGTTTCCTTGGATGATAGCACTACACTCGTGATTTACCGCAACCATGGCATGTTCAAGCAACTTTCTCTTAGCAACCGTGTCCTTGAAAAGCTTGGCATAAACCGGGCAATCTATCATTAAGTCCATGATAGGGATAGTTACCGTAACCGGCCCCATTAGCTCTTGGAACTTGTCAAGTTTCTTATCAAGGATCTTCCTCTTGAATCTTCCCGGAAATGGAACTTTTGGTTCATAAGGTGGAGGCACAAATGGAGTCTTATCTTTGACAATCTCTTTAGTCTTCTCTTGTGGCTCCTTCTCTTCATCAATAAAAATTTGTTCACTAGGAGTTACCTCTTCTACATCTTCCTTCTCAATACCAACTTCCATTTCTTGGTTCTTTTCAAGTCCATCAACCTTTTTCTTCTTGGGAATGAGTGGTCTTGTATCAACTTCCTTACCACTCCTTAGCATTAGAGCTCCACAAAACTCTCTTGGGTTTGCTTCGGGTTTACCCGGTAGTGTTCCAACGGGTCTCTTTGAAGTTGAAACAACTTGAGCGATTTGATTGTCCAAGGTTTTCATGTGAGTAGAAAGATGCTCAAACTTTGCATTTAGGTCATTGTAAGCACTATCCACTTTGTTGTGGATTTCCGTCATCCTTTTGCTCAACTCAATAGCTCCTTTCCCTTGTCCTTCTAGGATTTGCTTAAGAAGGAGCTTTGTCTCATCATCCTTTGTTTGTGGTGAGGACGAACTACCTTGTCCTTGGTAGTTTTGATTTCCTTGTGGTTGGAAACCTTGTTGTTGGGGAATAAAAGGAGCTCTTGGTTGAAAATTCCCTTGTTGTTGGAATTGGGGTCTCACGAAGCCTTGTTGTGGGATAAAGCCTTGTTGCTTGTGTTGAGGATATATTTGATCTTGAGGATTCTCGACATTGGTGCTTCTATAGGAGAGATTTGGGTGGTTCCTATAGTTGGGGTTGAAACCCCTTTGTTGGTTGTTGTATCCTCCTTGCATGTAGCTAACCTCCTCTTGCCCTTCTTGGAAAGCCTCTACACCTTCGTCTTGATTCCCGTCAAACTCCCCAACATAATTCATGGCCTTTTGGGTTGACATGATGAACTTGTCCAACTTGTCGTTCATCTCCTTGAATCTCACATCATCATTTTTTGGTTCTCTTAAGGTTCGGTCATACTCACGTCCATAGCTTTGGTCACTTTGTGCTAGGTTCTCTACCAATTGTTCCCCTTGCTCTATAGTCAAGCTTGCAAAGTCCCCATTACTCGCGGTGTTCAATGCGATGTAGTACTTTTCATGAACTCCCCGGTGGAATATCTCTAAGAGAGCTTCCTTAGACACCCCATGGTGAGGGCAAGACCTTGTGTATCCCTTTAGACGCTCCCAAGCCTCATACAATGACTCATTTCCCCCTTGCTTGAAAGTCGAAATGTCATTTCGAATCTTAGCCGTCCGTTGGTTTGAGAAGAACTTAGAGAGAAACCGCTTCTTGCATTCTTCCCATGTGGTGATTGAAGTTGTGAAAACACTCTTTTCCCATTTGGAGGCTTTATTTCCTAGAGAGAAAGGGAAAAGAGTCAATTTGATGACGTCCTCGGGGACTCCATTCATCTTTACCGTAGCGCAAAGGCGCTCAAAGTTGTCCACATGCTCGATTGGGTGCTCCATGGGCAAACCGAAGAAGCGATTGTTTTGCACCATATTTATCAAGCTTGACTTGATCTCCCAATTATTGTTTCCGCATGGTGGAGCTCTAATTCCCATCCTTTCTCCATTAGTAATCGGTTCATCAAAGTCACCAATTCTCCTTGCATCTCGAACTGGATGCACGGGAATCCTACCTCTCGCGTTCCCAAGTCCCACTCCTTGAGCTTCATCTTCTCGATCATTTCTCGGCTCCATATCTAGCCGCCTTAAATGGTCTATGCGTTCACGTTCTCGCCTTGCTTCTCTAGCCGTTTCTCTCTCCAAACGTCGAATGTCAACAATGAGTGGTTGAAGATTTGTCGGCCCCTTACTCCTTGTGTTCATACACCTTTGAAAAAAATGAGAAACAAGTGAGAAAAATTAGTAACAAATGAAAAACAAAAACTTAGTCTCAATCGAAGACCAAATCCTAATGGCTATTGCACATCCTCCCCGGCAACGGCGCCAAATTTGATGTGTGTCAAATTGTATTTGTACCTAGACTTAGCTAAATACACACTCTAGTTGTTGTAGTATAGCATAGGGTCGAACCAAAGGAGATTGGAATAGCTACACTAAGAATCCAAGTATTCGAATAAGCTAAAGCAATTCGAGGTTGTATTTTCGGTTTTCTTTTAAAAGTCCTAATTCCGAAACTAAGTGAAACAAAAGAAATTATAATGCAAATGAAAAACAAACAAAACCAAATAAGTAAACAAACACTAAACAATATCAAATCAAGATAAATTGAGCATAAACAAAATCAAAATGTAAAAGTCAATAAAAAGTCAACAAGCAAGAACTTGATCAAATATGGAAAACATGGGTTTTGGGCATAGCAATTGATTTGGGATGATTAATGACCAACAAATGATGTTAGGACTCCTAAACAAACTCAATTCCATGACATAAATCACACAAGATAGATTAATTCATTCTCATGATACTAATCCATTCATTAATCACTTAATTAAGCTAATCTCTCAATTGCAATTAAGTGATCAATAATCATTAAGCATAAGTTCAATAAGCCAACTAATCACCTTAAGCATCAATTATCATTGGTTAAGAATGAAAAGCAAGGTTAGGATTTCCTAGACATTTCATCGAACACCTTCCGGGCATGAAATGTCGATGATCTAGAATTTGAGTGATCAAGTCAATTCTAGCATTAAGAACACACTAAACTTTAGAAATCATAAGAATCTAAGCCTAGACATCACTTATCATCCATCAAACATCCCTAATCTACTAATCCCAAAAACCCATTGAAAGACTACTCACTAACCATCATGCAAAACACAAGGATAATCATAGATAAAGACATAATAAAAGTAGAAATGAAGATAGATGAAAAAAACTTCACTAATTATGGTGAAAATAGCAAAGATCCAAGCAAAATATCATAAGAAAAGAGTTTGAGGTCAAAGAGGCAAGAGTAAAATCAGAACTAGGGTATTATTATGTCTAAAATACATATTTATAGTGAATAAAATCGGAACCGGGTCGACCCGAAACACTTGGGTCGGATCTAAAAAAAGTGCACTTGAGATGAGGCCATACCGAGGTCATGACTCCAGGATGGAGCCACGGTATGGCCTCTGCCATTTTGCTCCAAAATACTCAACACCCCATACCGAGGTCATGACTCCGGGATGGAGCCACGGTATGGGGGCTGTCATTTTGCTCCAAAATACCCCATACCGAGGTCATGACTCCGGGATGGAGCCACGGTATGGGGGCTGTCATTTCTTCATTTTCTTTACTTCTTTGCATTTTTCTTGGCCCCTTCTTGCATCCATTTGATCCATTCTTGTTTCCTCTTGAATCCTCATCATTTTGCATCCCAATTTCTCTCCAAAACACTTCAAAGTGGAAACACCATCTCCAAACCTATAAAACACAAAAGAGAATGCAAATACACCTAGAAATGCCTAAATGATATGCAAATGTGGGATAAAAATATGATTACCACTATATAAAAATGGTGTAAAATATGAGAATATCAGTACCTTGATTAGAATCCGACGATATGTTACTCATCATTTCCCATACAACAACGTCCAAATATTACAAGTCAATCTTAAACTCTAAATTGGAAGATTAAAAAACCATAATCAACAAATTTACTCATAATTAATTCATATTGAGAAAGAAAATAATCCACCAAAAATCACAGGCTAAGAAAAAAAACCTAGAAATCCTAAAAAAAAAAAATTGAACACAAAATCGCATCATCTGCTTCATCCGCAACAAATCCGTAAATGTACCTTGTTTTGTACGAAAATCTTAAGTTGCCAACCGTCTTTTTCTCCTAAATTGCAAGAAAAAATCGACGAGACTTTAGAGTTTTTTGCTTTTCTACTAAGGTTATTTTTCTGGGTTCTGATTTTGAGTTTTTGAATATCGAATATGAAAACTGTATCATTTTATGTTAATTGAAATAGAGTGTTTAAATAGCCCATTACTGATTTAACAGCATTACGTTACAGGAGTTTATATGCATTAAATTTATATATTAAGTTGTAATTAACATCATTTTGTTGTTTTTTTATGTGAAACAAATACTCCCTCCCTTTCTAAAAGATAAATTTTCTAACTTTTTGTTTTGTTTTTAAAGAGATATTTTTTAGGTTTTCTATGTATTTTTTTACTAATTAATTATAATAAATTTCAGATTTCAAGAAGTATTTATTGAAAATAATTAAATTTCTTGAATCATTATTGGTTTAGAGCCATAGGAAATTGTTTAGTGTAATTTTTTTTACATTTATGATTGAACATTAATTTTTTAAAAAATATATGTGAAAACTCTAAAAAGATTATCTTTTAAAAATGGAAGGAATAGTTTTGGGACAATCTCAAAACTGCTACATTCAAAACTGACTTTTACAAGCGTGTCATTCCCATGTGGCCATTTTCATTTGTGCCACTTTTTTAAAACGAATTGGCTACTTTACCCGGTCAAAAACCTCCTGAATCAAACCTCTCTCTCTCTCTCTCTCTCTCTTTCTCTCTCTCTCTCTCTCTCTCTCTCTCTCTCTCTCTCTCTCTCTCTCTCTCTCTCTCTCTCTCTCTCTCTCTCTCTCTCTCTGAAACCCTAAAATTGCCGTTGATTTCGCCGTTTCTCTATCGGGGAGATCTATATCCTAATCGCCGTTTCTCTCTCGGAGAGATCTAGATCCTAAACGCCATTTCTCGAATTTTCATATCGATTTGTGTTACAGATGTAGGTTTTTTATTCTCGCAAATCTGATTTATTTTGATTTGTGTTACAGATCTAGGGTTTTGAAGTTGATTTCAATCTGTCAATCTTGGTGTGATTTCAATCTGGTTAATTTTGCTCTTGATGTGCTTCCTCTTTTTTTATTATCAAACAATGTTCTTCTTTCTGATCCTTTTTTGTCTTACAATTAATTATAAAACTGTAATTAGAAAGGTTTTGTAAGTTTTAAAAGATAATTAAAAGGTTTTATAACCTAATTTTGATGTTAGAATCTCTGTTACATGACTGCATCTAAAGTTGGGGACTATTGACTGTAACTGCAAACATAAGTGCTTTATCAGGTTTCTGTAAAAGGTTTATAAGGTTTTTAAAAGGTTTTATAAGTTTGATTATAAACTGTAATTAGAAAAATTTGTAAAGCTTGATAATAAACTATAATTATAAGGTGCATTTTCTTTGGTTTTTGGATTGGGAAAGCAGTCAAATTTATAATCTTCTTTATAAACTTTTTTATACATGGATTTGTTGTTAATGTTCTTCTTTTTGATCCTTATGTCTGTCTTTTGAACAGATAGATTTACCTAACCATCTACAGCTATCCCCTCGGATCTACAATCCTGGTTTTGAACCAGACAAGCAACTGCAAAATTGGCCTTTCGATCAACTATGAAATTTTGAATGATCAAACAGATTAAAAAAAAAAAGCAAGATTTAACATTCATGATCAGCATAGATTAACATACATTGACAAATACAAATGTATATATATTGTTGACCCAGTAATTTGGTACATAAAGAGAGAAGAAAAGAAAGATCTCATAAATTACACAAGAATTTCAATATCTCTTTCAAAAAGAATAATTTGTTTGCTCAGTTTCAAAGACAATAATAAAGTGTCGCGATTGGGAACAAATGCCATTTATTGGGACGGATGACACAGAGGTGCGAACCAACCGCAGAAGTGAAAACAAAGATGCATTTGGACAAACTTAATTAATTATAAAAGGTTTTGTAAGTTTGTAAGGTGTTTAAAAGGTTTTATAAAATCGATTTATAAAATTAACATCATTGTTTTATAATGTATGATATTAAAAGGTTATAAACTGATTTATAAAACTATATTTATAAGGTTTTCTAATTTTTATAAGGTGTTTAAAAGGTTTTATAAGGTTATAAATTGATTTATAAACTATATTTATAAGATTCTGTCATTTTTATAAGGTGTTTAAAAAGTTTTATGAGATATTTAAAATATTTATAAGATATTTAAAAAATTTTATAAGGTATTTAAAAAGTTTTATAAGATGTTTGAAAGGTTTTAGGTATAAAAGCATATATGGTTATATATCTGATTGTGAGAGGAATTATATGCTTAAAAGCAAACAAAAAGACAACTAACTACACAAAAACCTAAAACATAGCTAGCTAGAGATGCATTTCAACAAAGTTTAGTAAAAATTTTTGAATAAAGGCAACTAAAAGTATGGCCTAATCTTTTTACAGCTTAATAAATGAACTCAAGTCCACACTATGTACAAACGTTACTCTTGAGGTGTCAAATAAACAGCTTCTGAGCCCACATTATTTCATATTTGTTTCAGATCAACAAAGCTGCTAAAATGGTAAATGTAATAAAGATCCACAGGCACAAGTTTATGAAAGTCTAACTAAGCCTTGAGGCTAAAGAAAATGTCTAAACATTATAATTCATCATCGAAACACAGAAACATACCTTTAGTGGCATCCCATTGCTTATACGATCCAGTAAGCGTTGAATGTAACTACGAAAATACACCAAATAGAAATCCAATGCTCGTTTAAATAATTTTATGATACTTACAGGCCATGATAGATATGGTTTCCACATTAGATAACAAAAAACTTGCTATATCTCCAAACTCGTAGTAAATAAAAGAGAAGAAAATGTACCTGTACAAGTTCTCAAAAAAAGTTAAGAACAAGCATAAACACCGGAAAATCTGGTAATGATGTTGTTCAAGTAGCATAACAACATGTCAAGAATTACAAAATGGTAAGAATTTCTCTGCCGCTTTCATGTTAAGTAGCACACTAGTAGTCACTTTAATTCTCCACCATTGAGAAACTACCAAAAATCGTATTGAAATTTACACCAAGCCAAACGCAAAACAGAGCAGTTAGAAAACCCAGAAAAAGAAGAAGCACCAGAATTTAATCGACATCTGAATTAAGCTCGAAAAGATACATCACAACCAAATAAAATCTCACCTTATAACGGGATGCCAAATCCATTATCTCGTTATCGTCGAGAAAATTACCCGAAACAACAGAAATCGAAAAATTTCAACCAAAATTGGAGCAGAAACAACGCAAACCAACACAGAAATGGAGAATCAGACTACAAAACTCTAAAACTCCGAAATTAATCACACAGATGAAAAACAAAAACTGACAATGGCGAGAATCGAACAGCTTACAGACTATGCAATACGAACAGGATCAGACAAGGAAGATAAATCATCAATCCAGTGAAAGGCGACAGATCGAGCCGATCTCTCCCTCAATAACTTCCTCATTAAGCTCCTCCGTCGTCTTCTCTCTGATATTTTTCAATTCCGCATTTCTTACGAAATCATCACCACCGTCACCGTCGAGGGTTTACGAGGTGACGACATCGTCGCCGCCGGAACGCGAGCAAAAACCTGGTGCTGGATTCTGACACCGAGATCATCGATTTCAGAGGAGATGAGTATCGTCGATGGCGATATCGTGAACTAGAAATTTATGGTAAATTCAGTCAAAAACATTTCGAAAATATGATATAAAAGAAATGGCACGCTTGTAAACTTTTTCAAATGATGACATTTTAAAAAAGTGACATCCCTTTAATGGCATTTCTTAAAATTTCTCAAAAAAATTTAGTTTTTTTTGCAATTTTTCCTATTCTTAGCTTTTGCAACTCATGCAAAACTGACGGTTGATCCTAATGGGACCTACAAAAAATAATTTAAATGGACTTTTGATAAAAACAAATCAATGTTTTTTTTTTCAAACCTCAAATGCAAATCATAGTTTATACGTATACCCGAAAGAAAAAAAAAACTTGAACATCTATCCTATATATCCTGCTTTTTTATTGGAAACTCCTTTGTATATTTAAACAAGGTTTTTCTGCAAAAAAAAATTTCTGAGTAGTTATGGTTTGCAAGTTTACCCTCCAGATCAATTAAATACAGATCAATCTGTGAAGTGCGAGTCAACCCGTAATATAACCTTTGGCGTTAACAGACGTTATATCGGTCACAGAAATCAAAACACACCGTTTTGATTATAGAAATTAAATGTCATTTTTATTTTTTCATTAACAGTTTTTTTTTTAAAGAAAAAATGATAAAGATAGCAAAAAAATCACCTTCTTCTTCCTAACACGAGATATGCATACACCACACGAATCTGATATCATTTCCAATTTTGAATCCAAAAAACTATGAAAACACACAGATTCACATCCTTGCGAGAGTGGTTCAGTCGCGTCGGTTGAAACTTCTTCTGTCGGTTGCGCCAAAAAAGAAGGAGAAGAATTCTCCACCGGCAAAGGGGGAAGGAGTGCATCTGCATCTGGATTCTTGATTTCACTTGTAGAAGAACCCAGATCTACATGTGGCATAATAATCGAGGAGGTCACAACTTTCAGATCTGGCTCAACTACACCTGTCGGTGAAGGAGCGTTCAAAGAAGAAGCTGCCGGACCTATCTGGACGACGGAGGAGCAACCGGCAGAAGATCCACCGGAAGATAGATGTTTCCTGTTCTTCGACAAACCCACTGAGGAGGCAGTGGCTGCAATTCAGAAGAACTTCGACGACGGAGGGTATGGGTTTCGAGAAACCTCCTTTTTCTTCTTCCTGTACATTGAGGATGGATCTCGTCAGCCAGCGTGGGACTGACCGGCGGCAGTGGGGGACGGTAATGGAGGGTCTCAGGAATTACTCAGAGAAACTGAGTAATAGAGAAACTGTGTGTTGTTTCTTCTTATATTTTATTTATTTATTTAAAATAGAGAAATGTTGTGTTGTTTTTGAGGTGTAAATAAAAATGGTTGTTGTTTTTAAGTCAAATAAAACGTTGTGTTTTATGTTATGTGTGTTTTGTTAATTTCGTTAATTTTTGCCATGTCATCGATATACATGAGGGTTATATTACGGGTTGACTCGTACTTCACAGATTGACCTGCCTTTAATTGACTCGAGGGTAAACTCGCAAACCCTAACCACTTGAAGATTTTTTTGCAGAAAACCTTTTAAACAAATACTTTTATTTTTTTTTGAAATGAAATATGTACGTATTAACGTATGAATTACATATTACTACAATACCATAAAAAATTTATATCTCGTTTATTCCGTGTATACTGAATTCCAAAGTCGATAGACTAGCGAATTGTGCGCGTTTACATAATTCAGATATTTTTTTGTAAGTCATGCACCTTCTAATTGGGTCACCAATCTAAAATAAGTAAGTATTTTACGCTGTCGACAAAAAAAAAAAGTACAATACCATAAATTAGCATGCACCTTGCTATCATGTAGTCATACGTATAGTCGATATAGTTGATATGTCATTAATATAAAAGTGGGGTTAAAATATTGAATGGTGTTTTTCTCTCGATATTGAATGGTATTAAAAACGGTTTAACTTATATAAAAAAAGTTTGATGGTTAACTTAGATAATTTACACACAAATGTTAGTAGAAACAAATAATTTTCTTTAATCCGCGTATAGTAGCAGAGTGATTTTGGGTATTGATATTGGGTCTAAGGTCAAAAACGTAAACTCGTTACAACTTCAAATTCAATTTTATTGTGTGCAAACTTTACGCGTGAAACATTTTTTTGGATTTCGACTCGGATGCTTTACATATGATGAACTTGCATGAGATTCTTTACCAAGGGACCTACTCATTTTCATAGTTAATCAGACGTTTTTAGAGAAATCCGGATATCCGGTGCCAAATCGAAAAAAACAAAAAAAATTGCTTTCAAATTAATGTAAATTTTTCATTTTTATATTTGTTACATACAATGATGCACAAGACACTAGCATTCTTTTTGGGTCGGATGAGAATTTATCATATCTCCCTACACATTTTTGTATAGGATTAATTACTCAAACAACTTTGGAAAGTCCCATAATTACTAAAATAACTTTGGGAGAAAATGAGTTTGCTCAAAAATTGGTAAAAACCTTTAAACCTCTTTTTTCTTTTTAATAACGAAAATACCATTGGCATTTAAAAAATATATATATATATATATTAAAAAAAAAAATTTAATAAAAACTTAATTAAAAAAAAAAAAATTTAGCAAACACTATTTATAAATGGCGTTTGCGATTGAGGATTAGCGTTTGCAACTGGCGTTTGTAATTAGCATTTGCGATTGGCATGTGCGACTGGCATTTGTAATCAGCGTTTGCGACTGGCGTTTGTGATATGCGTTTGCGATTGACGCTTGCGTTTGCTTTTGAAATCATGGTAGACTTGTTTTCTAAATGATGGTAGATTTGTTTCTAAATGATGGTAGACTTGTATATCTAACGGCGTTTGCGACTGGCGTTTGCGTTAGAAAGTCATTGTATTTAAATACAAGTCTACCATCATTGTATATAAACATACAAGTCTACCATCATTGTATGTCAGTATACAAATATACCATCATTGTATGTAAGCATATAAGTCTACCATCATTGTATGTAAGACCATATTAAATCTACCACCGTAGTAACTAATAAATCTACCAACTGAAGGTTGTTTTAGTAAACTCGAAAAATTGAATAACTCTACCGCGTCAATAATAAGTCTACGACATATTATAAATCTACCACCACTATAAATAAGTCTACGATCCAAAACACGTGTAAGTCTACCTCCCATGAATTTAAGTCTACCACAAATATTTAGTCTACCATCAAACAAAATAAAACTACCGCTCAATAATAAATCTACGAGATAAATCTACCATTCAACTAATAAGTCTACCACTCGAAAACAAATCTACCACCGTTGGCGTTAACTCTACCACTCACAATATATATAAGTCTACCACTCTCAAACATCTCTACCACCAAATAAAAATAAGTCTATAGAATAAGTCTACCATTTGAATATTAAGTCTACCGTTCATGGACTAAGTCTACGGACTTGAATTAAGTCTACCGATCATTAAATAAATCTACCATCATTAAAACGGTAGACTTTTCATTTTTTTTGGGAAATTCATTAATGGCGGTTTCTTAAATACGTTTTTTGTCTTCAAAGAAAATAAGAGTAAAATGGGTACAGAAGATTGTTTGAGTAATAATGAAAGATTAGCATTGGTTTTGCTCAAAAACAATTTTCTAAGGTTGTTTTTGTAAACTTCTCTTTTGTATATTAGTATGTTTAATGCATTCAGATTACCCAATACCCAAAAGGTCACAACATTTTCAGCCTAGTGTCAAACACTTTCGTAAGTAAACCATTCATAGCTAACATTATTTTTTTACTAAATTGAAACTAATATAATTTTTTCAAAAACTAAATTTTAAGAAATTATAATCTCAACAAATATTAACAGAATATCGTAAGAAAAAAAAATGTTATACATTGGATCCATGTTTGTTGAGGGTAATTAAGACCAGACGAGTATAGAGATTTGAAAAGAAAAGTTTTTCAAAGTATTGACTCTACAAAACATGTTTTAGACGTTTGTGGGTATTTTGGGAAGGTTTCGTTGTTATCCAAAGAAAGCCATCGAATCTTTTTGGTGAATTAAAGTTTTAGCTTTGTTTTAAAAAAATTCTTATTCGTAAAACCATTAAGAACCGCTGGCTAATTTTTATTTAATGTTTATTTGTCAACATATATTTCGTCTACTCCACTGTAATTTTGTCACACACAAACGTGTCACTAACCTATTCACCGAGTAGATGAAATATATATTTATATATGCTATATAAACATAGATATATAATAATATTTATAATAGTTAATATTGTAGGCTTGTAGCTGTTGTAGGAAAGAGTACGATGTAGACCGACCTATTTACCATCACAAGGAAACAAATACACTAATGTACGATGTATATATATACACATATGGTCTCGTCTCTCCCTCTCTCCTTTAGAACAGCAGAATCATTTCTTCTTCTTTCTTAGAAAAGCTTTTTTTTTTTTCTTTCTTTAATGGCGCTGGTTTGAGAAGCCCTAGATCTTCATCTTGAGGTTTAAAACAAACAAAAAAACTTTCATCTTTATAGTTTTTTTCTGGGGTTTTCAGTGCTGCATCTAGATTTTTTTACGTTGTTGGAGAAAATCTTTGCATGTAATTTCTGAAAAGTAAAAAATTTCATCTTTTTTAGTTTTTTCTTGATTTTTTAGTGTTGCATCTAGTTTGTTCATGTTGTTGGGTAAAATATTCCAATGTAATTTCTTATAAAAAAAAGCTTTCATCTTTTTTAGTTTTTCTTGGGTTTTTTCAGTGCTGCATTTAGATTTGTTTATGTTGTTGGACAAAAACTTCCAATGTAATATCTGGCAAAAGAAACGGTTTCATATTTTTTAGCTTTTTCTGAGGTTTTTTCATTGATGTATCTAGATTTGTTTATGTTGTTGAATAAAATCTTCAAATATAATCTTGATAGAAGAAAAGCTTTCATCTTTTTCTCTTTATTTCAGTGATTATGGTTTTAAGAATTGATTTTTGGTCTGTGTGTTAAGTGTTTCTGATTTTTTTTTTCTTTTTAAAAAAGTTTTCCTTTTTTAGATATAATGTTCGAAGTCTTCATCATTTTTAATAGAAAAAAAAGCTTCTTCTCGCTTCACTTCATGGTCTTAGATCTTTGGTCTCTGTTTTTTTTTTTTTTTTGGTTGTGTCTTTTATAAACAATTTTCATTTTTGTAGATTTTCTGGATTTTTTTTAATGTTTGGTTAAGGTTTACAGTCTCTATAGCGAGTTTTCCTTCTTGGCTGTTACAGTTTTTCTTCTTAAACCCTAAACCCAAATATGGCAACTTTTTATTATTATTTTTCCTAAGCTTATTATTTTTGTTTGTTTTTAGGAAATGGACAGAAGAAAAGGAAAAATGATAGAGGAAGACTCTCCTCCAGCAAAGGTATTTTACATTTTTTTATCATCTGTTTGTTAAAAAAAAATTATATAGCAAACGTAAAATATAATATTTTTTTTTACATGTATATGTTTAAATAGGTAGTAAAAGGAGAAGGTAGTACATCTCAGCACGTGGAGGAAAATGAAGAAAAACATGTATAGTAATATTTACAATTTCTCTTTTTTGTGCAAATATTTACAATTTCTCAAAATGATATATTTTCAAATACTACCAAAATACATTATGATATTTTTATTAGTTAGTTCTTTTTATATAACCATGAATTGTTTTTTTTTCATTTAAATCCTAGATTTTAATGAACTAATCTCTATTTTTTGTTTTTTTGTATAGGCTTCCACATTATCCCAATAAGTTTTTGGCTGGTTTATGGTTTTTAAATTACTCATGTCATTTTCTGATTTTGTAGTTTGAGTATTCTAATTTTTTGTGCATTTTTAAACCCTAAATCCAAATATTTTTTCTATATATTTTATTCTCCAGAGCTACAACTGTTTTTCAATGTTCACTATCATCTTTAATTATCTTTTACTGGCTTTGTTACTTAATTATTGAAGACATAATAGATCATATTTTATCTAGAAGAATTATTTTATTGGTTTTTAAGTCAAGAAATATTTTTTTGTAGAAATTAGTGTAAATAAATTCGAATTTTTTTTTTCAAAAGTATCCCAAGTTTTCAAAATTCACTTACTATTTTCAGTTATAAAAAATATTGTAAATGAAAAGTAAGATTTATGCTAATTCGTTACCAGTGAGTGGGATTATTGGACTGATCTGTTACTTTTTGCGTATTTGAATGGCTACCAAAAGGAGCTCCTGGTACATCTCGATTTATTGTAAATAATTATCTCGATATTAAACTTTTATTGATAATGATTTGAATAGGTTCCAAGAGAAGCACATGAGACAGAGCATGTTAGAGTGGTCACACCAGAGGATTATAAAGACGCGGTAATATTTCCGTTTGCAATATATATTTTGTTCAATTTTTGACCAATAAATATATGTTTTTGCTTAACTATGTCTTTTATAAATAAATTATATCCTATTTTTGTTTTATATATAGGAAATTTATTCTTGGGACTGGACTGGAGGGATTTTCCCGGTGTTATTGGGCCTGTAGTAGATCAAGGATGTCAAGGTATGTTTCAAACTAGGAGACATATAGAGTTATACAAAATTACTTAATTAAAAACTACAAATTAATACTTGGGCCTTAATACTTTTGTACACCCATTATACTTCTACACCCATTTTTACATAAAGATGAAATGTGTCAGAAACCGATATGTATATAAGTTTTATCTAATATTGATCTTAATGCCAAAGCGGCTGTATTGATACATGAGACCTTAAACCTTAATTGTATCTCCTAAGACAATTGGAATTAACATATTACAGAAGGATATATACCAAAAATAAAAAAATAACTATATCTAAAAATCTGAGTATATTTTTTTCATATCCTAACAAAATGAGAAGAAAAATCTCAAGATTTCCTTTGACAAAAACTTGATCTTTCTATTGAAAAGTGGCAATTTTATCCAACAAAATTGAGATTCTATGCACCTTAAATCATATATAAAATGAATGAAATTATGTGTGTCCGTTTTATTCGGCTTTGCAATCAATTTTACAATCTCTAATCTTTCTTCTCATTTGCATTAGAACTTGATCCCCATTATATTTGTTTCTACTTTTTTATCCAGCTACTTGTTGGGCCATCGCAATAGTGAGAGTGGTACAAGCACTCTTGAACATAGGCGTTGCAATACAACAACAACAACAAGAGTTGTCGATACAACACATTGTCAACAATGTGAAATTTGATTCAGAAGGAGGCATCAATAACATCAAAATGGCTCTCAATTTTATGACAATGTGTGGGGTTTGCATAGAAAATCAATGCCGTCATCGTGGAGAATATGTGAAAAGAAAATGCGCTCATCGAAAAGTGAGTATATATATATTGATTATAGATAATTAGTTTTGAACTAATGACCACGTCTCATTTATTGTTTTTTAGGTTAACTGCTACAAAGTAGACAAATATACTCACTTAACTGAGATTGAAGATGTTGATCTTGAAGTTGTTAGAAGACAACATGTTGCAACACTCATACCATATACTCAAACATTATTAGACTATGGCATTGACGACAATAATGTAAGTAGAATTTTTAATGTTTTATTATTATTTTTGTTATAAATTGCACATAATTATACGTCTATTTTATAGTGGATTTATCAACATGATCGCGCGCAAGATAATCATTTCACCATAATGCATGATGTCCTCATTGTTGGATATGGAGATTACAACGGAAGACCATATTGGATCGTTCAAAATTCATGGGGGTATGGCGGATTTGCTTACATATATCGTCAAACTGTACGTGGACGATCATTATCTCAGTTTGCTGCAATTTTATGTCCCAACAAAAAGGGATATCCAAAACCAAAAGACGGAGCATGAATCGAACTTCTAATTGTTGGTATTCTCTCTTAAGCTTTTTGTTTAACCAAAACCAAATTTTTTTAATTTTTTTTTGACTAAAGTTATCTTTTTATTATTATCCTGGTTGAAAACAGTTTAATCTAGTCTTTCTATAGTAATCTCGTGTTAATTTGATCTTTGTTTAAATTTAAGGAATCATGATCCGTTGATCATGATGGGTTCTAGGAATAAAATGTATAAAGATCAAGTTAGGTTTTTATACATTTAAATAAATCAATAAAATATATACATGATAAAGATGAGATTTGGATGACTCATATTATTACGCATGCTATATTTTATCTTCTAATTTGGATATTACTCTTTAGATACTATCTTCCTATTTGGATATTACTCTAGAAAATCAAAAATCAAAAAAAATTACAATAAAGTAATAGCAGCCGGATAATAAACAATAATGGAAAGCTAGAACAGCAGACAATAATTGTGGGAGCAATTCGAGTCGGTTTTGTCCAAAACAATATCAGCTAGAAGACTAGTCTGAGTGAATATTGTGAGAACTTTTTAGAGCAAAATGCAAGAACTGATGAAGATTTAGGTGGTTTGGAACAGTTGAGAACCATCAACAAACAAAGTTTAACAAACTATCCAATATACATATGTCTTTCTCAATTGGCAACTTAAATAGGACATACTAGTCAATCTTGTCACCAAGGGATTGGTATACTTTCCCCTTACAGAACGAACCTATCAGGATCAAGACCAGCTCCTCCACTTCGACTGAAGACAAAGGGGACTCCATCTTCAGGACCAGCTCGAGCAAACACTACAGGTGGTTTATCTACATCACAACACATTCATGACTACTAACTTATGTGGTTTATATGCATAACAACCGAATGCAACAAGCATTCACTTGAAAGCAATATCATACATAATAAGATGAAGTCCTGACTGATATCTGGTCCTTCCCTCGTCTATATATAGTCCAGAATTGTCATATTATCATTGTTTCTTTTGATCATAAAAGCAAACTCCTATTCAACTTAGGTCACAGAAATTTAAGAAGGAAGAGCAAGAAGCAGTACCAAAGTCATCATAATGCATGGGAGAGGGAGGTTCCACTTGAACAGAAGCAATCTCTGCGCCACACAAAATTAACATGGGAATACGCAAGTAGCGAAAGAACCTAATTAAAGCATAAACCAAAACGAGATAAAGAAATCACCTTGGTCAGTCGGATTGAGCCTGAATATGAGAATTTTAAACTCTTTTCCACGGCGCCACACTTTTGCTTGACAGGGTGAAGACATATCTCTAGCCCAGAATGTTAACCAACAGCATATGTGTAATTTGCTGCTACGTGTTCGGCAAACGCAAGCTGTGTTCCCTAAATAAATATAAGGATTGGTAATTGTGATCATTCAAGGAAGGATCCAAACACTGACCTTAGCTTCCTTGTGTTTATCGATGGCAAAGAGGTGGTGAATTATCCAACGATCTAACTTGGAACACGTAATCAAATTGCTCCCAATCAACCGTGAAACCCTAAACAAGCACAAACATAGATTCCAAAATTTCAACCTACACAGTGATTCATTCAAAGAACAACTTCTAAACATTCAATCGTGAAACCCTGATTAAGCAAACAGATCCCGAAATTTCATATCAGATTGCGAATCAAACCTAACTTTAAGGGAAATAGGAATCCAGAGATTGATTTTATTCACCTGGGTTTTCTCGAATTGATAGTAAATCAACAAGTACTATCGCAGATATTCATCATCTTCCACATTTCCGTCGAACTTGAGCACGCGCTGTAGGCCTGGGCATTCAGTTTTTTTGGTATTTCGGTTTATTCGAGTTGAGAAAATTCTACCGAAAATAACCGAATTTTTTAAAATTTTGTTTAAAATAGGGTAAAATCGGTTAATTTCGGGTATATTTGGGTAATTCAGTTCGGTTCGGTTCGGTTAAAAATTTAAAAAATATAATTGAATTTTGATCTAAATTGTGGTATAATTCGGATTTAAAAAAAAAAAAAATGGAAAACCGATTGGTTCGGCCAAACCGAATCGAACCAAACCGAGAACCGAATGAATTTTAAATTTGTGCCGATCGGTTTGGCTAAGCTAACCGAACCAGAACCAAAAACCGAGATTGGTTCGGTCTGAACCGAATGCCCACATCTAACGCGCTGTTTGTTGGAGACTTTTGATCCTTCGGTAGCTTTCTGCAACTTTGGAATCTTATGCGGGGGACAGAACCTCCGTCAAAACAGAGTCCGCCATGATCGTGACCCTTAAGCACCTTATTCTCGGCGAGGAGAATAGAGAAGAGAGAATAAACGTTTGTTTTATTCGAGAAACTTATGTTGATTCATCATCTTCTTAAACATACAAAAATAAAATAACCAGCCGACAATAATAAAAAGGAAAAACAGTCATTTCAATCACGAACTCTCCGTTTTGCGCAAAAAAAAATATGAATTTTTGAATGAGTCGGAATAGATACATACTCGTATTGACTCGGCAACATTATATACAAAATTAGTCAATAGTAACAGCCATTTAAGAGACGTTAAATAGCGTTTACTATAACCGTTAATGTAAATGCTGTCGTTTTAATAACAGAGGAAAAAAAGAAAAACCCTCAAATCATCGATCCAAATCCCTAATTCCTCTTTCTCTTCTCTCTCTTCTTCGATCTATCTCTCTTCCTCTCTCAAAATCAATTCTTATTTTTGCTTCCTTTGTGTTGGTCGGAGGCGAGACGTTGGAGCGAGGAACACATCGGAGCCGTCTGTCACAATTAGTAACATCGCAAGCTCTCTTCCTCACTGACATCGTAAGCTCTCTTCCTCAATGAGTTCAAAGTCAGAGAAAATGGTGGTCAAACGTGGGTTTCCATCAAAGTGTACGTATGGTAGTGATGTTCGGTTGTATACATCGAAGACACAGGAGAATCCATGTCGTCCTTTCAACCGTTGTGTAACAATGTTATATGTAAGTATTCTCTTAACTTGTTTCCTAAATTTATAATGTTCTCTTTGCTTAAAAATCTGATTTGTTATCAGGATCATCTCTTTAAATGGGTTGAAGAATTGATGCTGGAAGAGCTTGAAGATGCATTACCGTAACTCGGAAACATTGAGACTGAAGTTGACAATCTGAAATCAAAGGTTGATCAGAGGTTGAAGGTTTAAAAGATGTGATCTACGACTTGAAAGAAGATGTAATGTGGAGCAAGATCGAACTCATGAAGTGGAAACTGATCACTAAATCAGTTTGTGGATGTCTTTGTATCATCTTCATTGTCATTGCATATCTCCTCTTTTGAGTTTGCATTTATGTTGTTTGGAAGAGAAATTGGATCTTTAGTTTGAGTTTATGTTATTGGTATGTGATATGAGTTTTAGTTTGTTTAATTTGAGTTTGAGTTTGAGTACAAAAGAATGTTTCATTAAAAATGAGACATAAGAAACAAAAGAGAAGGTTTCATTCAAACAGAGACATAAGAAGCATGAAAAGAAATTGTTTGGACAAAGGGATATCTGATTGTTTTTCCATCAAAAGCAAACAGAGACTTAGTTTAACAAACATAAAGACAAGAAAAAAAAGACAAGAAAATGGGACAGCTCAAATAATTCCTTGTGATGGTCCGATGTGTGATCCTTGTGATGGTCTGATGTGTGATCCTTGTGATCCTGCCATTTGTGATCCTTGTGATGCTTCCATTTGTGATAACTGTGGAGTCCCTTCCTGTGTATAAACCAAACAAGACATAGATCAAATATATTGTAAAAAACAGTCAAACAAATATCAAAAGAAGCAGTGTGAACCAAAACAAACCTGAATTTTCCTTGGTCTTCCCCTAGGCCTCTTTGCTTGAGTAGGGACAGTTGGATTTGAACAACTCAGCTTATTATGCCCTTCTTTTTTACAGTTTGAGCATGTCATTACACGATTCTCACGTGTTAACTTGGTCTTGCTTGAAGATGATGCAGTTTCAAATCGTCCCTTCTTCCTAGCATGGTTATTTGGTCTGCCAGGATTGCCCTTCCTATTTTCAGGTGGCAAGACAGCTAACCTATTCGTTCTAGGCCAGTTTAGCTGAATACTATGCTCATAGGTCTTTCTCCATGTTTGAGTTGTGTAACACTCAGAGACAAAATCCACAATTTTTTCCTTTTTTGTTGTGATAGCACAAGCAACATGAGGGCAAGGTATGCCAATCAACTGCCACTTCCCACATCCACAAGTTTTCAGATTCATGTCTACTCTAAAACCATTACCATAAAGTTCTACCTCATGCCGATCTCCTGTGGCCAAATACCTAATGCAATCCTTAGCCTTAGTTTTAGCATCTTCTATTTCAGCGTGTGCACTCTTTGTGAACCTTGTCTTCCACCTATTTGCAATAATAGACCTCTTGATAGTACGCTCCATAACTTGTCTCCTAATAGTGTCTAACAGTTCTAATAGTGGTTTTCTTCTTGGTTCACCAATGGTTATATTGAAGGACTCATTCAGATTGTTCAAGATTTCATTGCAGAAAGAACCAACCCTAAAGTATGCTCTAGACCATGACAGAGGATTAGTGTTTTGCAGAGAATCATAGCACCTTTATTATACTTCTTCAATGCTTCCATATTCTCAGTAAACTCCCATTTGGTGTACGATCTTGCTATTTTCCAAAACAGGAGCTCTAGTTCTCTGTCTGAGTTATCTCTCTTCCAATTCCCTAGGATGTGTCTAGCACACAGACGATGTTCACCTTGAGGAAGAACATTGTGAATAGCTTTCACCAAACCCTGAAAAGGAGAACAGCTTAAGTAAGTAAATTGATTAGAAAAGAGAATAACATAAGAACAGTGAAGCTTAATTGATACTAACCTGTTGTTTATCGGATATTATTGTGACCTTACTACCATCACCAAGTCTCAATTCATGCCTGATATGTCTAACAAACCAATCCCAATTAACATCATTCTCTACCTCAACTACTGTCCATGCAATAAGAACTATCCTATTATCTCCATCTCTTCCAACTGCAGCTAATAGATGCCTTTTTATATCCCATTTTAGAAAAGCACCATCTAATCCTATGATAGGTCTACATGTATTCAGCCAAGCATCTCTCTGTACTTTAAAGCAAACAAAAATACGATCAAACCTTTGTTTGCTTCCAGGAGTTGGCCCTGGAATAGTCTCAATTTCCAATGTAGTTCCAGGATTAAACCTCTTGATCTCTGCTTCATAATCCCAAATCCGAGAAAAATGAGCTTCATGACTAGCTTGTCTTTGCTTCATCAGCTTTGTCTTTGCTTTCCGACATTGATCCTCAGTGACAATCAAATTGTAGTTCCTCTTTATCTCATCAACCATCTCACGAGGAAGAAACTTCGGATTCACTCTCAACCTTTCATCAAACAGTTGTGCAATTGTTGATCTCTTCAACAACTTGGAGTATCGTGATTTGACACAAACATGCTCATTCACAAATACCTTAACATGCAGCTTGTGTTTCTTCCTCTCAAATGAGCAGTAAATTCTCCAAGGACAATTATCCTCTTCGTCAGAGCAAATCGCACCAATCTTCTTTTCATTAGATAGGTAGAGCTTGATACCGTATCCAGTTTTAAGAGAATACCTAAGCAACGCTAACTTGAATTCAGAAGAGTCATTATACGTTTTACCTAATGCTAGAAGAACATCGAGATCTTGCTCTTCTTCCCTACGCATACGTTCTTCTGTCTCTTCTTCATCATCTGATGACAAGGGATCTGGAATCTTGTCATCGTTCCAGATATCATCTCCACTATCTCCATCACTTTCCTCTGCATCATTTGTTGCAGCTTCCCCAAATCGAGCTGCTAAGACCGCATTCGCTTCTTCTACACCGGGTACAACATCTTCCTCTAAATCCTCATTCGCTTCATCCTCATCATTCCCGTTACCAGCATCCTCCTCTAACTCATCATTCGCATCTTCAACAACGTCACAGTCGTCATCGGGTACAACCTCGGCCTCATCTTCATCATTCAACCTCAAATATTCTTCAACAGACACAGGAGGAGGCTTCCGTCGTGCCACAAGCTTCTTCGTTCTCATATTTTCGGAATCGATCAATACAGAGGAATCAAAAAGAAGAATCAATTTTGAGAGAGGAAGAGAGATAGATCGAAGAAGAGAGAGAAGAGAAAGAGGAATTAGGGATTTGGATCGATGATTTGGGGGGTTTTTATTTTCTTCCTCTGTTATTAAAATGACAACGTTTCACATTAACGGCCACAGTAAACGCCGTTAACGGCTGTTACTGTTGACTAATTTTGTATCTAATGTGGCCGAGTCAACACGAGTATTTATCTATTCCGATTCATTAAGAAGTTTGTATTTTTTTGGGCGCAAGAGTTCGTGATTAAAATGACCGTTTTCTCATAATAAAAACACCCAATAGATAAATAGGTTTAGAAGAAGCCCATTAAGTTTGTGACGCCCACATAGCCCAAAACTCCTCTGAGTCTCCGTCGTTGTCTCCTCCTTCCATCAACCATCTCTCTCAGTGACACACTCATGGCGCCCAGAATTTTGCTCTGCGGAGATCCTCTCGGACGTCTCAATCAGCTCTTCAAGCGAGTCGAATCGGTATCATTCTCTCTCTTTCTCTCTTTCTCTATCGCTATCTATCGATTTTACGTGATTCTGTATCTCTTAGGGTTTTTAATCCAACTCCCAATTTTTTGCAGGTTAGCAAATCGGCGGGACCATTCGACGCTCTGTTTTGCGTCGGTCAGTTTTTTCCAGATTCTCCGGAGCTTCAAGACGAGTTTTTGGATTACGTCGAAGGCAGAGCTCAGGTTCCCATTCCTACTTACTTCATCGGCGACTATGGCGTCGCCTCCCCTAAAATCTTATCGACGACTTCGAGGAAAGCTGAAAATCAAGGGTTTAAGATGGATGGGCTCGAGGTTTCCCACAATTTGTTTTGGTTAAGAGGAAGTGGGAAGTTCACTCTTCATGGTAAATGTTTTTTTTTTTTTTGATATTCAGAAAAGAATCAATCTTTGAAGCAAATCTTTGTTTTTGTTTGATTATTAATATTGATTTGATCATGTTTAGGTCTTTCTGTTGCTTACTTATCTGGTAGGCAATCATCTGAAACCCAATTTGGGAAATACAGTCAAGATGATGTTGATGCTCTTCGTGCACTTGCTGAGGAATCTGGAGTGGTTGATTTATTCTTAACATATCCTTTGATGAAATTGGAAATGTGGATGTTCTTTGTCTTTTTATTACATTCTCTATTATTCAAGCTTTCCTCAACTTTTTTTTTACTACTAGTCGTCCTTAATTAGTTTATACTAATGAATGGCCTGCGAGAGTCACAGATAGAGCTGCGGCTTCGGATATTCCTGAAGGAGTTTCTGATTCCTCTTGTAGTGATTTCACTGTTTCTGAATTGGTGATGGAAGTTAAACCTCGGTACGTGATTTTTGATTCTTATGTAATTGTGTTTAGTGGGAGATTTTAATAATTTGGGAACTTATTTGTTGTTTCTGTTGTGGCAGCTATCACGTTGCAGGTTCTATGGGGGTATTTTATGCCCGTGAACCTTACGTCAATGCTGATTCTAATCATGTAACTCGATTTCTTGGTCTTGCTGAAGTTGGAAATAAGAACAAACAGGTGTGTTCTTCAATGATTCCTGTCACACGAGCTTGATATCTCATTATTTTTGTCTATGGATTTTGGTTCCTTGCTGTTTGATCACTTGCTTCCTGATTTTTTCTGATACAATTATCCATTGCTATCAAAGTGGTACTCTTAACTGTATGCATGGCTCCTCCTAAGATTGAAATACTTTGGATGCATGATCTTCGCAAGAACATAAATCATATATCAAATGGTTCTTTTGTTCGTTTTCTGCAGAGTTGTTTCTTGACCATAATGCAGAATTCGTTTACTCCCTTTTTCCTCTATGCAGAAATTTCTTCATGCACTTTCTCCTACACCAACATCGATCATGTCACCATCAGAACTTAGTGCAAGGCCTCCAAACACTACACTATGTCCTTATAATTTACAAGAGGGAGTTACTGACTCGAAGAAGAGGTCAAACGAAAGTGCCTCTGATTCACAATATTGGAGGTATGATGTCTCAAAGCGGCAAAAGAATGGATCTGAAGGGGAAAAGCTCTGTTTCAAATTTGTATGCTCAGGGTCCTGTCCTCGTGGGGAAAATTGCCATTTCCAACACAACGCTGAAGCAAGAGAACAGTGTCGTAGAGGTGTTTGTCTTGATCTTATCATCAAAGGTAAGTGTGAAAAAGGCCCAGAGTGCAGATACAAGCATGAGTTTCAAGATGAAAGTATACAAAGGAAACCCAGATCTGAAAATGCTAACAGGTATTTACTGATTTAACTTCTGACCATTTTTCTTGCAAAATAGATGCCAGTTTGACCAGGAGATAGTAATTGTTGTTTCAAAATTGGAATTTTCAGGTCAAGAGAATGCTGGTTTTGTCTATCAAGCCCGAGTGTGGAGTCACATTT
Source organism: Pseudoturritis turrita (assembly GCA_900406555.1). NCBI lineage: Eukaryota > Viridiplantae > Streptophyta > Magnoliopsida > Brassicales > Brassicaceae > Pseudoturritis > Pseudoturritis turrita. The sequence goes on along the minus strand of OVBL01000921.1, from coordinate 242,242 downwards.
GATCGTCAGTGTAGGGGAAAGTTTTTATTGTGCTCTACCCAAAGGCTCATTAGTCGAAGACCACATATTGATAATCCCAATCGAACATTTGCCCAATACTCTGGTTTTATCTCCCGAGGGTGAATCAGAGCTCAGTAGATACCAAAATGGTCTGAGAAATTGTTACAAGAGCCAAGGAAATGATGCAGTTTTCTTTGAATTTGTCTCTAAACGTGTTTCTCATGCTAACCTCCAGGTAAGAAAAGTTTCGATTGCAACTCAGGTAGATCTTTTGAATTTAAAGTTGCATACATTAGTTTGATTTTTTCTACTTTCTGTAGGTTGTTCCTGTTCCATCATCCAGAGCTCGTCTTCTTCCTAATATCTTTAGTCTGGCTGCTGAAAAACTGGGCTTTAAGCTTGTGACGAATAAGTGTATGTTGATTTTCTTGTTGTTTCTCTTCTCTATCTTATCGAATCATTGAACCCTATCTTTATAACTCTGATTATTGCTGTCTTCTTCCTTTGCATTCTCAGTTACTCTTTGTACTAAATTGTGTTGTCTTTATTGCAGTTAGTGATAGTTCTGATGGCAGAAAATATCTGCAGAAGGAATACAATGCATCTTTAGGTCTCTTCTATGTAGAACTTCCTGATGGAACTGTGTTATCACACACCCTGGAAGAGAACGAAGTATTCCCTGCACAATTTGGACGGGAGGTAAGCCATTTTATGCAGTACTGCGATATTATACTTTAAACAAATTATCCAACGATAACACAAGAGTCAAAACGCATGAAGTATCTTCTGTCCACTGCCGTAGACCAAATCTCCCACTTGCTGTCAGCCTTATGTTCTATGTAAAACAGAGAGATCACACCATAATATTTGAAGTTTTGGATTCAATTAAATAGATAACATCCAACCACATTTAAAACTTTTAAACCAAAAGGTTATAGATCCAGCTGTCTAGAAAATGACTTTGGAATTTACAGGTTCTAGCAGGGTTGCTAAAGATCCCAGATAGGGCAGACTGGAGAAACTGTAAGATTAGACAAGAAGAGGAGGCAAAGCTGGCTGAAGAATTCAAGAAACAATTTCAAGAATTTGACCCTTGCCAATAACCTTTTACTGAACAAAAAGTTACGATTTGATGTTATCTTGTGCGCATCAATCAAGTTAAACCTCAGTGTCCAGTGCACTCGGGTATTCTGCTCATGTTCCAGCTTAATACCAAATTTCTACCATCATTTGATAGTTGTGCTTCCTTCTAAACCGCCGTTAGACTTGGTTTTTTCTCTCTAGGTCGGAAGCTGAATCATGCAATGCATCGTCCTAGAAGCCTTCATTTGTCTCTCCATATATAGAAACAGGTTCATCAATAGTGTTCTTTATGTTGGCTAGTTAAAAGCTTACAGTCTTCCTTCTATTACCAATGTTTTTTTAGCAGCTTAACTTCTTTTTATTTCCTTGTAAACACTTTTGATATATTATTAGTTTGTTGAGATGTGAGAGAGTGATCACGGCAGAAACACACAGTTATGGTAACATTTACTTGACTTGTTTTTCACCTAAACTAGTCATTGTCCTTGGTCCTTTTTACTTTTACTTTTTCTTGTTGGTTGCTATTTCCTTTACAGTTATCTCTATCATTTTTAGCCAAGATACTGTCATAAAACTAAGCTTCTCCATAGACATATAACACCAGGCAGCACCAGGTCAATGTGGTTTCAGCATCAAATCTTTGATCACTTTGGTGAAACCGGTTATGTTTAAAACAGTGAAGTGAAGCTGGTTTTAGTGAATCAGATTCAAGCTTTGGATCTCAAGGATGGTACCTTGAGAAAGAGGTTAACACATGGTAAAAAGAAGAAGAGAGAACCATCGTCTCTTCATCTTTAAGGATTTAACTTGATTTTTCTTTTGATTGTTGTTGCAGCTTTAGCAAAAGAGTAAAGGAAACAAAAGAAAAAGCTTCATCAAACTGGTAAAGACTCTTAAGTAACCAACCAACCAAAGCCTCCTATAAGGGGCTTATAGATTCTGTCGATGCTCTTCACATGGCCTCTCTTAGTGTTGTTACCTTCTCATTCGTTTAAATGTGAAAGTGAGTTTTGATGGTCCCGTTATTTACTTCTCTATATAACCCTCTTTAAATGCATCAACTACTAATAAACTTTTTAGTAATTTAGGTTTAGTTGCATTTTTCTTTCCTTAGATTCATCTGCCCATTTTGTTTGTTTTTTCGTTATTTTGAAAATTAAATAAAATGGCATTGGTACACTACCACCTACCTGGACTTAGTCGGATCCAGTTCAGAGTGGAATATATTTATTAAATTCGGTGGGTATATAAGTAATTAATTGTCACGAGTCTCGACAAAGTTTTTTTTTCCGGACCATCACACGAAAATTCGGAAAAATCTCATTATATGCCTAAATATCTATCTACTATATACTATATATATAAGTAGTAGTAGTAGTTAGAATGATTAGATACATATTTTGATTAGATACATATTTTGACCACTTCAATTACTCTTAATCAAATTCAGTTTTTATTCTTTAATTTTGGTTTAGGTGGATGGTTTTCGATCCCCTAAATTATCATCTTGGACTCTCTCATATATGATTCAAAGAATATTATGTATATTTTTGTTTTCGAACAGTAAAGAAACAAAGACTTGACGTCGTTGTCTGTGATCACTTCACGACAAAACCCAAACTCGAATCTGGTCGTATTTGATTGTATTGTCCCCCACACAAAACACCAAACATACGATCTGCAATTCTCGCCACTCCTTCTATCAATTTTCCACTATTCATCTGATTTTATTTTAGTTGTGTGAATGAATCTCTGCTTTTTCTGTCGGTGATTTGAAACGAAATTTTGTCTTTAATTTTTTTTTTTATTATTATGGAAATAATGGGTGAATCAGAATTTAATTTTGTTTCTTTTTTGGTCAGAAATTAATTTTGTTTTGTTAGACTTTAATTAGTGACAACGGAACTGATTCTTTTACCACGTGTTTTGAAACCTTGTTCTTTAGTATTTTTTTGGTGATTAATTCTTAATAAAGAGCTGGTTTTGCTTGGCTCTACTCTGCTTAATGAATACGACAATCTTGTGATTAATACTAGATTCATCCCCTTGTGTATAATGTATATAACAAATCAAGACTTAATATATGCTTTAATCTGGAGTTACTGGATCTACTAGTTAAACCCTCTGAAATTGTGACCAAAAGAACAAAGATCCCAGATTCGAATGCCGGAAATGGAAAGAGAATTTAAATCCATTTTAATTCTTGATCAAAAAGCTCCGACTTAGAACTTTAAAGAGATATATATATATATATATATATAGGGTTTTAAAAACAACTTAATATATGTATTTATTTTTTATAATGTGTTTTGGAAAAAAATAACGTTTCTTTCATATGGGTAGCTTAATTATATTTTTTTGAATTTCAATATACCAAATAATTCATACAGTTGGAATAACCGTATGATTAAGGACTCGCATTTGCTTAAGCGATTAATCAGACAATTTAAAAAAAAAAAAGATGTTTCCGAATGTGATTACGCATGTTTGTGCTTTTAATATAAAAAATATTAGTACATTTTTAATATTTTTGTTCAAATCTCTACTATACATTACCGAAACTGTTATACCAAGAATCCCCTAAATCTTGGGAATATAAGCATTAAGATGAACACAAGTTTGCTGTTTAACTGATAGAACTTCTTAACGAAGAACCATTATATTTTAAAATATATATATATACCTGTTTAATCGTTTTTGTTCATCAATTTTCAAGCAAATTTAATTTGACTTTAACTAGGGAGATGTATAAAAAATGCATTTCCAGATTGTATTAAAAAGTCAGTCTGTTTTTCGGTATAGGCAATTTAAAATATTAATATTTCAAGGTGCTTTTTGGTCTTAAATAATACATATTCTCTATTAATTTCCCGAAAGGTCTCCATCCACTTGGGAAATGGTTATTGAAGTAAAATATGTTCAGTATGTACTTTTCTTTCTGGTCAACATGTGATCAATTTACTTGTGGACCTAATCTTTGACATATTTGCATTTCAATATTTTGATCTTACAATGGAAAATAAATTATTGAATGACTTATCAGTTTCAACAATATATATATTATATTAATTATATACTTGCGTTTAGTTTGAGGGAAATTTATATACAAGATGTTACGTCGGTGCTATTGTTGTGCCTATCGATTAAAGTGAATTGTTGCTATCGGTTTTCACAACCATATATGATTTTTAATCTTTTTTTTTTCCTCTCATAAAGCAAACAAAGTCATATATAAAAAGAAGGTTGCGGAGGGAATGAAAACAAAAAAAAAGAATATACGAAACTTATACCCTAAAATCAAGAATGATTGATGATGTTATTGTATTACGTTATATGGTAATGGTAACTGTATGTCATGTCCTAATATGATAAAACAATAATTTGTTTCCTCCTTGGATTCCTTTTTCTTTAAATTCAACAATTTTTAAATAAAAAACAAGTTTATATTCATTCCACTGCTTATTTTCTTCGTGTGTGGGGATTAATCATTATGAAAATTTAGACTTCGTATGCATTATCATATACTAATAGATATAATAGATATAGAGCATGTTCGTTTGCTCATCTAGTATTTTCATCCAAATGGTTCATCCAAGTGTTTCATCTGAATGAATCATTTCCATTCAAATGATCCAATTTGGTTCAGTCAAATGATTTTAAAAAATTGTTTTGAATTTTAAAAACTCATTCAGCTGATCCATCTGGATGTTGTTCATTTATGGCACTAAACGAACATCAATTCTCATCTTCATCCAGATAAATCATCTTAATGAACAAACGAACATGCCCATAGACAAACAGTAGAGAATGAAAATAGTTATTTAATCATGAAATTTAAGGTATTTTTATGATATTTAATTTATTACAATCTTTTTAATAACTAATAATTAGTTCAGTAGTGTTTTATCAAATTTTAAAATAATGGAGTATATTATATTTTTAATCTCATTCTTGATGTGTCTGTTACCAAATGGGACTTGAAAATCTTGTTCCAATTGGGATATGCTTACAATGTTTGGTTATAATCTAAAGGTAAAAAAATTATAATCACCCAAAAATCTCTATGTATTACTTAACTATTCCAAAGTTTAAAAAATTACTAGAATATTTTTCATATCCAAAATATCCTTATAACACTTGTTAGGAAAAAATCTAATTACAAAAGTACCATTACTTTTTAGTCTATCGAGATACTTATTTACAGAACTGCCACCGTATTTTTGTTGGAATATAGCAATTAATTTTTTTGATGTGGAGTTATTTCGCGTGTCGTAGATTTATATCCGTGATTTAATGATTAGATGTTATTGTAGATTTATTTTGTACATTGCAGATATATTGACAAAGAAAGCATCGTGTGTAGTATACTTAAAAGTGTTTGCAGGTTTTTGAGGAAATTTTCCCTCGGTGTAGATTTGTTTTGCAGATTTTTGCTGGGTGGTTGCAGATTTAATATGTACGTTGCAGATATTTTGACACGGTACAAATCATGCTTAGTAGACTTACATATGTTTGCAGGTTTATTAGGTGGGATGTAGATTTATCAGGAATGACGGTAGATTTGTGTAAGGTATTTAGTTTGCTGGAGGTGTAGTAGATTTATTTTGTACGTTGCAGATATTTTGACAAAGCAAGAATCGTGTGTACTAGACTTAAAAGTAGTTGCAGGTTTTTTAGGAAATCGTCCTACGGTGTAGATTTATTTTGTAGATTTTGGTTAGAATGTGCATATTTATTTTGTATGTTGCAAATATTTTGCCACGGTACGAATCGTGCCTAGTAGACTTACATAGGTTTGCAGGTTTATTAGGTGGAAGGTATATTTATCAGGAATGACGGTAGATTTATGTAAGGTATTTAGTTGGTTGGAGTGTAGTAGATTTATGTTTTAGATTTATTTTGTACGTTGCAGATATTTTGACAAAATAAGTATCGTGTGTAGTAGACTTAAAGTGGTTGCAGGTTTTTGAGGAAATCGTCCTACGGTGCAGATTTATTTTGTAGATTTTTGTTAGAATCTACAGATTTATTATGTACGTTGCAGATATTTTGACACGGTATGAATAGTGCCTAGTAGACTTACATATATTTGCAGGTTTATTAGGTATATTTATCAGGAATAACGGTAGATTTATGTAAGGTATTTAGTTGGTTGGAGGTGTAGTAAATTTATGTTGTAGATTTATTTTGTACGTTGCAGATATTTTGACAAAGTAAGCATCGTGTGTAGTAGACTTAAAATGGTTGCAGGTTTTTGAGGAAATCATTCTACGGTGCAGATTTATTTTGTAGATTTTTGTTAGAATATGCAGCTTTATTATGTACGTTGCAGATATTTTGACACGGTACAAATCGTGCCTAATAGACTTATATAGGTTTGCAGGTTTATTAGGTGGGAGGTATATTTATCAGGAATGACGGTAGATTTATGTAAGATATTTAGTTGGTTGGAGGTGTAGTAGATTTATGTTGTAGATTTATTTTGTACGTAGCATATATTTTGACAAAATAAGCATCGTGTGTAGTAGACTTAAAGTGGTTGCAGGTTTTTGAGGAAATCGTCATACGGTGCTGATTTATTATGTAGATTTTTGTTAGAATCTGCAGATTTATTATGTACGTTGCAGATATTTTGACACGGTACGAATCGTGCCTAGTAGACTTACATATGTTTACAGGTTTATTAGGTGGAATGTAGATTTATCAGGTTTGACGGTAGATTTGTGTAAGGTATTTAGTTGGTTGGAAGTGTAGTAGATTTATGTTGTAGATTTATTAAGTATGCTGCAGATATTTTGACAAAGGAATGATCATTTGTAGTAGACTTAAAAGTGTTTGTAGGTTTTTGAGGAAGTCGTCTTACTGTGCAGATTTGTCTTGTAGACTTTTGTTAAAAGGTGCAGATTTATTATGTAAGTTGCAGATATTTTGACACGGTAAGAATCGTGTCTAGTAGACTTACAGATCTTTGCAGATTTATTAGGTGGGATGTAGATTTATTAGAAATGACGGTCGATTTGTGTACAGTATTTAGTTATTAGGTGGCATGGTAAATTTAACTTGTAGATTTATTATCAACGTTGCAGATATTTTGACAAAGTAGGAATCGTGTCTAGTAGACTTGAAGATGTTTGCAGGTTTTTGAGGAAGTCGTCATACGGTGCAGATTTGTTTTGTAGATTTTTGTTTACAATCTGCAGATTTATTATGTATGTTGCAAATATTTTGAAAATGTATGAATCGTGACTAGTAGACTTACAGATGTTGGCAGGTTTATTAGGTTCGATGTAGAGTTATTAGAAATGAAGGTAGATTTATATTCGGTAATTAGTTGTTAGGTGGTATGGTAGATTTAACTTGTAGATTTATTATCAACGTTGCAGATATTTTGACAAAGTACAAATTTTGTCTAGTAGGCTTAAAGATGTTTGCAGGTTTTTGAGGAAGTCGTCATACTGTGCAGATTTATTTTGTAGATTTTTGTTTACAAGCTGCAGATTTATTATGTGCGTTGCAGATATTTTGACAAGGGACGAATTTTGTCTAGTAGACTTCCAGATGTTTGTATGTTTATTAGGTTCGATGTAGAGTTATTAGAAATGACGGTAGATTTGTGTACGGTGTTTAGTTGTTAGGTGATATGGTACATTTAACTTGTAGAATTATTATCAACGTTGAAGATATTTTGATAAAGTATGAATCTTGTCTAGTATAATTAAAGATTTTGCAGTTTTTGAGGAAGTCGTCATACTGTGCTGATTTGTTTTGTAGATTTTTGTTTACAAGCTACAGATTTATTATGTATGTTGCATATATTTTGACAAGGGACGAATCGTGTCTTGTAGACTTACAAATGTATGCAGATTTTTGAGGCTGTGGTCATACAGTGGAGATTGAAGATTTGAGAAAAACAGGTGGTTGTTTTTCGACAATGGTACTTGTGGATCTCAAGTTGTTGATGCAGATCGTGGTACAATGTTGGAAGATTTTATTTTTATGGTGGTAGAAGATTTTGGATTCGGAAAAATGGATAAAAAAATCTAGTTGAGTTACATGCTTCCTAAGAAGATGTTGGTAAACTTACCGTCAAACGCTCAGTATGTATTCGTTGGAAATAATCGACAATTTCAAAGTTATCTAATTGTGTAAAAAACATTCATTCGGATCTAGGTGACATTGAAGGAACCATCAAAGGTTCAAGAAGACAGATTTAATAGAATTTATGCTTGGTTTGGTAGGTTTATGCTCGGTTTGGTAGTTTTATGCTCGCTTTGGTAGGCTTATACTTTGTTCAGTAGGTTATTTTATAGTATGTTTGTTATTTGCTTGATATGTTTATTCTCCATGTGGTTGATTTAATAACTTGTATATTCTTCAATTATTGCAAGTCCGGTATTGGAAGGTCAATCGTGCGATATGCAACTACAATATTGAAACAACTCATATTAAACAAACAAACAAATCTACCATAATACTGAAAATAAATCTACTATCATATTTGAAACAACCCATATTAAACAAATCTATCATATTACACTTTAATACGATCATAAGTTTGCAATAGTTGATAAAATGTCTACAGTCTGAAACAAATCTACCATAATACAATATGATACGATCATAAGTCTACAATAGTTGGTACAAAAATATACAATCTAAAATAAATCTACTATAACACAATATGATACGATTATAAGTTTGCAATAGCTAATACAAAAATTTACAGTCTAAAAAATCTACAATAACACAACATGATAAGATCATAAGTCTGTAATAGCTGATACACATTTCTACAGTATGGAACAAATCTACCAAATACAATAAGATACAATCATAAGTTTACAATTACTCCACTTCATTATCACTCTCCGAATGACTCTCTTTATCAGTCTCCTTAACACTCTCCGGATGACTCTTCTTATCACCTAAAGACGACATCACCGTAAAATCTGCAAAATATATAAAATATTAAACAAATATGCACAACATACCAAAACATCTTCACAACATATGAAAAAAAATCTACCAAATAAGATAACCTTAAAGGAAGAATAATTATGTAATGTCAAACAAGTCTGCAACATAATTCAACAAATCTATCCCTAATTCAGAATCTGCAAATTAAATATGCTACTGGATTCATGTGTACCAAATCTGCAGATTAAATCTGTCTACCCCTAATAAACAATACTGGAATTAATGAAAACCTGTTGCAACTCCGTGAGCGATCTTCATCCTCGTCGACCATGGAAGCGACGCCGAATTCCCTGGAATTTTAATCCCAAATTTTAAAATTATTGTCCAAATTTGGTCGTTTATGGATATAAGAAAACATAGAGAAAGAGAAAGACTCACGTCTAAAAAGTTGATTCTCTAAGTTTCGACGAGGCATAAACTCATAGACAAGAATCATATGTTCTTTCTCGCAGCAATATCCGATCAATTTCACCAGATTCTTGTGCTTCAATTGTCTGAGAAACATGATTTCGGTCTGAAAATAAAAACCCACAAAGATTAATTCAATATAAGAGACATAAGAGGAATCTGGAAAATTTAATAAACCAAAATACTGACCAACCATTCATGGTGACCTTAAAGAATGAAGACCCTCAAGATCCAACAATTTGACGCTGGCCAGCTGAGTTTTAAAACCATGACGAAGTTTATCGTCGACATGGAAGGCTCATAGGATCAAGGTGACAAAAAGAAAGAAGCGAGAGAAAAGTGGAGAGGCAGATCTGAGAAGAGGCAAATAAAAATTAAGATTTCTAGTTTTTATTCAGTTTTTATAATTATTTTTGTTTTCTCAAAATTTTAATATAAATGGCATATCATGTAATATAATGTTGGATTTATGTCTTTTACTTATATAAAAAATAAGATGGATTAGTTTAGTAATAAATCATATCTTTAGGGATTGTAAGTAATTTTTCTAATTTTAAATCGGAGACAACTTTTACTGTTTGGAGTATACATATAAAAGTAACATGATTTACACGATAAAATAATAATTTATAGGAATCATGTCATATAACATAGTATGTTGTTAATATGTTTCAAAAGTCACATATAATTAAGTATCCTAAAAGGTAGGGTTAGCTGTATAAATCTAATTGACATGATATAACCTTTCCCTTTTTCTTCTTAACAAACAAATTCCAAAATAAAACTGGTAGTTGGTTAATCAATCTTAAAGATTAACCTACGTGGAAAATGAGAATTTTTAATTCTTTCACTTATTGATATTGTTTGTTTGTCTCACTGCAACTATACATTCTAAACATACAAAAGGTAAAATACCAAAAAGTTACTAGATTTATGTCTGGTAAGTGGTAAACGTTTCTATACATATTCTCAATCTCAAACCAATATATTACCAAAACAAAACTACATAGAAATCTATTGACTATTAACACAATCCTTCGAGAAGAATTTTTTTTTTTTTTTTTTTTTTTAATTTTTACATTTTTTTTTAGGGGTCAAATAAAAGAATTTTTAAATTAGATTCACTTCTTCAACCTAAACGGAGAAAAACGGCAATAAATAAATAAATAAATGGTTCAAAACCCACTAGGCTCTCTCAGTTTCCTCCATTGACACTATCCCACTACCTTCAAAATCTCACCTTTTATGCTTAAACAAATCTCTCTCTCTCTCTCTTGTGACCAATTGGGAGAAGAAACCAAAAGAAAAAAATAAACGTTTTTGTTCAAACATGGAGATCAAAAGATTAATTGCAGCCCTTATGATGTCTACCGTTCTCTTCCACCAAACTCGTTTCTGTTTTTAATTCCCTTTCTTTGTGAGCATTCAATTCTCATAACAAAAAAAAAAGAAAAAGATCATTCCTTTGCTTCTTCCTCACTGTTCCTTCTCTTCTTCTTCTTCTATCTCTATCTCCGTTCTCCTTCTTGCGTTTTAAGCCATTTCTCTCCTTCTGCCACTTCGATTTAACTTTGAGCTTAAGATTACCCATCAAATTTTATAATTACTGGGTTTTCTTCTTCTTCATCTTCCTCGTGATCATCGAGGAAGCTGAATCTCTCTCGAGTTTCTTACCTCTTCTATGGAATGGAGATTTTGATTCTTCTCTTAAGGATCTGTCTCGTTTCGTCGGTTTTAGTTGCTTCTTCATCTTCCTCAGGTAAGTTTAATTTCATTTGCCCTAAAAAAAAATCAATTATTTGTTCCACTGTCGGAATAATTTGGGATTACCCAGATGCATAAATTTGCAATCTTTTTTCTTTTCGGTTTTATATGCACAATCAACAATTTATTAACTCTACTAGTGGAAAAATGTTGTTTTCGGATCACGAGATGAAAAAAAAACACTCAATTTGGTACAAATTAAAGAAAATCACAGAAACTTTTTTTTTTCCAGTTGATGAAATGCAAACAAACAATGTGATTTCATATTGTGGTTTTTTTTGTTTCTTTTGATTTCGTGTAAAAGTAATTTGAGTCAAAATCCAACTACCAGACTGTTTGACGCAATCTTTTACTTTACTCTAGAAATCGGATGGATTGATTTCAAAGATCTTTGATTTGTTTATAATTTTGTGATTTGTTAAAATTTTAAGTTTTAGGATTTGATTTGTTCTCTCCATTATCATCACCACCGTCTCCATTACCGGAAACTTCAAAAGGGTTTGGTCAAGTACCGATTAGTTCCCCTGAATCTCACAAATCCGGCAATGCGCCACCGTCTAAAGCCTCTCAACCGTCACTTCCTCCTTTAGCTGACGTGGCAGCTCCACCGCCGTCAAATTCCGTCGGAGGTAAAGCACCAGCCGCTGAGCCTATCGTCTCGGTACCTAATGCTCCAGGTAATATATCTCTTTACTTGGATTGAAATGTTGATTCTCTCACAGACAATTAGTCGAACACTTGGCAGGCACTCTTGAAACAAAAAGAAGTACACAATTGTGTATTGAATTCAATTTTAATGGGTTTTTGATTCTTCTTCTTCAGCTCCAGCTTCAATACCCGTTAAGGATTTTCCCGGGACTTCGCCTTCTGTTCAACCTATTACACCGATTGCTTCACCACCACATTTCATTCCAAGTAATGCACCAAAGGAGCCTCCTTTCTCAGGAAGAGTAACTTCAGGTATGTGTAGATACCGCGATTAGAATCTTGAATCTTTAGCTTGCAATGTTCTCTAGTTTGCATAAATCTTGAATCTTTAACTTGCAATGTTTCTCTAATCCGCAGGCCCGGTTACATCACCTGTTTCGGATATTCCTCCATTTCCGTCAGTGGCTCTGCCTCCGCCTACACCGAGCAGTGTACCTCCTAGAAATGCTTCTAACAATCACAAGCCTCCTATCGAAAAGTCTATTGCTCCTGGTATAGTACCTTATTTTGCTCTCCCCTTATTCGATTTATGTGTCAATTGTTTCACTTTTTATGGCATAAACTCATTTGTGGTCTTTGAATAGCATCTCCACCAACCATATCGATTGAAATTTCACCGCCAGCCCATCCTGTCATACCAAAGTTAACACCCTCTAGCTCACCTGGTATGCGGTTACGGAATTACTTAGTGTGTATCTATTTTCTCACATTGTTACGAAAATATCCCTGTTTATCCTCTGCTTTCTCTCAACCCGTGCAGTACCCACCTCGACTCCAACAAAGGGATCTCCGAAAAGACATTCCCCAACTACCCACCCGGTTTTCCCCATAGAATCTCCTGCTGCCTCACCAGGTTTGCTCAGATTTTGAATGTGTTTATCCATATAAACCCGTAGCCACAATCTCAACATTTCCTCTTCTTTTCTAGATCATGCTGCGAATCCAGCAAAACATCCACCTCCCAGCAATAATGGAGATGATAGCAAAAGTCCAGTATCTGCACCGTCAAATGAAACTGCCAAACCCTTGCCTGTCTTCCCACATAAAGGTTTGATTTTTAGGGCACTAATCATATAAGTTACTGTTATTTCCGGTATCAAGAAGACAAAAAAACTAAACTCATGTTATTATTACATTGCAGATTCTCCTCCTTCAATAGCTCCCTCACCCCCAAAATTCAACAGACACTCTCATCATACATCTCCATTTACTATTCCACCACCAGATTCTACTCCGAGTAATGTACACCGCCATTCTTCATCATCACCTCCTCCTCTACCTCCATACCATCGACATCATCAAGAACGAAAGAAGATCACAAATAGTCCAGCTCCTTCACCACCACCACCACCACCGCATCGCATATCTCCAAAGAAGTCAAACCGTAAAGGTTCCAATTTACTATAGACATTGAGATACTTAGATTGGCCAGTCATCATGGTTCTCCTGATTCTAATTCTCTCTTTTCCCTATGTTTTTTTTGTTATAGGTTTAATGACTCCTCCTCCATCATCACACTATGCTCCTCCTCCCGTTCCTGCGTCTTTGATTTCTCCTGCTCACGCTCCAATCTCTTCCTCAATGCACCGCATCTCCATTGCTCCAACACCTTCTCCGACCCAAGGTTTGATTCCTCCACTCATAATTTTTCCAACAACAAATAGGCAAAATCTCTTTCTTATCTCTTTTTGCTTGATGTGAAATCCTAAATTCTGTTTATTTCTCCTAAAGTTCTTCCTCTCAGGTCCTCTTCACGACCTTCAAAATCTCGGAAATTCCCACTCGGTCCACCTCTTCAAGCATTTCCTCCTCCTCCCCCTAATTCAGGTTTTTAGAGATTTTTTTCCAGTTATTTTGAGGATAAAACCGTCTTTTTCTGGTTCTTGTTTCTGTGTGAAACCACTTCCCGTTGTTGTGTTCTGCAGATTGTTCTAAAACTATTTGCTTGGAACCATACACAAACACACCTCCGGGATCTCCATGTGGCTGTGTCTGGCCAATTCAGGTTGAGCTACGGCTTAGCATGGCGCTCTACGACTTCTTCCCGATGGTTTCAGAATTCGCTCGGGAAATCGGCGCTGGAGTTTTCATGAAACAGAGCCAAGTCCGTATAATGGGAGCTAACGCGGCTAGCGAACAACCCGAGAAATCTATTGTTCTTATCGATTTAGTCCCGCTCGGAGAAAAATTTGATAACATGACAGCAATGCTGACTTACCAGAGATTCTGGAGTAAAAAAGTCTATATAGATGCACCCATCTTTGGCGAATATGACGTGATTTACGTGCGTTATCCCGGTTTACCAGCTTCTCCACCAACTTCTGGTATGACCATTATAGATCAAGGACCGTACTCCGGTAATAATAATGGAAGGGCAGTTAAACCGCTTGGAGTTGATGTTCCGAAGAAGTTGCGCAAGAAAGAGCTCAATGCCGGAAGTATTGCTGTGATTGTTTTATCGGCGGCTGCTTTTTTTGGTTTATGTTTCATTATCGTTTGGTTCTTGGTTTTCCGGCGACAAAGAGAAAGGCGGCTTTCTAAAAGAGCACCACTTGCTCGCCCTTCGCTGCCTTCCCTCTCGAAACCATCAGGTAATAATCGGTTATTCTACTGCCTAGTCCGGTTTTCAGTCTGGTTTATGAAATATAAAACCGAATAGAAATTGATACCATTTGGTTCGGTTTGATACGGTTTTGGTTTCAGTTCGGAGTTGGTACATTTTCGGTTTGGATTTGGTTTTTTAGAAAATGTATTTCAAAGAATTTGTTGTTTTAACTGGTTTATTTCATTTTCGGTTTGATTTGGTTTCAGTTATGGTTTTTTCGGATATGGAAAATTAAAAAATCAAAAATGTTTTATTTCTCTTTGGTTCGATTTTCAATCGCTAAACCGGATTAGACCCCTGTTACTACTACTGTTGCTGTTGGAAGAAACAGGAAATAACTAAGCGGAATTTGCAGGCTCGGCGAGATCTTTTACCGGAAGCCGGTTCAGCTCAACTTCATTGTCATTTGAATCAAGCATTGCTCCGTTTACTCTCTCTGCAAAGACGTTCACCGCAAGCGAAATAGTGAAAGCTACTAATAACTTTGAGGAATCAAGGGTCCTTGGTGAAGGCGGATTCGGACGGGTTTACGAAGGTGTTTTCAATGACGGAACTAAAGTAGCAGTTAAAGTATTGAAGAGAGATGACCAGCAAGGTAGCCGAGAGTTCTTAGCCGAAGTGGAAATGCTTAGTCGTCTTCATCACAGAAACTTGGTGAATTTAATCGGTATTTGTATCGAAGATCGTAACCGTTCCCTGGTTTATGAACTCATACCAAATGGCAGCGTTGAATCTCACCTCCACGGTATGTTTTCCAGACCTTACATACCCCACTCCAGTCTTTGGGTTTCAGAATATCAAAAAGTGAATGCAAACTGAATATCGATTGATTTGGTAAGATATAGTTTTGGTTTCGGTTTGGATTTAGTTAGATATGTTTTGGTTTGGGTACCGGGTATGGATTCGGTTTTTGAGAAAAACGTATTTTAATTTAAAGAACTTAAAAAACATTTGAGGTTTTAGTTTTTTTTCGAGCTCTGTTCCTGTCACATTTTGTTTGGATATGAAAAAAATGAAACCGTATTAGTTAATTTCATCTTAGTTTGGTGATTTCGATATGGTTTTGGTTCCGTTCAGATTGTTTATCTTTAAAACCAAGATCTTGATTTCTTTCTGTTTCTTATTTAGGGATCCATAAAGAGTCTTCTCCTTTAGATTGGGATACTCGGTTGAAGATAGCTCTCGGTGCAGCCCGTGGTTTAGCGTATTTACACGAAGACTCGAGTCCGCGAGTTATACACAGAGACTTCAAATCAAGCAACATCTTGCTTGAACACGATTTCACGCCTAAAGTCTCCGACTTTGGACTAGCTCGCAACGCCCTCGATGATGAAGATAACAGGCATATATCAACACGCGTAATGGGAACTTTTGGGTAAGATAATAACCCAGAATCGAAACAAACCACTTTAAAACCGTTGGTTTTTCTGATGCGGTTTACCTTGTAAATGTTTCGTTTTTGATAGGTATGTGGCGCCGGAATACGCAATGACAGGGCATCTTTTAGTGAAGAGCGATGTGTATAGCTACGGAGTTGTGCTTCTCGAGCTACTTACAGGGCGGAAACCGGTGGATATGTCTCAACCGCCGGGACAAGAGAATTTAGTTTCATGGACTCGGTCTTTTCTCACGAGCAGAGAAGGGCTTGAAGCTATAATAGATAAGTCTTTAGGGCAACCCGAGATTCCATTCGATAGCATAGCTAAAGTCGCAGCGATAGCTTCCATGTGCGTTCAACCGGAAGTATCGCACCGTCCTTTCATGGGAGAAGTAGTGCAGGCTTTGAAACTGGTCTGCAACGAATGTGATGAAGCTAAAGAACTTAACTCTGTAACTTCGATTACTCAAGACGATCTGAGAGATGACACTCGAGCTGAGAGCTCTTGTGGTGGCGACGGCTCAGGGAGGATGGCTCGGTATCCGTTGCTACCGAATTACGACTCTGAGCCTGACACGGAGAGAGGACTTGCAGCTTCGGAAATGTTCACCAGTTCTGGGAGGTTAGAGAGACAGTCTAACTCAGGTCCATTGAGCTCGGGTCGAGGCAAGAGGTTCTGGCAAAAGATGAGGAGATTATCGACTGGAAGCTTGAGCGAGCACGGGTCATCATCGGTCATGTTACGATCCGGTTCGCGTTGAACGATCTTTTGCTGGTCACAGAACATTTGGAGTTTTTGATTGCCCTTTTAAGTTACAAAAACGAAAGGAAAGAAAGGTGTCTTGTGATACAAGCAACTGTTGGCCTCCTGGAAATCGGTAGAGATCATTTCCGGTTCAATAGTTAGTTGAAGAGAGATATTTATATCTTAGAAGAAACAATAGATTCTGTTTAAATCTAATTTGATTGTACATATCACGTTTAAGGCAAAACAAAATGCATAATTTAAACACACCTTCCTTTACAGTTCCGGTTCGATAGTCTAAATATTCATCAATTCAGACCAACTAAACAATATTGGTCTCTTGACCATTAAAAAAAAAGCAAGATTATCTTAAATTCAGGGTAAATGGGCCTTACGCTCACATACTTAATTCATATTCTGATTGGTACATTGCCTTTGGGCCATTGAAATCATATATCGTAAAAGAATATAAAACTATGTGTATCGATCATAAATAAATTGTGCTAAAAATGGGAATAATTGGGAAGAGAGTAGAAACCGTACGAATCTCTCTCTACACACTGCCCAAACACAACAGATGGCACGTCCCTGTAAACTTCAAATTAATTCAACAGAGCCCATTAACGTCGTTTCACATCACTAATTTTTGTTTCTTCATATTTTTTTTCTCTATGGGGACATTAAAGAAAAATCCACCCACTTTGGATTTATCAAGGAAAAGTCCAAGTAGTTTTGAATATTACTCACCGACCACCTTCCTTATTTTGGTAACTCCTCATTAACTTTTTTCTTACTTTTTCTGGATTTTATTTTCTTCTTAAAACTATAGCGAAAAAGTCGAATTAACATTAGCTTAACAAATCTACGAAAATGTGTTGTCTCATAAATCTATCGAGAACAGTCGACACGTGTATCTTTGTCTCTATTTTATTCCTTGGAGAACTAGTTAATAAGATGGTAAGTAAACCAAAAGAAAAGTATCTAACGTGTAACATATTTCAACAAAATAAAAAGGAGTTTATATAAATGGGCAAATGGCTGATAATTGATTTGATTTAGAGAGAAATTCATAATCATTAGGACCCACCTAAAAACCCAATCCTCTGTATTCATGGATATTATCACAAAAATGTTATATATTTATATCAATAAATAAATGTATGTCTATTACCTCTTTATATAAATGTACAACGAGAAGAAAAAAGAAGATCAAAACAAAAGTGTACGGTCTCTCTCTTTTTTTTTCTCTCTCTCTCTCTCGTCAAAGCGAGACTGAGTTTTATTAGAGAGAGAGAGAAAATGGAAGAAGCGAAAGAAGAAGACGTGAACGGAGGAGATACGGCGGCGAAAGACGTAACGACGACGATCCTAATCGTCGGAGGAGACGGTGACGTTAACGATAACGACGAGTATACTCCAGATGAAATCATGAAGCTCGTTGAGTCTTCTTCACCGTCACCGATGACGACGACGAATATCGAGGGGACTCACTTTTCCGTTGAAGAGCCGAGTTTCAGAGTGAGGTTTATCGACGATCCGTACGCGATCCCGGTGGTTGTTCAGTCATATTCCGGCTACGTCACCATCGACGTCAACGAGGAGAGCTGTGGTCCGTCTTTCTCAGACAGCGACGCTTCCGCCATGGCAAGCGTCGACGCGAGCGGTCTGCTCGGCGGATGTTTCGGTTTCAAAGGCGGAGCGTGGAGTACACGCGAGGAGGGAGCGAGTGAGTGTGACTGTGAGTGGGACGACGATTTGCTGGCGAGGTTTCTTGGCGAAGACTGTGTTTGACCGTTTTGTCGTTTCTGCGGAGAAAAGCAAACTATTTCGGGGGTATTTTGGTCATTTCGTCGGAGGGTGATTAGGGGGGAAAGATTTACACGTTGTTAAAAGTAGGCAAAAAAGAGAAGAAAAACCAGTAAATAGTTTTCAAGGCTTGTTAGTAAAGTAGCTACGACTACGTAGCTTCATGTGACCATTTTGGTAAATTTCGTCACATTGCGGTATTATTAGCGACTCTAGGGTTATTAGGGGGCTATTTTGTAAATTCCAAAGCTTATTAAACCCCGTGTGAAAACTGAAAAGTAAATGAAATGCTTTATTTACAAATTACAAATGGATCCTTAAATGTTACGTAGTGTATGTTTATCATCTTCATCTAATGTGTCGTCTTTTTTAATCGGCTTCGGATAACTAGGGCCTAATAAATAAATTTGAATTTATTTAATTGGGCCTGATTGAAAGGCCCACTAATTTAATCTGGGGCTTAACTGTGGCGGGAAAGTCCACAAATATCCTTATCCCCGTCGATGTCATCTTCCTTCAATGGAACCGATCTACGACTCTGAGCCTCGGTGAAGATTCCATGGTTAGGGTTTCTCGGAAAATTGCGACTTTTATCCGATGTTTAGGCCTCTTATGCTAATTTTGTTGAAATCTATTGTTCTAGGTCTTTGATTTGTAGATCAATAGTGAAAAAGAGTCGGGATTGATTCGATTGTTAGGCCTTTGATTTTGTGAAATTGATATTTAGGTTGTCGATTGGAAGATGAAGAAATCGAAAATCTTATGGAAGAAGCGAGGTAAATTGAAACCCTCATTGAGATTATTATTCTGTGATTTTTTTTTTTTTTTTTTTGGCCATTGATGAACAAAGTAATATACATGTATAAATTGTTGTAATGACTGCACAATTTTTTCCAGCTCTGTCTCTATCTTCAAAGCAGAACCAGAGACAAACCAAACCAATCAAACAGCTCTCTTCTGTCCTGAAAACTCGGAAAATCAGAAGAAGAAGCTTCATGTTCTTTTCACCAGAGAGATTCCATTTGGATCACCACCCCATTCCTCGAACACAACTATAAGGTTTTGAGACTTTAGCCATGAACGAGGCACATGGTACCTGGAGAAAAAAGAGAGGAAGATACATATGAATCAGATTTGGACTAAAACAGTGGAAGATGAAGAAAGACAGGTTTTTGTTTTCTCACCATCTTTGAGAAGCTTCGCCACAATTACTCAGACATTTCTTCGCGTTGAAAGTTCCCGCGTAGTTGCAATTCCCGCAGTTTCCTTGAGCTTTGTAAGCAGGCCAATGACGTCCAATGTTTCGACCATTTATCCAAACTTGACCTTTCCCCATTGTGTTCATGTCCAAAGCCAATGGTTCATTTCCTGCTGGTGTTGCAAAAGTAGACTGCAACAAAGAGAGAATGGTTTTTTCAGTTTTTTTCATTGAGTCATTTCTAGCTTTGTTGTTAAGAAGACACATGATTTGATCCTTTTGTTTTCTCTTACCTTGTACCAGGTTAATGGTTGCTTCTTGACCACTAGTGCTCCTTGATTCCATCTCACAGCGTCTGTCGCGGTATGAAGACTCAAAGCTTCACCCTTCACACCAATCTGTTCAAATCACATTTAAAATCCATTGTTATGATTGGTTTATCATTACAAGTAAACTCAAAACATGATGTTGGTTTTGAGTTTCAGGGAGGACCTTGTAGGACCATTTCCATTTCGACATGTCCCATGTTCCCGAGTTAACTCCCTTCAGTGTGACCGCACCAACAACCCCTTTATTCCACGTCTCAAAATGCTTACCGACGTTCTGCAAGAAAACCAAGAACCACAAAGCTCAGAACCTGTTTATCTTCTGAGCACGAAAACTGTTTTGAAAGAGCATCAAGAACTAACCGGGAGACCCACTACAACACTCAACAGAGCAAGCTTGTTGACACCTGCATGTAGTTTGATCTTCTGGCTAAAGGTTATTTTCGGGTGATCAAGTCCTCCGTAAGCACTTCCTGAAACAGAGAAACAGCAACAATGTATTCAAGTTTCAACACAAGACAAGACTAGAGAAGCTTCCGTTGTTTCCTCTTATATTACCCGCAAGCTGGCCATTGACAAACACATTAAGAGCATGCCCAGCTGACCAAATGGTAAGAAGAGGGTAATCACCAGTCTTCAAAAAGTTCTCACCAGCACCGATTGTAATGCTGAGTAAAATACCCACAGACAAACAACCCGTGAGTTTGTTTTCCTTGGAGGATTTTGAAGATTGACACAAAATCGAAGAGAGCTTCAACGGTTCTATACTCACTCTGTTAGATACCAGAAATAGTCAGTCTTGTCCCAAGTCATGCTTATCTGTTCCACGAGCCCGTTTCTTGCAAACGTACCAGCTTCGTTCGCAGAAGGAGCCGCTTCGTTGTATGATTCCCAAGAGAATCTGGTACCAGTTGGAACCATATTCCTGTGTACCCGTGGTGCATTAACCTGTTTATTCAAGAACACAGAGGTCAATTTCAATCTAAAAGATCAAAAGGGTAACTTTCTTTTGACAAATAAGTTTTGTTTTCCTTACCTTTGCAGTGTTGTAATATTCTGTTTTGCAGTCAGGTAAAATACTGACGGACCAAGGAGGCAAATCATATGGGAATCCACGGAACATAACTCTCGCTGCAGAGTTCTCATCGTTGTTCGATAGAAACGCAGCACAAGAGGATTTAGACCAGAACACATGAGCCTGAAAGCAACATTCATAATAATATCAGGAGGTTTTCTTTCTCAATTGAACATTTAACATAACTTCAAGTTTTAAAAAAAGCTTTGATCTTTACTTCTTGTTTAGCTCCAAGCCATGTGACGGTTGCATCAGCAGAAACCAAAGCTGGCTCGCTGAGTTTGATGACCTTATGCAATGCTTTCAAGTGACTATACTTTGGTTCTCTTGGTAAGCCTTTAAACTGAATCGGATTAGTTAAATCATTCAGACAGATTTGTGATTGTGTTTTTGAGTTTGGTTAAGTACCGTATTCATCGAGAGGAGCATCGTAGTCATAGCTTGAAGCCATGAACTCACCAGCTGTTCTGTCGAAATTTGTCCCTCCATGATACTATAGATTAACAGATATATATAAACACAAATTGAGCCAAAAGATAGATGTGCACTAGTTATGTGTAACTCTGTTTCATTTTAATTACCATATAGTAATTGACGAAGGAACCACCGTTTTGTATGAATCGCGCGACGGAGTATGCAATATCTTCGACTGGTCTGTATGGTACAGCACCTCCAAACTCCGTAAACCTGAGATTAAATTTACAGATTTCAAATATTGTTTTACTTGTTTTTAAAGTTAATAAAATTGTTCTCTCACAATATATAATTTGTATTTATTTGAAAAAAATGATGATTTAATTTTCTAGGCATATTGATGTTGTGAGACTTACCAACCAGTCCAATTCTCTGTCCACATCTTCGGCTTGTTGTTTGAGTTTGGTTTGAAATTCTCACAGTAATAACCATTGCATGTGTCTATCTATAGTTTGCATGAAAACAATTTTCATCAGTGAGAATAATATATAGGGGAAAACAGAGGAACTTAAGAGAATTCAACATAGTAAAATCTAAAATCCTTTACATTTATCCAAATTTTGGATTTTAAGTTGATCAAACCATTTTATAAGATATTGTAATGATACATTTCGATAACCCGAGTCTAAGCCAAAATCATACCGCTTTGGTTCATATAATTCTTAGATAACAAAAAACCAAAATCGAACCAAAACTTGTATTAAAGACTCATTAAGAAGAAGTGTTTTCAGATTGTTCAAACATATTTTTTTTCTATGCCAAAACAAAAACTTTTTTATGCCACCCTATATTATTATAACTAGAAAGAAGGAAAATGAAAAAAAAGAGCTTACAATAGGAAAAGGAGCATCCTCTTGCTTGCACATAATCCATGGAACACCTGTGGAGAGTCCTAATGCCATTTGAGCTACCCATTTTGTATAAGCCTTTGCTGGTGCTCCACTTTCCCATTCCACTGGTCCATACTCATTCTCAATCTGTCCATTTTTTTTTTTTCATTTTGCATAATCAGAAAGAAAACTTTTAATTTGGGCCCTATTATGTCTAATCATTTGTTAATGATTTATTGTAACAACCAACAATATATGAAACAACAAACCTGTGCAAGAATGATGGGTCCTCCTTGAGTTTGAAACAACTTTTCTGCTTTCATCATCCATACAATCTTTTCAGTGAATTTCTTCATTGCAGCCTTTTCAATATCATTTTAGAAATAACATTAATCAGCAAATCAGAAGATTAAAAAAAAAAAAAAATGAGAGGAAAAAGTGAGTTTTTATTTAGAGTTTAAACCTTGAAAGGTTCATTATCCGTCCTAAAAGCTATACCAGGAACAAATTTGAGCCAAACCGGAAATCCCCTACAAAACCATTAAAAACAATTAGAAAAATGAAATTTTGATAACCAGTGATTTTAATAAATCGGGAAATTACTGATCTTATATTTACCCAAAATTCCATTCAGCACAAACATAAGGGCCAATTCTGAGATTAACATAGAGACCAGCTTGGTGCACCAACTTGATAAACTTAACCAAATCATACCTGTCCCCAAAATAATACTGGCAAAAAAATAAAAATAAAGAAAGATTAGAAGATATGTGAATTGTGACAGAAGAAAATTTAGTTAAAAAAAAAAAAAAAAGATTTTCTGTTTTGTAATTACATTTCCAGGAGAAGGTTCATGGCCATTCCAAAAAACATAAGTCTCTATAACATCCAAGCCTCCTTCTTTGGCTTTCTGTATAAGATCAGGCCACATCTACACAAGAACAGAGCATTCAATGTATCATTTATTGTTTTGAATTTATTAAAAAAAAAAAAAACAATAGATTATGTAGATAATAAGCAAAAACCCATGTGAAAGAAAAAGCTTGGAGAAAAGAAAACCACATTGTACAAAATCAAATCCAATCAATTTCAGAAAACAGAGAGAAAGAAGGAAACTTTAATCATAAGTTATAAAAATCCATTGAAAGTGAAATTTTTTCAAATTTAGATTCTGCAGAAGAAACATTGAATAATAATAAAAAAATTTGGTTAGATTATTACCTCAGGGGTGCTTCGTGGATAATGAATGGAGCCAGAGAGAAGGATTCTTCTTTGTCCATTGATGATCACAGCCTTACGATCATAAGAGACTGTTGCTTTTACTGAACAAATCAATGATGAACAACACAAAATCGCCAGAAAAATCCATGCTTTATCTCTAAATCCCATTTTCTTTTGATTTTTTCAGACGAATTAAAGATTCCACTGAAAGAAAAATCCTGTTAAATGGGGTTTTTTGTGTTTGGATTAATGATTGTTTTGGAGTTATATATATAAGGAGAGAAAGAGAGAGAGAGATGGTGATACATATAAGGTTATGTATGTATAGATTTAATGGAGTGTATATCTTTTTTCTCTATTCTGGGAAGGGATTAAGATAGAAATTGAATTTGAGTCTAATCTCTTTGCTTTGTGCGGGTGACTTTGAAACGTCATGACCTACTATTTTTCTTTTTACTTTTTTTTCTTCTAATTATTATTATTTGTTTCTTATTATTGACTTAATGACTAGGTAGCTCACCCATGAGATATGTCTACATGAGGGTTAACGGTTTTTGAAATTTTTGTTTCTGAATATTATAAATTATAAAAGTAAAAGAATCAAATATTTTTATGGGGTGATGGGTAATTTATGCGAAAAGAGTTAGAAAGTTTAATATATAATGAAAATGGAAATAAAAATAGGGTGAATTTAAAAACTAGCTATAGATAAGTGAAAATTTAATGAAAATGGAAAAAAAAATGTTTAAAATCAATTATTTTAATGATGAAAACTATAGATTTAATTTTTAAGAGAAAGAATAAAGAGTACTAATTATGTTAAAATACCATAATTTTTATGAAAGTTGAATTTTTTATTATTATTTTTTTGTCAACAACATGGATTATAAATCTGGATGGTGACGCAATAATAACAAGACTATCATAAACCACTAGACTACCTATTATGATATATATGAAATATTAATGTTGAAAATAAATATTAGCCGTTGATAGATAATTAGTTATCTTTTGTTGAATCTATTTATAAAATTGCGCAAAGAATCAGTACTAAACTAAATAAAAGTAGCATTAGATCAGATCAAATCCGATAGAACTTAGTTATTAAAAAAATTTGTAAAAACTTGTTTTTTCTTGGCAAATCCAAAAGAACTTATACGAATACATTTCATTTTTTCCCCATTGATTGAAATGTATAAACTTCAATTGATTCATATAAAATTTTTAGAGGAGTACAAAATGGAGCTTCTAGTTCTTAATATTCTATTCTTAACAAAAAAAAAAGGAAAAAAAAATGGAGCTTCTTTTTAATTGTAAACAAAAACCCGTTGAGTATGTATATTTTTATAATTGCTGAAAGTGTTTTTTTCTCTCTTCATAATGTAAGATTTATTGGTTCACATCTTTGGTTTCGTCTTCAGAAAGAAAGTCAAGTTGCCGCATCTGTGACGTAGTTAAAGCTCCACCTTCCACCCTACTTTGGCCTATGGATATTACAAAGACATGCGCCTCTAATTAGTAATTACCATTACCATATCTCATTAATTACATAAATATCTAGAACATCTGATAATGAGAAAAATGGAATAATTAAATGCATAAGAAAATCTAATTTTGTAGAACGTACCTCTAATTCATATACCTAATTTTACTACACAACGTAGTTTTTCATCATTTTAAACCGGCCTTTTGTATATTTTTAGTATCTTAAACCAAAATTTGGAATTAAGTGTCCAAAATAATAAAAAAACAAATGTTGTAGTTGTTGTTAATAAGCGGTGGCTTAAAAACTAAGTTATATCTTGCTTTTCAATTAAAGTAAGACTAATATAATGTAAGTCATGCATCTCATATTTTCCATGCAAATAGCTAAATTAAATTAATAATCAGAATCGGTTGACTCTTTTTGTTGTTTTCTGATAATTGAGATGGCGATATGAAATCTCGTTACCGGTGGGTTGATAAAAATAACAATCACAAAATTTTGATGAATATCTATATTTAACTATTCTCTCATTAGTTAGGGTTGTTTAATCTTAATTTTAGTTCGATTATTATTATTAGGAGTAGATTTATGCGTTGAAAATTAACATAATATCCGATGATAATTCCACGTTTGACAAAAACTAAACATCCGTGCGTGTTATGCGTGTAAGCCTTTTACCACTGTAAAAAAAACCTTTCTGATTCGATTTTCGTTATAAATATATTTATCCATACGGATAATTTGTCTTTACTCAATGGATTCCGCCAAGTAGATTAGTTTAGTCACGCAAAAATGCTTCGTCCTAGTGGTCACAAGTGGGTCCCGCTTCTCTCTCCTTTCTTCTTTTTTTTTTTTTTTTCTTTTTTTCCAATTCTTTTTCCTTATTATATATGAGTAACTAAGCTTCGACATTCATGTAACAATTGGGATTTCAGATCGGTTAATTCGGTTATCGAATTTTCGATTTTAGAAATATAATATCCATTCGGATATGTTAAAATTTCGGTTCGGTTTAAGTTCGGTTATTTTTGGTTTTGGGTCGGTTTCGATTTTGGGAACGAAAACCGAAAATAACCGAATTTTTTCCGGGTTCGGGTTTGGATATTACCCAAAAAACCGAAAAATCCGAAATTGAAAAAACCGAACCAAACCCGACTCAAAATTAACCAAACCGAACCCAATTTTCTAAAATACCCGAATGGGTTACATCTAATACCGAAAAACTGAAACCGAACCTGAACCGAAAATCGAACGGGTACCCGAAGTATCCGAAATATAAATTAACCTAAAGATATTTAGATTTAATATCGGGTATGTTCATATAGTTTTGGCAATTTTTATAGTTTTTTTTTTCGGTCAATTCGAATATCATGGATATATTCGGCTAAAAATAATCAATTTAATTAGGTATATTATTTGAATTTTTTCAATTTTTTTTGTTATTTTTGGATATTTTCGGATAACTCGAGTTAAAAATAATTAAATCGAACCAAATCCGGAAAAAATTCGGGTAACCATGAGTATTTCAGGTAATGTTTGAGTATTTTGGGTAAAAAATTCAAAAATACCCGAACCCGAACCCGAAAATTTTTGGTTATTTTCGGTTTTTGTTCCCAAAACTGAAATCGACCTGAAACCGAAAATAACCAAACTGAAATCGACCAAAATTTTAAAATATCCGAATGAATATTATATTTTTAAAACCGAAATTCTGATAATCGAGTTAACCAACCCAAAATCCAAATGGTTACCTGAATGCCTAGAACTTACTAATCTTTCGTTACCTAAAAATAGATAAAGATGAATTAATGGACGACCCCAAGTGACAAGTTCTAATTTCAATTTCAAAGTGAACATAATATTATATATTTGATATTTCAATTTCAATTTGTGATATTGAATATTCAATGTTCGAAGTCGTAATCAACCACCAAATCTTATATTCGATGACGAACGAATTAAGATGTTTATCTACAAAACTCAAAAAGAAAAAGTTACAAAATGTTCTAAAGAAAATGATAGTTACGTAACTAACTCGACCACAAACTAATTCATTTATCCACGATTCCTGATAAGACATTTAATTTTATATTTGACTCCAATTTCTAATATTTAGGCTAGACTTATACGTCAATAGTCTTAATCACATATCTATAAATTTCTTCTATAGTATTTCACAGTATTTTTTTGTTTGGATAAAGTTTATTTATCCTAAATGATAAAGATCAGTTATATTTCACAGTATTTTTGTGAAAGAAACACTCCCAAATCATCAGATGTAAATACTTTTTATATACCAGAGGTTGATACATAGTTATAATAAGATGTGTTTTAAAATGTTTAGCGGTGTTATGTTATGTTTGAGTTCGAACCTTATTAGAAGATAAATCATTTACGTTTTATAAAATTTGCACAGCTATATATTATCAAATATTGGTTCTAAACTAGACAGTTTATAAGTTGAAACTTTGAACATCAAGATTGTGTTAGTATATAATGATAATATATAGTAAATTAGTAATTGGTAACTAGTTATCATTTCACGTAAAGCATATATCGCAGTTGCGTGTTTGTGTTGAAATGATGAGATTCCAAGTGATCTGTTTTGAATAAGAAGAGGATCTCGTTTATATTGAAGGTTACTACATGAGACAAAACATGCTGATTAATGTAATATACTATATAAAGAATTATATAAATTATTGTTTCCTGATATATATAACGTTTATAAAAGGGATTAAAATGTCGCTGTCCCCAAAATAATATAAAAATAGAAAAGGTCAAATCTTGAGTCGCATGTTGCATGGTTTCTCTTTCAGGCGGCTGTGGATAACCATTTTCCCCTGTTATATTATTCAATTAATTATACCATTGAGATAAAGAAAAGTATAAAACTAACAAGTTAAATGGTTTTCTATTAATTAATTGAGTGGTTTCATAACTAATTAGTTAATTAGTGACATAAGTCTTCTAACTTAAACATAATGTTTAACAATCATTGATTGTTTTCAGGTTATTAATATGTAAGTTTCAACTAATGCGTTTCTTCGGTCACTAAACTTCTCTCAATAATTATTCAAATAGATCATAATTATGAAAGTGATATTCTGTTATCACACACACATCAATGCATGTATGATGTGTCCTGTTAATGGAGAATTGAAGTGTAATTGTATAAACCGTTCGTAGTATTTTAATTAAAAAAAAACATTTGTTTATATTTAGAATTGGACCGTCAGAGCGAAAGAATCATGGTCTTTTATTTAGTTATTTTGGTAGAAATAAAGTTCGATCATGGATTCGTAACTTTATAAGTTTTTAAGTACTAAAATACTTTTATTATATTAAAATTGATCTATAACTTCGATCCATATGGTAATCCCTTTGAACTATAGCTTTTATATATCTTTGGCATTCGTTTTAAATTGATAGTCATCTTTTTATTCGATTAAATTATGCAAATCAAATTTAAACCAGACTAATTGAAACTAACTAAACCAAAATTAGATTGTTTTTACCACCGAGCTATGGAGAAAAATATATGGGCAGAAGAAATTGAAAGAACGAAAGTAACAGCTAAAGCTTTGATGAAGATAAATGTATTTTATTGATCATTTCTCTTAACCATTACAATGGAGTTTTTGCTCTTTTAATACATGCAGGGAACTAGATTTAGAAAATGGATTTTCTTGGATCTACTGATACTTGCCAGTCATCTATTATAAATTCGTCTAGGTTTTAGAGAGGTGCGTATTTGTTGGATAAGATCGCTTGACCGTCCGTACGCATAGCTGTCCTCTCCTTTCTTCCTCCTTGCTCTGCAACATCTTTTTTATCTTTATTTGGAACCGATGACCGTTGATCTTGGTTTTGTTTTGCAGGTTTGAATTTCATGGTGGGCTTTTGGATCTCATGGCCTATTGCAGCCTTTACACTTGATCATTAGGTTGAATGTTGTCGTTTATTTAGTTATTTTGGTAGAAATAAAGATCGATCATGGATTCGTAACTTTATAAGTTTTTAAGTACTAAAATACCTTTATTATATTAAAATTGATCTACAACTTCGATCCATATGGTAACCCGCTTTTATATATCTTTGGCATTCGTTTTAAACTGATAGTGATCCTTTTATTCGATTAGATTATGCAAATCAAATTTAAACCAAACTAATTGAAACTAACTAAACCGAAATTAGATTATTTTCGCTGCCGAGCTATGGAGAAAAGTATATGGGCAGAAGAAATTGAAAGAATGAAAGAAACAGTTAAAGTTTTGATGAAGACAAATGTATTTTATTGATCATTTCTCTTAACCATTACAATGGAGTTTTTGCTCTTTTTATACATGCAATGAACTAGATTTAGAAAATGGATCTTCTTGGATCTACTGACACTTGTCAGTCATCTGTTGCAAACTCGTCTAGGTCTTAGAGAGGTGCGTATTTGTTGGATAAGATAGCTTGACCGTCCGTACGCATAGCTGTCCTCTCCTTTCTTCCTCCTTGCTCTGCAACATCTCTTTTGTCTTTATTTGGAACTGATGACCGTTGATCTTGGTTTTGTTTTGCAGGTTTGAATTTCATGGTGGGCTTTTGGATCTCGTGGCCCATTGCAGCCTTTAAACTTGATCCATTAGGTTGAATGTTGTCATTTTGACCATCAGAGAAACCAAGTTTGAGAGCCTCTGTTTCCCCCAGAGTCTTCTCTGTTTCTTTTTGAGTCTTCTTTCTAACACCCCCCCTCCCTCCTTCAAACTTGGTGTGGGTGGTCTGTGAACACCAAGTTTGTAACGCAAAGAAGCAAAGGCATTGTAAGGTAAGGATTTGGGGAATATGTCAGCTATATATTGGTGAGAAGGGATGTATTTTACCACCAGAGCTCCAAGAGCAACCCTTTCACGAACATAGTGGTAATGAGTTTCAAAATATTTTGTTCTCTTGTGGAAAGCTGGGTTGGCAGTGAGATACACAGAGGAGAGGTTATCGTCATAGAGCTCAGGTGTGTGAAGAAGAGGCACATCCAACTCTTTAAGAACTCAACAGAGCCAGGTGATTTTAGAGACTGTGTCAGATAATGATCTATACTCTGCCTCAATGGAGCTCTTGGAGACCATTTGCTGCTTAAGAGAGGACCAAGAGATCAGGTTGTTGCCTAAGAAGGTGCAAAATCCACCAGTTGAACGTCTAGTAGTTTTGCAATCAGCCCAATCACTGAGTCACTGTACGCTCTAAGGGTGAAGTCAGTATCTTTGTTGAAGGAGATTTCCATGGTGATTGTTCCTTTTACATACCTGGGGATCCTTTTGAGAAGAGTGTAGTCAGATACAGTGGGAAAGTGCATCTTTTGGCACACATAATTCACAGCAAACTGTAGGCTAGGCCTTGTCAAGGTTAAGTACTGAAGTTTGCCAGCTAAACTTCTGAAGTAAGTTGGATTTTCAAAGGCCTTATCTTGATAATATGATCTGTCTAGTTGTAGAGGTAGTGGAGTAGGCATAGGAGAACAATTGCTCATTCCTGCAACAACAAGCATGTCCTCTGCATTTTTTTGCTGAGATATAAACAAACCTCTAGAGTGGAACTGAGTCTGGATGCCAAGGAAATAGTGCAACTGACCCAAATCTTTCATTCGGAAGTGTTTGCTGAGATCGGAAAGGAAATTTGTCAGAATACTTGAGTTGTTCCCTGTGATGAGTATCATCAACATATAATAACAGCATAATGACATTTTTCCTTTTGTGTAGACAAAAAGGGATGGATCCTTTTTGCTACAGACGAAACCAAACTCCAATAGATAGGTACTAAACTTGTCAAACCAAGCTCTGGGAGACTGCTTGAGACCATAGATAGCTTTGTGGAGTAAACATACATGATCAGGTCTTGCTTTGTCCACAAATCCAGATGGCTGGGTCATATAGACTGTCTCTGATAGATTTCCATACAAGAATGCATTCTTGACATCCATTTTCTTGATTTCCCAGTCCATCATAGTTGCAGTATGAAGTACTGCTCTAACAGTTTGCCGATCTGACCACATGGCTGTAGGTTTCTAGGTAATCTATGTCTTCTTCTTGATTGAACCCTTTTCCCATAATTCTTGCTCTTAGTTTGTCAAGGGAGCCATCATCATTGAGCTTTGTTCTGAACACCCATTTGTTGCCAAGAACATGCATGTCTGACCGGTATGGAACTAAAGACCAGGTATTTGTTTTTGAGCAATTGTCCATTTCTTCATTCATTGCATCAGTCCAACCTGGGTCTTTAAGAGCAGTAGTAACAGTTTTGGGTTCTGGATAGGAAACCTTTTGAGTGAGAAGTACATACCTTGGATTTGGTTTGATGATGCCAGCCTTGAACCTTGTAACCATCTGATGTGTTGTATTGACATGAGCTGGAGAAGAGAGAGGAGAAGTTTCTGTGCTACTAGCAGGAGATAGGGCACTATTACCTATAGGATCTGGACATAAGCCAGCTGTACACTCAGTGTTTATCTCTGCAGTAACACTAGGCACTTCGACTGGTGTTGTAGCTTCTGAGTTGTAGTCATGAGGACTGTCTGGAGACACAGAGTTAATTAGAGGACTAGAAGCAATAGATATCTGGGAGTCAGCTTGAGTGGAGCTGGACATAGGTACTAATTGGATTACAGGATCTGATGAAGTTGCTTGACTGAAAACTGTAGGCTTGACAAAGTTTTGTTGCCAGGCCGACAATAGTGGTGTTCCTTTGTCAGTGTGAAGATGTTGATAAATAGATGAGAAAGGGAAGACATGTTCATCAAAGAGAACATGTCTGCTGATATATACTCGGCCCGTGGAAGGAAGCAGACATCTGTACCCCTTATACTTTGCATTATAACCAAGAAAGACACATTGAAAAGCTCTTGGATCAAACTTGTTGTGAGCATAGTCTCTGAGTGTTGGATAGCTTGCACATCCAAAAACTCTCAAGGAGGTATACTTTGGTGATTTTCCATACAATACTTCATGCGAACTGTAATTGTTCTGAAGAGTTGAAGAGGGAAGCATGTAGATCAAGAAGTTAGCTGTAAAAAATGCTTAAACCCAAATTTTTTTAGGAACATAACTTTGGAAGAGCATAGACAGTCCTAACTCAGTGATGTGCCTATGCTTTCTCTCAGCTAAGCCATTTTGTTGGGGAGTGTGGGGCAAGAGATGAGATGTTGAATACCAGAAGCTTGCAAATGAGATAAAAGCTTCTGATTTACAAATTCACCTCCTCCATCGCTTTGGAATGTTGCAATTTTCTGTTGACACTGATGCTCTACCAAAGCTTGAAATTGGACAAAGATTAAGTAGAAAGCAGACTTGCGTTTCTGAGGATAAAACCATGAATATCTTGAAAAATTGTCGATGAACACTGCATAGTATCTAAACCCCATGAACTGACATTATTGGTGAGGGTCCCCACAAATCACAGTGAACCCTCTCTAAAGATCTAGAAGCAACAAAGAAGAGAGGAGAAAAATGTAATCTAGAATTTTTTCCAAGCTGACAGACCTCACACATCTTCTTAATGTGTTTATTGATAAAGATGGCCTTCTTGGAAAAGAGAGGCCGGAGGATGTTAGGATTTGGATATCCTATCATTACCGATTCAGAGCCACTACAGGATTGTGCTTGTTGCAGGTTGTGAGGAGAACTTGTAACGTGTACAAAAGCTCATGTATTAGGGTATCTCTTCGTGACCAGAAGAGTCAGTGACATTAGTGATTCTTATAGCTGCTAAGGCTTTTGGCATGTCTTCTGTTTGATAGCTGTGGGAGTCGAACCCGCACAACTAAATTTGTTAAGGAATTTTAAAGGGATATGAATCTTCTGAGACTAAACCACCAAGAGCACAAAGATCCAAAGATGGTATTTTTATTAAAGATGTTTAGAAAGCTGTGCAAAAAAGTACAAGTATTTTGCTAGGTCAAATTGCGGATCCCCACTTCCCGAGATGTACATTCGTATTTATAGAATTCTAAGTCGGCTAGGGTTACTTCTGAACGAATAAGAAAATTTCCGTCTTTCGCTCATTTTCCTTTCTTCATGTCTATCTTCCTTTTTTCTCTCAGCCCACAAGATTTCTGGTATGACGCATTGGCCCATTAAGATCCAATAACGTGTCTCGGCTCATTCTTAAGAAGAAATGATAACTTGGCTTGGGGACGTGAAGGTCAAGGCCTTTGACTCGTGGACAATGGGACGAGCCTTTTTGGATCGGGGACGCGTGGGCCGAGTCCTTTGGCTCGTGGGCAATGGACCGAGCCCTTTTTGGCTCAGGGACACGCGGGCTGATCCTTTTGGCTCGTTGTCAATGGGCCAAGTCTCTTTTCAGCTCGGGGACACAAAATGCCGGGTTACCCGAGCCATCTATCTTTGCGGGTCGGGTTCCATTTGTACTTAGTCATTTCTTTACCCGTTAACTTCGGAAGGGTGGAATTTGACCCCAACAGTTAGCCCCCCAGCTTGTCAGTTTCAATTTTGAAAGTATCGAGGTAGAGGGCATTCTGAATTAACATCCCTAGCCGAATTGTTGTAATGATGCCGAGCCATTTTGGTGGAGTTGTCGAATCGTTGAAGTGAGGTTGTCAAACTTTTTAGGTGATTTTATTAAGTCCCCGAGCCATTTTATCTTGTGAATTGTAATGTGCTACCGAGCAGTTATGTTGTTTTGTTGGCTCGGGGTATCCTTACGCGAAAACTTAGTTTGTGGACGTAGTGAAAATTCTGTTTTTTCAGAAGAAGTGCAAAAGTCTCCATTTTTGCTGATTTCCGAGGCGTGTGACGTCACTTTTTGCTTTTAGGTGCTTATATAAACCGAGATACCTCTTGATTTCT
This sequence comes from Pseudoturritis turrita, assembly GCA_900406555.1. Lineage (NCBI taxonomy): Eukaryota > Viridiplantae > Streptophyta > Magnoliopsida > Brassicales > Brassicaceae > Pseudoturritis > Pseudoturritis turrita. The sequence continues at coordinate 208,312 of OVBL01000921.1, read as the reverse complement.
CACAACTTCATTTCTCCGAAAAACTCCCCAAAACAGGTAGCCTCCTTCTCCTTTTTCTCTCTATTTTTTCTTAAGTTTTTTTAGCTAGGGTTTCCATTATTCATCCTCTGCCGCCGATCCATTTTGAATTTTCCGATCCATCTTCAAAAACATCCGCCGTTGTTTTTGAGTTTTCTGGTAATTGTTTGAAGATTTAGATCTGTTCTTTAAGTTATTCAAAATATCTCGATCTGTTCTTCGATTCTTCGAAAATTCTGATCCATTCTTCTAAGTTATCGAACCTATTCCGAACCTATGAACGATAAAAATTCCGATCCATTCTTTGAAATTTTTGGATATTATTGAACCTATGCCAACATTTCAATGCTTGATGTACTGCTCTTCCACATATCTGGCAGATTGGTCGATTTTCATCACCATAGTAGCTTGAGTTGGAGAAACCTTGAGTGATTTGTTGATGAAAGCCACGTCTCCTTGTTGAGAAGGAGCCTCCTCCTCGGTTTGAACCATATCGACCATAAGAGTATCCCCTGCCTCTGTTGTTGTAGTTGTTGTAATGCACATGAGAGGACTCAGTTTTATCAGTGAGAAAGCCATATGGGGAGTGACAGTGGATCCTTCTGTGTAACTTTGCAACCGATCATCAAAAGCAGTGAGTCTTGGAACCACATCCTCATATATAGGAGCAGGATAAGCATCCATAGACCCTTCTATACTAGTCTTGATAGGTTCATATTCTTGTCCTAATCCATTTAAAGCAGCAAAGATTTTCATCTTTTCACTTACATGGTTTCCAATGGATGTCAGTTGATCGCAAAGGCTTTTAACTTCTCTGAGGTAGTCTCCCATGGATTTAGATCCTTTTGAGACTGTTTGCAGGCGTCTTTGTAGCTCAAAGAGTCTTGAGAAAGAGACACGGTTGAAGTGTTTGGCAAGAGATACCCACACATCTTGAGCCGTGTTGGCTCCAACAACCACACTAAGAATGTCTTCAGACAGATATCCTAGTAGCCAGGCTCGGGATACTTGGTCAGATCTGGTCCAGGCTTGATGATCTGGATTCGCCATTTTGCTTGTTGTTCCATCGATTCCAGGCACAATTATTGTTGATGCTGGTGCTGGAGTAGAAGCAGTGACAAATCCAACCAGTTCTTGACCTGAGAGAAAAGATTCGAACTGACATTTCCACATAATATAGTTTCTCTCGGTCAGTTTCACAGTGGCACAATTTGTAATACTTAGAGTCGGATAAGAGTCGAGATCCATGGTTCGATTCATGGCTCTGATACCATGAAAGAATGAAAGAAACAGCTAAAGCTTTGATGAAGACAAATTTATTTTATTGATTCATTTCTGTTAACCATTACAATGGAGCTCTTGCTCTCTTTATACACGTAGTGAGCTAGGTTTAGAATAGGGATCTTCTTGGATCTACTGACACTTGTCAGTCATCTGTTGCAGACTCGTCTAGGTCTTGGAGAGGCGCGTATCTATTGGATAAGATCGTTTGACCGTCTGTACGCATAGCTGTCCTCTCCTTTCTTCCTCCTTGCTCTGTAACATCTCTTTTGTCTTTACTTGGAGCTGATGACCGTTGATCTTGGTTTTGTTTTGCATGTTTGAATTTCAGCCCATTGCAGCATTTACAGTTGATCCATTAGGTTGAGTGTTGTCGTTTTGACCATCAGAGAAACCAACTTTGAGAGCCTTTGTTTCCTTTTGAATCTTCTTTCTAACAGAAATTGTGTTCGAATCAAATTGTTTAGATATCATTACATATAAATGAACCACTAAAAAATAGATTATATTTATTTAAAGAAAAATATAACCAGTTATACATGTTAGCATACTGCATTTTTCCAATATTTTAATTTTCATATTTCTTTTATTGTTTAATTTTACAACGAAATATCATAACTCTAAATAATTTTAGTGAATAAATTAAACAAAATAAAAAAATGTATTGTAATTGAAAGCTACATGTTACCATTTCAAAATTTGTGTATATCGTATTTCTTTTATAAAAAAAATCTTCATAATCAGGTTTGCTAGCTAATTTTATAACTAACCAAGCTATTTGAAGACAAATAAATTAGACCTAATTAATATTTGTGCATTCCTATATTTCACCTTATGATATGAGCTCATAAAGTCTTGTGATGTAAGGAAAAATATATGGGGCTCAAAAAGTGTTGTACGATTAGTTAGTTGAATCGATTAATTGGACCAAACACGTATAAACCACAGAGCCAATGGTTAATGACCACATCCACAGTCCAACTTTGGTTAACATGGCTCAATTTTTTATTTGATCACACCACACCACAGCACACCCCACCCACCTAAAGTTACCTAACCCATTATGCATAAACCATTTCTTCTTTTTCACATAATATAATTTAATTTCTTTTTTTTTTTTTATATTTTTAATTTTTCTTTGTTTTTATTTCTGTTGCTTGTAGTTCATACAATGTTCATATTTGGTTATTTTGTTTTTCTTTTTTTGGGCAAGGTTATTTTGTTTTGTTTCATTTCTATATTGAGATTTTATCTTTTTTTGTTGTTGTTGTTTGCTTGTAATGCGTACAATGTTCATATTTGGTTAATAGTTGTTGGGAAGAATAAAAATCTCAAAGTTTAAAATATTAGTTGAATGTCGAGTTCTACCTCCAAACCAAGTATTAATTAGCAACCCCATTTTTCAAGTTGAAGTCACAACAATATCATCCAAATTAGCTAAGTAGATCTAGATCTAGTTTAATAATTCATGATTAAATGGTTGCAGTCAAATGATTTTCTCAATTAGTCGGATCAGATATTAAATATGATTGGCTGTACACACTTATTGTCAAATTTAAGCAGAGTTGAAGGTTCTTAATATAATAGCCTATCATTTTAATGCTTTTTTCACTTTGAGGCTCTTTAACGAACACTATCAAACTATCTCTAATAGTACTTCAAATTTCACTTTTTTCTTCATTTTGAAAATAAAAATAAAGAAATCATCTCCAATATTGTTTTATTTCTATCTTTAAAATAATTTAATGAACAATGTTCCATCATATTTGAAAGATTACTATTCATTCCTTCATATTTTGAAGGTAGGTTTTTTATTTGCAAATTTATCATTGAATATGTTTTTAGTTTATATCTAAACAAAATTAATTCTAATATTCTGTTATTTTATTTTACCCAAGTAATTAAAAAGATAAAATTCAATAATAACATATAGTAACTAGCTAGAGAATACAATGATATAACCAACAATGATTCTTCCAGACAAGAAAGCCTTCATTTAAAAAAGTGAGATCTCAAATCCAAACAAGAAAATTTAAAAGTGGGAACTCAAATCCAAAAGCTTTTATTTAAAGGGTCCAACTTAAAGTTCTTGAAAGCAATCCCTAATACACAAGCAAAATCACTTAAGAAAGTTACGCAAAACTCTTCACAAAATCTCCTACTCTAAATTTCGAAATCGACAAGAACTCTCGCTATCTATTGATCTTCTCCTTAACATTCATTAAATTTGAATTATGTGCGGTCTCACAAAAGGACTAGTGATAAAATCCACTTGGCTAAAAAAAAATAAAACTCAAATAAATGTCAAGAGGCAGTTTTAAATTATTTAGTGGTTAATTCTCAAAGTAAAGGAGTGTTATCATTATGCAAAAAGAAGAAAGAATGGAAACCTTATGCATACAAGATTTAATTTCTAATGTTCTACCCATTCTCTCTTCCTGCACTCCCAATCTCACTTCCTTTGTCTCTCCTTTTCTTTTCAAGCAAAAAACCACAAGCATTTTCGACTAGATAAACATTAACGCTCACACTCACTCTTTTATAGTCTTAGGGAAATTTTCTAAATGTTTTTGCTCTTCTTTTGATTTCACTTAGCTCTTCTAAAATTGTTATTTTCTTTGTTTTTTTCAAGAGGAAACAAACATAATATTTTTTTTCATTGCCTTCACTAGAACTTCTTTCTTCCCTCATTCCTTTACCTTTCATCCTGTCTTTTTCACCTCACACCCATAATTTATTGATTCAAAACACCAATTCTTTGGAATTTTTCACCTAAAAGCTAGTCTTAAACACAAAAACCTAGCCTTAATGAAAGCTAAACCTTGTTGTTTTCAATGCTTGCAAGATTTTACACATGAAACACTTTCAAAAAAATGCCTCACTCAAAGATTATAACAAAGGGTTCGAAAGAAATAGAATGCTTTGGGTTTTGGGTGTGGTACCATCTTAAAGAGGAAGATGGCCATTCGAGTCATTTAGAGAGTGGTAAAATGGATAAGATGACTCGAATGTTAGTGTTTAAATCTGTGGATGAGATCAAAAGGCCCTAAGTGAGAATTAATGTCAATATTAAGGTTCAAGTTTCATAGAGAGAATCAACATCAAAAAGTTTCAAGAAGGTAGAGACTTTTGGAAATAATGATTCAAGTAAGCTCACATCCTAACTCGAAAGTGCTCAATGTATCAAACAACTACTAACAATTTCCCTAAGCCAAAACCAAAAAACAAAGTTTTATGAGGAAAATTTTCACCGTTCCCTATGCATATGCAATGTAATCCTAGAATACACTAGACTCAATCCTAAGAATGTGAAATAACAATGCAAACTACGTGATTTTTTTTGTTTTTCAAAAATTTTGAATGCGTAAGGTTATTCAACATGCATGACTCAAGAGAAACAAAACAAAACAATTAAAATATTCATTAGCAACAGTTCCCTCCCCCAGACTTACTTCTCACCATCTCGGTGAAAGAGTAAAGTGGAAGGAGAGAATGAAACATAAAAAAACTCAAAGAAGAAAGATAAAACGTATTTACAAAAGAAAAGGAAATGGTACATTGGAGCTAAGGATGGGAGGAGCTTGGTCCTCTTTATTCATGCTTGTTTTGTGTCACTAGCTTGACAAATGATAGGCTTAGAAGAGTTTCCAAGGGCGCGTTTAACGTCGCTAACTTGACGGTTGCTTCCTCTTATTCACTCATTCCTTGCATATTTCTTTTACTCCTAGTTGTACATCTAAGAGATCAAGATCACAAGAAGAGGAAAAGATTAGCAACAAAATAAAATAAAAGGCTGTAGCTCAATTTGAATCATAACTATAATGGCAATCGTTTAGTCCCCGACAACGGTGCCAAAAATTTGACACGCTCTATTTTCACCCTCACTAGATAGTAAAGATCCAATTAGGCGCTTAAAATTTATATTTATACAGCCTTAAATAAAATCATAAGTGCATGGTTACACCGAAGTAGTATTTAAAGGTCGGATCCCAAGGGATTAAATTTTGCACACTAGAGATGCGAGACACAAACTAAGCTATATCAAATGATTTTTTTTTGTGTTTTTGTTTGGTTTTGAAGCTAAGAAATGCAAAGAAGTAAAAATGCAAGAAGATAAACAAGATAAAAGCATTGGATCATGGATATAACTATCATAAGAATGAATTAACAATTAAACAATGATATCAAAGATTGAATTAAACATTATCCTAGAACATGGAACTCACAAATATAACTAATCCACTTCCATGACACTAATCACTTTACTAATTACCTAATTATCATAAACTTCTGTTTACAATTAGATAATCAATGAGCATAAAGAACAAGTTCAATTAGTTCACTAAACACCCTAATCATCAACTTCCGTTGGTTAGGAATGAAAAGCTCACAAAAGGTTTGGTTCAAACATTTTCACAAACACCTTCCAGACGTGAAATGATTAAGATATATATTTTGAGTGTTTAAGTCAAAACTAGCATTAATCTCAATCTAAGTGAATGATCTTACAAGGATCAACCTAAATCATCATCATCTAACCATCAAAGCATCATAATCTAGCCTTACTCATAATCCAACAAAAGAGAAAACATGGATCATGGGCAAATGTAATTGACTATGGGTGATTGGCAATTAACTAATGATGTTAGAAAATTCTATCAAGTTCAATTCCAAGACATGGATCACAAATCTAGACTAGTTCATTTCCATAAAACTAACTCATTTACTAATCACTCAAATAGATCAATTTTCCAATTGCAATTAAAGAAATTAGTAATCATTATGCAAAAGTCCAATAAGTCAACAATCCACCTTAAGCATCAAGTGTCAATTGACTAAGATGTGGAAAAAATGTTAAAAAGTAGTATATACATTTCATTGAACAGCTTTCGGATAACAAAATGTCCATGTTTTAGAAATTGATTAGCAAAGTCAAATCTAGCCTTAAGCACTCTCTAACACATGAGAAATCGTATGAATCTAACCATAAACATCATCAATCAATCATCAATCAACATAATCTACATAGCTCATAACTCATAGGGATACTAGTTCATAAACATCAAGAAAGATAAAACAAAGAGTGGATAAGCATAAAGATAAACGATATAGATGACGAAATCCTTAACTAATTGGCACGAGAAAATGAAGATTTTGATCCAAAATATAAGAACATTTTTGGATCTCAAAAACCAATTAGAAAGTGTCTAAAATTTGCTTAAATACATAATAAGTTCGGACTGGATCGACCCGAGACAAACCGGGTCAAATCCGAAAAAGTCAAGCAGAATGGCGTGGTGATTAGGTACTCTGATTGGTATTTTTCCCAATCAAGATGACACAGACACAGCCTTGCTTCTTTCATCATGGAACTTCGCTGATCGGGAAGGGTGATTAGGGTTTTGCCCAATCAAGATTACACCAAGTTGTAGGAATTTGTTGGTTTGATCGGGAAGGGTGATTAGGGTTTTGCCCAAAAAAAATTACACCAGGGGACTTCGTATTTTTCTTCATTCTGATGCTCTCCTGATCGATCATGGTGATCGGGGTTTTGACCCAATCAAACCTTCACTAATCCGAAAAATTGATTTCATTTGTCTTTCTACCATATCATCTTTTCATTCCAAGTTCTCATGTTCTTAATAGCTCTAAGTACCCGAAAAAACTAAAAACCACCATGCAAATGAAAGAAATCTTCCTAGGACTCGAAAATGTGCAAACTATACAAAATGGGATAAGAATGCATGGAAAAGACCTCAAAATGACACAAAGGGAAATCAAAACCAATGAAACCCAATGCTAAGAAAAAGCAAAATACTCAAATATCACAATGATATTTACAATACATAATTAGTACCGAATTAAAGTTTAGAGAAATCTTTTAACACAACATAGACTAATAACTTAATAATCTGGTAAACTGTTTCTGAATTTACTAAGATTATTAAAATATTGCCCAAATTAAGTTGATGCAAGAAGATAAAAATACCTGACTCCAAAATTTTCTGCTTGGTATAAAAAATCAAAAATAAATTTTTTTTTCGCTTCGAAACGCGTTAACTTATCATTTGTGGAAGAAATAAATATCTATTGTTGCATCATAAATATAAGTTATTTTTGGTTTTTCTAATAATGTTATGTAATGTAGTTTTAATTTTATAATAAATATTTACTTCAGATAAAATTATGATTTTATTGAACTATTGCTAAGAAAATAAAATAATTCGATAAAACTTATAAATTTGAAAAGTAAATGGTATTGCTAACAATCAATAATAATATGGAATTGAAATATACTTGGAGTGTTTTTTTGAAGTAAAAAAATAAAGCAAACGATTGACATTTTTTTTACTTTATATTGTTTTCTTCATTTTAAAAGAAATTTCATTTTTTTTAGATGCCCTTACATATATTCGAGAAAACCAAATTTATTACTTTTTATTCATTAAGAGCTAGTTATAAAATTCACACTTCAACTTAAATATAAATAATCAAAACAAGCAAGTGAGAAATAAACATTCAATGATATTTGGAAAAACGATATATTTCTCTAGAAGAACTATGATATAACTATATATGAAGTCCAAATTATGTATTTTTTACAGATATTTTGGTAAACTTGTGATGACATGTGCTAATTTAGATGGAAGTTTTTGTCACGTAACAATAAGATTCACATATTTGGTGAAGATATTATAATCATAACTAAAACTTATTCTACAAATTAAAATTAATAATCGTGGTAGTTTAGGAAGTTCTGTAACTCAAAGACAAGATCTATGATGGGACAAAATTTGGATGGATAGATGAATTTTTTTTAGAAATCTAATGCGTTTTATTGGCGAAAATATTGACTGTAACTTATTTTAACAAATGGCTTTGTCCATTTTTTGTGATTTTTCGACGAATTTCTTCGTTAGAATGATCGAATTTTGGGAGTGATGAATTCGTCTCCGCGAACACTATAACATAGTGTACTCATATATTAAAATCGAAATTCGTTTGAATGAAAAACGGAAATCCAAAATGAGTTGCTTGAAATGAAAAGTATAAAATTGAGCAAATGTCAAATATTCTACATTGAAAATTGGAAGTGAAATTCACTAATATATAAAAAAATTAGTTGAATTCTTGGTTAAAAGTTTTGGATGTACACTATGTTTGTACGCTATGTCTGTATTGTGATTGTGCTTGGGCTTGGAATTAGGTTTGGATGGACCTATATTTTTGCATCCTATTTTTATTTGTATATCTGATCAGTACAAGATTCAAACTTGGTAAAACCATTAAATCTCCTAATCAAACCTCCACAATTTGAAATAATGACTCAAATTAATTGTGATTATTGAGCATTATTGTGCATATTTTTTAGACTTAGAAAACGTCTCTCTCAGTCAGAAACATTTGAAATCTCTTCACCTTTTTTTTCTTCTCTTCTATATTGTTTTAAGAGTAAACAACACACAAAACATTCGATAGATTCTGTTCTGGGATAATACGAAATAAAATAGTTATAGTTGTATCCTAAAATTTGGAGCATCATTCAACTCTCATACTACGAAATATTTTTAGAATTAAAAAAAAAAATATGTCTCAGTTATGCAAATCGTCTTTCAAATTCGATATCGATAATTCTTATAATATTGTCAATTTTTAATGTAATTTCTTTACAATTATTCAATTTATCTAAAAATAACCTTCCATGGAGTTTTGGAACCGACCAATTTAGACAATATCGAATCATGTAGCCAATACTCTACATTAAATGGACTAGCATCCATTATGAATGGATCAATCAGAAACTAATGCACTTCATTTCGTAAACGAATCTTATATTAATAGTACGAGTTTTTTTTGGTTGGATCAATACGATTATTATTTTCTAATATATGTATCTACCATTTCCTGTCATTTTCCAACTTCCAAGGTCACATCTACCATTAGGAAAAGTGTTCATGGCCATATATTAATAATTTAATACTAGTAATAAAATTCTACATTTTTTTGTTGGTCATCTAATAAATTTCATTACTTGGATCAACATGTCCACTTACCTCCATAAATTATAGACGGATATAATGAATTAATGATCGGTCATTGGTGTGAAATTTCCCTTAACCTTTTTCGGTTAAATGAAATTCTCTTAGCTTAGTGGTAGGTTTATGAGGTTTCATTATTATCCAAATGATTGGGGCCCGGCCCAATTGAGTTCTTATAAATAATTAAGAGATAAGGTGCCAATCTTTTAAATAAATATATTTAAACCTGAATAATTAGGTCTAAAATTACAACAAACATTTATATATACAAAAACTTAACAATAGTTAGAAAGCCCGAAGTAATTTATTGGGTTGTATATATATCGTTTTTAGCCGTGAAATTCATCTTGATGGATAATAAATGCAAGCAATTGAAAAAGAAACTAAGTTCCCACCGAGGAGTCAATACCCATGGAAAATATAATTTTGCAGCGATCATATTTTCAAATTATATATATATATATATATATTTTAATCTGAAGATCGCATGAACACGATTGATGACAGACGAAAACAACGACTCATTGTTAGTGTAGATGTGATGTGATGTGATTGTGAATGAGTATAATTAGTTGGTCGTGTGTTATTAATGAAATCCACGTATATCTTTATCATCTTATTGCTTTGTTTTAAGGATAAGAATATACGACACATATCTTTAATTTCCTTTCATAATCATAACATATATATATCCACGAAATAATTTAAAAATAAATCTTATGAAATTTGACTCTTAGTTTTTTTTTTTGGGAGAATCATGGTGGATAAACTAGTCTTTTTTTTTTTCTTTTTTTTTGTGCAACTGATAAACTAGTCGTATCCAATGATTTTGTGGATAACTAATATAAAATAGAGAAATTACTTAGAACAATCCTAAAGTTATGCTTTATTATTAAACTATATCCCTTTTTATGTTACAATGAAAATATGCTAGTAAAGTCATATATACCAGAATAATTTGTTTTAATTACAATTCATGCCATTTAGATTAAAATTTTGAGAAAATTTTGTTTTTTATATAAAAATTGAAAAAACTCTGAAACCCTAATATTTCTCGCCTCTTCTTCGATCACCACCATCCTCTGCTTCTTCACTCTTTTCTCGCTTCCTTCTTTCTGTCGCATGGATGCCACGAGGCTTTCTGTGTCCCTGAAGGACGATATCATCTGCCTCCATAGTTTTCATGTGGTGGAGGTTTCATTGATGATTTGATTTCATCTTTTCTCTTATCATCCTCTCTTTAGATTCATTCTCTTCGTTTCATAGATCGATTTAGCTTTCTTTTAATGTTCAAATTATGTTTGTGTTACAGATTTGTAATTGCGAACTGTTTCCACTACTTAAACTTAAGTGATTGATGAATCCCAGGTGCGTACAAGTATGTTTATGAGCGATGGAGGAAGAAGCAGTCCGATGTCATGAGATTTCTACAGAGGATGAGGTGCCGAGAGTACAGACAACAACCTTCGATTGTTTGTCTCTCCAGGCCTACGCCTCCCGACAAGGGTCGTCGTTTAGGTTACAATAGATTTAGGAAAGGAAAATTGGTTATGTAGAGTTAATTTTTGTGAGAGTAGTTTAGTAGACTTTATTTGCAGATTTATTTAGTACGTTGCAGATTATTTTAGTTAGTACGAATCGTATTTGGTAGACGTATATAAGTTTCGAGTTTCAGAAGTTGTCCACCAACACTGATTTTTTTTGTAGATTTATCTGAATACGTTGTAGATTTAATGGTTTCCAAGAGTTCGGCAGATTTATCAAAATAAATTTGGTTTTGTAGAGTTATTTTCAGTGAGAGTCGTTTAGTAGACTTAATTGATTCGATGTAGATTTGTGTGGTAAAATCGTAGATTTGTTATCGGTGTTTAGATATTAGGCGGTATTGTAGATTTATTTTCTACGTCACTAATATTTTGATATAATACGAATCGTGTATGGTAGACTTATATAAGTTTCGAATTTCAGAGGCTGTCCTCCGACACTGCAAATATATTAATAGATTTATCTAAACACGTTGTAGATTTATTGGTTTTTATGACTGTGGTTAATGCATATTTGACAAAAAAAAAATTGGTTATTTAAATTAATGTAAGTAAACCTCCATTTGGTTATGTGCGATATTGAAGAAAGCAGAAAAAGACGTGTGGCATTCGAAGGTTGATGAAGACTCGTTTAATGAAGTGTAGATTTATTTTGTTGATTTATTATGTAAGTTGCATATTTTGTGTCATATATTGTAAACTTGCATTTGGTGGTGGAGTTGTTATTAGTTGTATGATAAATTTATTAAAAACCAATGGATGTTGACTTGTTCGTAGTGTCATAGTAGACTTGTTGCAATCATAATCATAATCACAATTCCATCATTGTAGACTTGTTGCAATTATAATTATAAACTTGTTATTAGTTGTATGATAGATTTGTTTTCCGTCGTGCCATGATATATACATCGATCATCATCGACACTTGTTTCAAACCTTCAAGTTTTGAATATAAATTTTGAGCATTTTCAGCAAATTTCTTCGCTTTATTGTAATCATTCTGTGTAACTTTCCTCTTGGCTAAGTCCATTTCCCTTATAACTTCCTCCTTGTTGCATTCCATTTTTTTGTATAAAACTCGAAAATGCAAATCACAAAATAAAAGTCTACTACACACGATTCGTACTAACTCAAAAATTCGCAAGTAAGTAATTTAATTTCAACACACGATTCGTACTAACTTATATAAGTCTACTACGCACAATTCTTACTAACTCAAAAAATCTATAACGTACAAAATAAATTTGCAAAATAAATCTACCCTAACGCCTAAACATTAAACACCGATAACAAATCTATCATATTACTTTATAAATCTACATCGAATCTACTAAGTCTACTAAATTAGTCTCATATAAAATAACTCTACACAACCAATATTCCTTTACTAAATCTACCGTAACCACACTCATGGAACCAATAAATCTACAACGGTTTCGGATAAATTTACTAGACAAATCTGCACAGTCTGACGACAGCCGCAAGAACCTGCAACATACGTAATAAATCTACAAAATACATCTACCATACCACTTAACAACTCTAACGGAACATAAATCTATCGTAATATATAACAACTCTACATCGCAAATCTTTAGTTTGCTAAATCTGGGTAACCACATTCGATGAAACCAATAAATCTGTAGTCTCAAAACAAAAATCTACCAAATAAATCTGCAGTTTTTCGAAAACCTTAAAACATGCAACGTACATAATAAATTTACTAAAAACAAAATACAAAAAATATAATTGCACTTAATCTGCGTAACCAAAACAAAAATCTGCACCGTTTAAAAGAAAATCTACTAGAAAAATTTACACAATCTACCAACAGCCTTAAAACTTGCAACGTGAATAATAAATCCGCAACTTATAAAAAAGAATCTACGGGACAAATCTGCACAGTGTGACGACAGCCTCAAAAACCTTCAAACATATGTAAGTCTACTAGACACGATTCATACCGTGTGAAAATATCTGCAACGTACAAAATAAATCAGCTTGTTAACAAAAATCTACAAAACAAATATGCTTTGTATAACGACTTTCTCAAAAACCTGCAAACAAGACACGATTCTTTTTTGTCAAAATATCTGCAACGTACATAATAAATCTATAAAATATATCTACAACACCCCCAACCAACAAAATACCGTACAAAAATCTATCGTCATTTCTAATAAATCTACATCCACCTAATAAACTTGCAAAGATCTGTAAGTCTACTAGACACGATTCGTATCGTGTCAAAATATCTGCAACTTACATAATAAATCTGCAGCTTCTAACATAAATCTACACAGTAAAACGACTTCCTCAAAAATCTGCAAATACTTTTAAGTCTACTACTTACGATTCTTACTTTGTCAAAGTATCTGCAACGTACATAATAAATCTACAAAATAAATCTACTACACCTCTAACCAAGTAAATATCGTCATTTCTAATCTACAAATCTACCGTCATTTCTAATAAATCTACATTCCACCTAATAAACCTGCAAAGATATGTAAGTCTACTAGGCACAATTCGTACCGTGTCAAAATATTCTGCAATTTACATAATAAATCTGCAATTTACATAATAAATCTGCAGTTTCTAACAAAAATCTACAAAACAAATCTGCACAGTAAGACGACTTCCTCAAAAACCTACAAACACTTTTAAGTCTACTACACACGATCATTCATTTGTCAAAATATCTGCAACATGCATAATAAATCTACAACATAAATCTACTACACTTCCAACCAACTAAATACCTTACACAAATCTACCGTCTTTCCTGATAAATCTACATCCCACCTAATAAACCTGTAAACATATGTAAGTCTACTAGGCATGATTCGTACCGTGTCAAAATATCTGCAATGTACATAATAAATCCGCAGATTCTAACAAAAATCTACAAAATAAATCTGAATAGTAAGACGACTTTCTCAAATACATGAAAACACTTTTAAGTCTACTACACATGATACTTACTTTGTCAAAATATCTGCAACGTACAAAATAAATCTACAACATAAATCTACTATACATCCAACCAACTAAATATATTACATAAATCTACCGTCAATCCTGATAAATCTACATCCCACCTAATAAACCTGCAAACCTATGTAAGTCTACTAGGCACGATTCGTACTGTGCAAAATATATGTAGCGTACAAAATAAATCTGCAGCTTCTAACAAAAATCTACAAAATAAATCTACACCGTAGGACGATTTTCTCAAAAACCTGCAATCAGTTTTAAGTCTACTACACACGATCCTTGCTTTGTCAAAATATATGTAACGTACAAAATAAATCTACAAAATAAATCTACTACACCTCCAACAAACTAAATACTTTACACAAATCTATCTTCATTCCTGATAAATCTACATCCCACCTAATAAATCTGCAAATATATGCAAGTCTATTAGGCATGATTCGTACCGTATCAAAATATATGCAACGTACATAATAAATATGCAACCACCCAACAAAAATCTGCAAAACAAATTTACACCGTAGGACGATTTCCTCAAAAATCTGCAAACATTTTTAAGTCTACTACACACGATGCTTACTTTGTCAATATATCTGCAACGTATAAAATAAATCTACAAAATAAATCTACAATAACATCTAGTCATTAAATCGCAGATATAAATCTACCACACACGAAATAATTCTACATCAAAGAAATTAATTGCTATATTCCAACAAAAATGCGGTGACAATGACTAGATGTTATTATAGACTAAAAAGTAATGACTAACAAGTGTTATAAATGTACTTTAGATATGAAAAATATTCTAATAATTTTTCAAACTTTAGGGTTATTTAAGTAATAAATAAAAAAATTTGGGTTATTATAGTTTTTTACCCTTTAATATATATATATATATATATATATATTTGGTCCAAAAGCCTGTTCAAGTTCGAAATTTTTTGTTGATAATATTTATGACAGATATATCTATAAGGTTTTGGTGTTTTATTATCTTCCATCTATCTCATATCAAAACTTTGTTAATTACTCATATGATTTAATTAAAATTCTGGCACGTGTCAATTTATTACAAAACACATACATTTTTTCTATAATAAAATTAATAAGATATTAGACTAATTCAAAACTAAAAATTACATTAATAAAAAAAGATATAGTAAACAAAATACTCGAGCATATCACAAATATTCATCTAGTGTTGAATAATTATGCAATGGTTAGAGATCAAAGGAATTATAGATGCATTGAAGTGCATAGTCATATAAAAGCAATAAAATAAAATAAAATAGATAATTTGTCATGTGAATCAAAATTAGTTATCGAATTCCACTATTTAAGAAAAATGAGCGTGGTATCCCTTTTGTTATCGTAGACGCTTTAAATGACAGAAATGTCCGGTTTTCTACAAACTTTGAAGATTAGTTCAAATTTAGGTGGGGATCTACCTTGTTTATAAATAAAGAAAAAACAAAAAAGTGCATAGACATTAGTTTTTGACTCTTGTTCATGGACCATTAAAGATGATTGGGCGAATCGGGCTTCAAATTCCATTTCGGCGTTCTGGGCCTGAAACGTCGTCTTTTAATGAGCTCAATGAGTTATATGACCTAGCAAACTCAGACTACGAACCATCATTTCGGTCTCGGTATGTAACTTTAATATTACAACATAAATCATGAAATATAATACAATATAATATCTATAAATTTTGTCCAATCAAATTCATTATTTTACATGAGGAAGTACCTTTAGCCAAGTGGTTAAAATTTCACATCTACATTATTTTTCACCGGAATTCGACTCTACTTTCCTGCAATGAATTGAGAAACAAAAAAAACTCATTATTCTACATCATAGTTTTCAAACGTTTGAATTAAAATTGAAATTTAGAAAAATAAAATATGTAAGAAAATTACGAAATCTAAATGAAATTAGTTAAAAGAATATATAGTAGATTTCAGTGGACTTGATTTTTAAGAATTATGCATGTTTTTTCAGCAAATCAATTGGCTGGTCTTTTCACCAAATCTTTACAACTTTTTGTGTTCAAAGTGTTAAGAACATCTCCAATACGAATTTTTCAATAGATATCTCATGATTAAAAAAAAAAATATAGGAGAGAGATGGAGAATCGGTTCTCATTTGAGAAAACCATAAAAAATTCTTGAGATACTTGTCTCTGTATAAGTGGTTTAAATTTTACATTTTTAATTAAAATTTAATTAAATAATTAAATTATATCAAAATATTATTATTATATTATTTAGAAACTCAAGATAAGGGTGCTCTAAACGTCGAGATATCATTTATTAAATTTCTTTCTTCCTTCACGAAGATTTCGACTTGAAGGAGGCGTACAAACAATCTACTTACTAATTTGTTAGTTGGTTATGAATGGTTAAGAAGGTTGTTAATGTTAATAACTTGTATATAAACTCACACTTGTACACAATATCAGTTTAATGAAAAATGCTCCCTTTTTAATATCTCTTCGTCTCCTATTTTGAACTCTTTATACTCTTTTTTTTTGCTTCGTATATGATACAATGCAATAAGATAATATTGATAGTTTTGAATAAAATTAGGCGGATTAAAACAAAAAGGATGTAGCAGTAAGATTTGCTGGTGATATAATAGGTAGCGATTTTTTAATATTAATGATTTGCAATGTTTTAACTATGAAATAGTCAAATACATATTCCCTCCGTTTTTATTGATGTTTTAAAATAAATAAATTAATATTTAACTATAAATGCATTATTTTTGAATTAAATAATTGAAAAATTCAAAGCCAATAATAATTCAATAAAAATAATTAATATGTTTTTGAAATTTACAATTCATCATTATGCTTTTACTAAAAATATATAGAAAAGGTAGAAAATCAATCTTTTATAAACAAATTTTTTTAAAACATCAACTAAGAAAAACGGAGGAAATATTAAATAATATTGAAAATATATAAAAAGAAATGTAAAACAACAAAAAAGTCTGAAACTTGTTTGTAAAACTGTCTTTTAACCACCTCACTATTTAAGACTTCTTTTTCTTTTCTTTTTTTGGGTCAGTATTTTAGACTTCTTAAAACCCATTTTCAAACTAACTTTTTATTTATCAAAATTGAGTTGCAGTAGATGTTATAATTTGATGTAACTTACAGATAAAAATTATGTGGAAAAAACTACAGATTTATATAGTGAGTTTGCTGTAAAAATATGAGTTAACATTCTTATCAATATAACTAACTGTTAATGATGTATAAGTTACCGTATGTATTATTACCAAAAAAAATTATTATAAATAATTAAATTTATTACAAATTTAATAATAAATACAGATTAAATAAAATAATACTAATTTAAACATAAACTACATATTATTACACTTGCATAAACTGTTGGTTGCATCATCAAGTAATAACACTTAAACCATGGAAGTTATATGTTCCAAAATCATCTTCTTTAGAGTTTAGATTATCTCCAAGTCTCAAACAGTCGAAATTATTGTCACCATTTATATCATATATAATATATCTAGATATTTTGTTCTCTAATCTCTATGCGATGCTAGAGGCATATGACATGATCGAAATTGACTGAAGTATTAATAATCTGGTGATAATAAACGAATCATTCGAGAGAGAGAGAGGGAGAGAGGGAGAGGGAGAGAGGGAGGGAGAGGAGGGGAGAGGGAGAGACGGAGGGAGAGAGAGAGAGAGAGAGTTTCACATCACTGAAATCGATCTGTCACAAGACAGAGGATACGGTAACGAAGATCAGAGAGAGAGAGAGAAGATCAATGGTCCCTTTGGGGAAATTTTATTGGGAAGAAACAAAAAAGACAAGTCATGAAAAGTACCAAAATGTTGGACATAACTCCATTTGTACTGACACTTAAAATTGACATCATTCACCATAATACACATATACATATCTCTGTCTTGTTGCTTCCAAAAGTGTTTACTTCCTTGGAGATTGTGATCCATAAGCCGCATACGTAGCCCATCTCTCTATCGTTTATTTTTTTCTGGATCTCAATCTTTTGTTCTATGTATGTATCTATGTATATATCTATAGGTTTTGATTATATTGTGATCCTCTTGTGTTATAAATTACTACACGAGGAGAGTTTATAATAATAATTTTATTTATGTATATAATAAAAATAAAATAAAATATTCGTTGTTATGAACGAATCAAATTAATTCACATACTATTGTTACCTATAAAACATTAATTAACTAATATTAATTTATACAAACCGATATTAGTTTTCATAATCTAAATTTTTATGAATAAAATACAGATGAACCTTCTAAAAAAAAAAAACCATATTCATAGTTTGAAACGATAGAAAAAATTCACATATTATTGTTACTTATCCAAAATTAATTAACTAATATTGATTCATGCAAATCGATATTAGTTTCCATAGTCTAAATTCTTAGAGTTTTAGTTTAAAAAAGATTTGAGAAATACACCTTTATGAGGTATTACAAATAAATCTAAATTCAATATATCTAAAATAGTTGAAAAATTATAATTAGAATCTAAGATAGATCAAATAAATATAACATATAAATAGTTTTACATGCAAACATAAAAAAACAACAATTAGAACAATAGATACATTCGTAAGAGTCACTTACTTTATATTTTTTTGATGAATTTTAACAAATTAATTCAAATATTTTAGTATACATGAAATAGAAGAAAAAAATTATTGCTATAATCTAAAATAGATCAAAATCAATATAATATATAAATAGTTTTAATGGAAATACGTACACAACAATAATCATATATATTGTATATACACAATAGATACATTTACAAATCATAACCATATAGACTCTTCATGACAACAGAACAAAACACCACAATAGATGCATTTATAAATCATAACATCATAAATTTTTTATGATAAAAACAGAAAAAACCACAAATTTTTTAATTATACATATATGAACACAAATAGCTCCATATATATAAGCTAAACTATTTTTTTTCTTTTGTTTTCATTGAATATTTTATTTACCTTTACATTTTTATACATGAGATCAATTTTTCTTTTTCTCCATTTTTCCTTTACATTTTTTTTATAGGTATCAACTCTCCTTTACATTTACCTTTACATTTTTATTAAATTTAAAATAGAAACATTAACTCTTTTTACATTATTTTCTTTACCTCTACATAAGTTTCCATTTTTTCTTACAATATTTTTGATGTTTCCATTTTTGATTTTTTTTTTAATATTAGATTTAAAAATGGCAAGTATAATTTGCTTGTCAATAATATGAAAGTGAAATCTTAAAAATGGCAAATTTATATCATTCAAACTTTATAAAATCGTAAATTAAAAATATTTGACACGTGTCACCATCTAATTATCTAAATGACACTTGTCGCGATATGGTGAATTATAATTTTGCCTATGTTTCGCGCTCACGTTAAACGCGTACAACTTTATATAATAAGATTTTCTTTTAATTGTTCAATAATATGTCTTATTTTTTTTTTTTAATCTTACTATTTCCATTTAGATACACAATAATTTGATTTAAGAAATAACTAATTTACAGAAGAAAAAATTCTATTTTTACATTATTTAGATTTAACACATGTCACAATCAAAATTAAATATTTTTTTTCAATATTTTAGATCTGTTATATAGATATTAATGATAACATATATTTTAAAATTAATCATCAAATTTAAATAAAAAATTTATATCATTGTCAAGTTGAGCTTTTAATTTTTAAGAAATTTTTTTACCTTTATTTTATTTTAATGTAATTTTTTAAAAAATCACGCATAGAAAAAAACTTCTGAATACTTTTAGAAATTAGAAATAATATGTCTTTTTTATGTGGAACATGAAATAATATATTTTCTTTTCTTTATTTGTAGTTTTTTATTTACTATTTTCTTTTAATTGTTCAATAATATGTCTTATTTTTTTTTTTTAATCTTACCATTTTTATTTAGGTACACAATAATTTGATTTTAAAAGTAATTAATTTACAGAAGAAAAAATTATATTTTTACATTATTTAGATTTAACACATATCACAATCTAAATTAAATATTTTTTTCAATATTTTCGATATGTTATATAGATATTAATGATCACATATATTTTGCAATTAATCATCAAATTTAAATTAAAAATTTATATCATTGTCAAGTTGAGCTTTTATTTTTTTAAATTTTTTTTACCTTTTATTTTATTTTTTAATGTAAATTTTTTTTTAAATCACATATAGAAAAAAAATTCTTAATACTTTTAGAAATTAGAAATAATAAGTCTTTTTATGTGCAACATGAAATAATATATATATATATATATATTTAGTTTTTATTTATTATTTTATTAATTTTTTGATAATATGTCTTATTTTTTTTAATTTTAACTATTTTCATTTAGGTATACAATAATTTGATTTAAGAAATAACTAATTTACAGAAAGAAATTTTTGATTTTTTACATTATTTATATTTAACACATGTCCCAGTCTAAATTAAAATTAACACGTGTCGAGATTGTTTATGTAACAAGATAAGATAATCTCTGAAAATTGACTATTTTTGCTTTAATATGTTTCCATGGGTGCAATTAATTACGGCGTACTTGATGTGCACCAAATGAAACCGACCCGGAATCCTATTAGTTACCAATCTTTTTAGATTAGACGGTCAGCCTTAACCGGTGAGTGATTCATTATATTAACCTAGCTTATCCGGTTAGGACCAATATTCAAAACCAATATCACAATCAATATGCACACAGACACAAATAAAAAAATTTGGTGGCCGAAATCTTTTGCTTAATAATAAACTTGGTAGTCCGAATCTTTTATTTAGCTGTTTGTCCGCACTAGGCCTGAAACAACTTTTAGTTAAGAAAATTAGTACAATCTAAAAAACATTCAATAATATCATAACTTTTTTGGTTTAAGAGAGGTTCCTAAAAATATAGTAAACGATTCTAAATCAAATAGTTAGTATTCCTAAACTTTAAAGACCTTTCAACCTAAGGTTGGTGAAATTTGTGGAAGTTTTAGATCTTTGGTGGTAATTTTCAAAAATAAAACATTTGATATTTTTGAAAATTGTCCTTCAAATTTTAATCCAATCATTTGATTTAACGTCATACTTTCATTTCTAAAACCATTTAAAACAATACACCAAAGAATTAATTTATGAAACCTTAATTAATTAAAAGTTTTTTTAATATAATTAGTAGTATATTTTAAAATTAACAAAAACAAGAATAGTTAGATATGCTATCAGTAAATCGTTACTTTGGATCGGGACATCGGGTTAAAGATATATGGTCGGTAAAGAGAAGCGTGTGACCACTTTCCAAATATAAGATCATCTTTATTTGGGAAAAGAGACAAGAAAATTTGTTAGAAGAGTTAGATTCGTATGCTCCATATTGCCCATTGCTTCTGATTGAGATAAACTATAATACTCAAATCTCCTTATTTACATATAT
The DNA here is from genome assembly GCA_900406555.1 of Pseudoturritis turrita. Classification (NCBI taxonomy): domain Eukaryota; kingdom Viridiplantae; phylum Streptophyta; class Magnoliopsida; order Brassicales; family Brassicaceae; genus Pseudoturritis; species Pseudoturritis turrita. The sequence goes on along the minus strand of OVBL01000921.1, from coordinate 186,923 downwards.
ACAACTTGTCATGTGTGATCTTCTTGGTCACTTCATGTGGATATTTTTATATAAAATATTAATATTTCTAAATTACAACTTATTATCTGTCCATTTTACAAAATCGGGGATCTATATGAAGGAAGGAACAAAATCTCTCTCGGCAATTCATCATTGTCTGTGAACCTTATATGACTATATGGCGGCCGTCCACTGTCTCTCTTTTTTTTTTTCATTCTCTATTTTTGCAATCTTATATCCAAAAAAAAAATTATATACTCTTTTGTTAAAATAATAGTTTATAAATTTTCTTGGTCTAGTTTGATATATATCTAGCTTCTTCTTTTTATTACAAGATATCTTTATATAAAATATCCTGTTCATAGCTACCTTTCTTTTCTTTAACCCACAAAAAAAAAACTGTTTTATCGAAAGAAGAAGCAAGGGTGGAGATTAAGTTTAAAATTATCTGGCAAACTAATTTACAAACTATCATCTATTCAAAAATATTACATTTTTTTTTTTGGGAGAAAGGATTGACTTATATTTAGAATAGGTGGACGTCGTATATAATTAAGTTTTGACATACACAATATATAAATATAGTGTTGCACACTGATATATCTTCATGGATATAAAAATAAAATTATACAGTAAAAATGTTGTTTCTTTAATTAAAACTTAAAAGTGCTATAGATGCAAAATAAACTTAAAAAAAAAACTAGTTTTCGCCAAAAAAAAACCCTTAGGTTTCTCGATTGTGGATATTACTCTGGTTTGTGGTCTACGTAAGGCAATCCAAAGCTTTGGAAATTATGTATTTTATACAAAATTCTACTCAGTAATACTTAATTATAACCAGTCTTTGAGAGAATTAATTACGAGGGAGATAAGTTTAACTTGTACTATTAAATTTTGTGTAAGCTTGAAGGATCAACTCGTCTGTTTTGATCGAACTGAGCTGTACTCCAAAAAAAATTAATTATGGAACAACTGAAGACTATTCTGAACGACCAAGAATCAAATATCCATTGACATCACAACCTGATCTTTGCTAGTTGCTTCTCGTGGAAGAAACAATTGATTTCACCGAAAAAAGATTTTGCAATGTATCTATGAGAAGTTAAAATTTTAATCTAGGTATGGTCATTTAGTGATCATAATTACGTAGGTTTGGGGTAGTGATTTTGTTAGACGCATCTTAGCTTTAACGGTTTAAAATTTTGGAAATTAATCCCAGTTTTGGCTGATCCTTAATTTGGTCATATATAAGAAATACATTAATGTATGTTTGTCTTATATAACGTATAGTTGAAGATATAATATCATTCACATGTGATCGTTCACTGGATTTTATATTTTCAGCGTAATTTATGTTTTTAAAATATTTAAGTTTATATCCTAGAACGGTAGTTAAACAAGATAAATTAAGATAAGTGGAATACATATTTCGTTACTATTAGAGTGGAATGTATATATATCTTTTTCTCATTTGTATGAGCTGAGAAGCTGATTGCATGTTCGTTTTTCTAAAGGTGAAATAAGAGTGAAATCTATCAAAATTAAATTATTTTATTTTGATAACTCATAAAAAAAATATTCTTCATTCATTTTTTATTCTCTTCTGAAATAACACCAGTTGCAGCCTCGTTCAGTGTATATACTTTAAATACGTTTTTTTACGGGATGAATAACCAAAGACATGTAGACGTAGTGTGTAATATTAACAAAATCGAACATATTTTTTCTTCTTGATCATAATTAGTAGGATGTTAAACCCATTTTCAACCTGTAATTATAGTCTGTGGTCTGCTCGATTTAAAAGTATATAAATTAAATTAAACCTAAATCTAATTTAATTTAATTTGGCATGGTTTATTTAAGATTCGATGTTGATATAAAATACTTCCAGGTATAGGTTAAAATATATAGATTTTTTTTTTTTTTGAATGTTGAAAGAGATTAATAGATCGCATGTTTCTGGAAAATTTGTGTATCCGATTTTGTTTCCAAAAATTTCTTCATTTTTCTCTGATTTATATATTTTTAGTTAGATATATTTTCATTCTGAAGTAATATAAATAATTGGATGTATTTTTGTTTAGAAGTAATATAAATTCATCATCAGATGACATAAAAAAATGATAGATCGCATGCATGATGTCTTTTTTGAGAATCTGAAAGAACAAAACCCTTAGGAGCTCAGAGAAGCTACGCATGACTAATATCTCTGTCTTTCCTCTTCTCACATCGATCTCCGTTTCCATGATCCAACGGCTCTGATTAGCTCGCTTTTCAAGAACCCAAAACAAAAAGAAAACAAGTCAAACAATATAATATTTTCGAATAGAGAATTAGTCAATGTTCGAGAAAGTGCTAGGCGTTAATCTGACGATGACCTATCGCCTAATCTCTAAAACACCTAATCAGAGTTTAGACGATTTTTAAAGCAGTTTAGGTATTTATGAGATAAACTAATATATTATATATATATATATTTAATATATAGTATAATACATGAAATACCATAATATATAAATTATAAAATTTATTTTAAGTTTTAAACTAGATCTAAAGTTCAAATTATACAAAAAATCATAAAAATATTAAAAATATCAAAACTTAAAACATTATAAAAAACCATATATGCGAATTAGACCAAAATATTCATTCAATTCATATCAAATAACATATAAAATTTTATAACCATATATTTATAAAGTCAAAATTTATAAATTTAATTATATGATGTTAGAAATTTCAAAACCTACACTGAAAAACAAAATTAAGTGTTAATCGATTAACATTTTGGTAAGACCGCCTAAACCCGCTTAAAACTGCTTAAAACCACCGCCTAAGACCGCCTACCTCCGCTTAATAACAAAAACGCCTAGTTCCAACGAATAGAATATAATCGTCACGGTCTATGAACACCTAGCGCCTAAGCACCGCCTAGACGACCGTCTAGACCGCTTTTTAGAACACTGGAATTAGTCAAACTACTTTTTTTGTTTTTTGGGGTGAAAACCTTTGATAGTACTTTTTTTTTTTAATCTAGTTCGATTATATTAATATTAAAAGTTTGATATTACACATGAGCCATAAGCCGGCAAGGGAACAAACCCATCCAAAACCAAAAACAGACAAGGTAACAAATCCTTCCAGAGCCATGAACCCAAATAAAGGAAACAAAAATATAAAACTAAGCATAATTAAAACAATGAGAAATGGGAATACCTTGTAAGGAAAAAGAGCCTACACCACTAGAATTAAACCACTGAATCGAGCAATCCCATAACTTTTCCAAAGAACCTGTAAAAGAAGTAGATGTACCAACGAACAAGAGCTTCAAGAAGAATCAAATAACAAGTCTACCTCAAACTCAACCAGTAACAACACTAGCAGAAACGAAAGTAGGACATAATAAAAATAGAGCAAAGTAACTATATCAATATGACCTCTCCAAGGAAACAGATCCTCGAGAGAAACTAGGTTCAAGATAAAAATTTTGATCACCGACTGGGAATTCGTCAAATAGGAATTATAACTCTTACACGCGGATACTCGCAAATCCGCCTCAGTAGTATCCTTTTTGGTAGGGATTTTGAATAAAACACATTCAAACAATAATGTTAAATAGAATCAATGATAGTTTAATAATACAATATTTGCGGTGTATGACAATAGGAAACATTCTACTTAAGAAAATGACAATGATTTTTTAAAGTTTTATACGATTTTTATCCTATTTATTTTTACGAAATGTTCTACTTATCATATTTTCTTTTTGCATGAACATTTAGTTTATGATATAAAATTATATACAAATTTCCTCGTAAGTATAACAAAACGCATGATTTTTTATAGCTATATTTCTATGTGCACATCCAATTTATTAACCAAGTATATATTTTCGCTGCATAAGCGTGTGATCTATTATCTTGGAGTCACTACAAAAAACAACGCTTTTGCGTTGAAATATAGTCAACGCTAATTTTGCATCGATATTGCATCGAACTAAATATTCAACGCAAAATCGACACTAAACAGAATCGAAAAAATTCGACTCAAAATCGACGCTAATTAGCGTCGATTTAACATCGAAATAGCATTCAAGTGGCAAGTTCGAAGCTAAATCACCGCTATTTTTGCATCGAACTAGCATCGTCACATTTCAAAGCAAATTTGCATCGAAAATAGCGTCGAAAATGTAGTTAGGTGAAAATATTTTTAAAATGGTGCACCTTTTTGCTCACGACGATTATATGCGATGCTAATTCGATGCTAATTTGACACAAAATCGACACAAAACTTATCGATGCAAATTCGTTGAAAATTTTTGATGCAAATTTGTTGCTAAAAGCTCTGAAATTTCCTATATATAGCCCACAACAGAATGTGTCAAAATATGAAAAAACATACAACTTAAATATGGATGGATGTATAACCGTATAGATTCGAATGGAGGGGGTTTCACAAGAGTTCATCAACAGAATTCAAACATTCATGGCTCAGACGGGTACTTTGTCCACGACTCAAGTGACCGGAGTGATGGTGTATCCGTGTCGGAAATGCAAAAATACTAGGATCTAGCTGGTTGATGATGTTGGTACGCATTTATTTAATAGAGGATTCACACCTGAATATTATGTTTGGTTATATCATGGGGAAGAAACTACTGATGGCGAAGAAGAGGATTCGAACAATGGTTTGGACGATGAAGCATAGTTATTTGGTTGTCTATTTCAAATGTATGAATATATATGTACAAAAATGTTTTAAAATAAAACATGTTTAATAGATCTTTTACAAGTTTCTCCTACATATATAACTTGAACATTAATTTATGAAAATTTTCGACTCAAAATCAATGCTAAATTGTTAGGTGAAAATGTTTTTTTAAATGGTGCATCTGTTTTTTTACGATGATAATATTCAACGCTAATTCGATGCAAAATCGATGCAAAACATGTCGATGCAAATTCGTTGCAAAATTTCGATGCAAATTGGTTGCTGAAATCTCTGAAATTTCCTATATATAGTTCACAACACCATAAGTCAAAAAAAAAAAAAAAAAAAAACTTCATTTTTTTTCTAAAAGCTCTTTTTCTAAAAGATTTTCTAATTTAACTATCTTAAGGGACAACATATACACATTACGAATTCTTTGTTGTCTATTTTAAATTAATGAGTATGTATTACAATATTCAAAATAAAACATGTTTAATCGATTTTTTTTGTCTCTCTTACATATATAACTATAACATTATATTCATGGAAAAAAATATCACTTAACAATAATATTCTATATATACCAAGTACATATAAATTTCCAAAATTTTAAATAGTTTTATATGGATTGCAAGTTATAGATTACACAAATGGATCATATTTGTTAGAGATTAGTTAATTGTAATCTCGAATTAGCGTCGATTTAGCAACAAATGTGCGTCGAACGAATTATAAATCGACACTAAATCGTTGCTAAACAACAAAAAAATTATACCCTAAATGTACATCTTTAAGTTAGCGTCGAATCGATACCAATTCAATGCTAAGTTAAATATGTGACACTTAGAGTATAGGGTATAGAAACTCCTCGTATAGACAAAAATATTTTAACTTAGCGTCGATTCGAAGCTAAATTCAAATAGTTTTCATTTAAATTTAAGCGGACACTGAAAAATATTTGGATTTAGCGTCGATTCGACGCTAAATCCAAATATTTTCATGTGAAATTTTACACGGACAAACGATTTTTTTGGATTTAGCATCGAGTTAGCGTCGAACCGCCAAATTGATTCTCCCAAATTTTGGTGACCGGTTAGCGTCGACTAGTGTTGACCCGCAATTCCTATAAATACGATCCCATCTCTCCCCTCTCACTTTGCTAATCTTCTTTCTCTCTCAACATCACTCTCTCTCTCTATCCATCCGTTTTTTGGAGCATAAGAAGGTATGTTTTTTAAGCTCTTTTTATAAGTTTTCATTATTAGAACTAGGATTGGAAGTTAGGTATTAGACATGAAATTTAGAATTAAGATTGAAAATTAGAAATTGATAGAATTTAGGAAATAAATATTTTCGTATGATTAGAAAAATATTTTTTGACATTTTAAACATATTTTTTTTATAGATGGTTCGACCACCTACGTACCAGCAGTTCTTTAGCGAGGATGGTATGATTCTAGGATATGGGAATTCTCGCCGTGGATCAAGTTCCCGATCTGTGGTCCAGTCTCGTGCACTGGCTTCACCACCTCCGCCATCTCAGCCATATCCGCACTATGTTTCTGAGGAACCCGACGATGAGGAACATGAACCTCCGCCTCCTATGATGCGGATTACGGAGTTTCTCCGGCAACCGGGCCGGGAAAAGCGGATTCATATATTGGATCCTGATAGGCCTCCAGGCACTTATTGGTATTTTAAATACAAATTTATATTTTTAAAAATTTATATATACCTAATTAATTTATATATTATAAAATTTATTTAAACACACATGTTTTTAAAACACACATGTGTGGTAAGTAATTTTAGTTATTTAGTTGTTTTAACTTTTAAATATTTATAAATTTATTTCTAATTACTAATGTTACGTATTTGTTTTTTTTTTCCAGCAAAAGTGGCATTGGAACGAGGTTCATACGAACACTGTGAGAGAGGCGTTCGAGAAGAAGGTGAAACTTCATCTCAACAGAGTTATGGGAAATTGGAAGAAGTCGTGGCGCGATAAAGGGAACGACGAGATGCCTTGAGGGATGGATCCCATGTTTGGCAGGACCTAGTACGATATTGAGAAGATCCCCATTTGATACTTATTTCTGGGAAGTGTTCGACATCCCGCCTGACGCCAGTCGCCAGTCGCCGAAGGAGATGGTCCTTTGATGTAGGGAGTAAGTTTTTTCCAAAATGAATGCAATAACCTAGCTGCAAGTGTACAACAGACGATTGTAGTATTTTATGATCGAATCTACAGAGATTTTGAATGCACAATAGAAATATGAATTAAGAATTAAACTAAGCAAAATCAGATTTTATGGGTTTTTGAATGCAAATAACTAAAAATAATTAAATAAAATCGGTGTAAACAATAAGAGAAAAGCGTTGGACTTTCAAGGATTTCTCAGGGATACACAGTTCCAATTATTCAGGAATAACTTTTAGAGGTAAATGACATCATCTTTCTTTCATCATAGAACTCAAATCACTATTTTAAGGCTAACATACTCTCGTAGCGATAACCATCTATGTCAAATCTATATTACTTCCTCCATTTCATAAAGAGTGTCATTGTAGAGTTGTTTTTTTCTTTCACAAAGAGTGTCATTCTACGTTTTCAATGTGAATTTTCGAATGCAATTCCTCTTTTATCCCTCATTAAAAGCTAAGAAATATTAAATTTAAATAATTGTTATTTAATTAATAGTGTATTGAATATGTGCATTTTGGTATATTTAAACGTTTTTTAATTTGCGTGAAATGTGTCAAAATGACACTCTTTGTGAAACGGAGGGAGTATTAATCAACTCTTGCAGTTAATAACATAAATAAACATGCAATTATTATCAAGTTCAATTGTTCATCTAATGCAGTAACTCAACTCTCGCAGGCTAAAGAATTAGACTCATCAAACATCATGATCAAAACAATAACGCAAGTGATGTTCAAGCCGAAAATGTTCTATAATCAATTCCTAGATGATCAGTAAAAGAACATGCAATAAAATCAGATCTAAATGAATGATTACTATGACTTAACAAAAGCGTCACTCTAATTATTAAACCCTATCTATCGAACCATGATGTTTCCCTTAATAAAATCCCCTATTACCCAACAATAAAACTACTCAGACATGAGTATGCAAACCAAAGAAAAAGTAGAAGAAAACATATTTATTAAGAGCAAGAGGGTTCAGAAATTTTTTCCGTAGAGGTACAAGATGTGAGATCTTCTCCCTTATCGAACAATAGCAAAAGAAACTACATGTTTTTGGTGATGAAAATAACAAGATCAATCTTCAAGAGGATGAGGAAGACTTGGTTTTTTCGTGACTGCTATGGTCTTTATATATTGTAGGGGTCGAATTAGGTTTATTCCTTAATTTGGACCTTAGGAGATAAGATCGAAAAAAGAAAATTTCTTTTTTTTTCAGGAAGGGATATCAATCGCAGTAGGCTGGTCGATCGATCGCCTCACAAATCTTATTCTCTAGAAAAAGTTATGGATGTTCGATCGATCAGCCTTTATGCTCTGGACTTGCTTCTCCTCAAATATTCATCGATCAGTCTTTAGTAAATCGAGGCATATCTTGAGATCGCACCGTTGGATTTTCACGATCTAATATGGAAATTGAAACTAACACTCCCATCTATCTGGTGGAAAAATTTGAGCTTGATCCAATGGTGGAAAGGTTTCCATCTGATGCGAAACATTTGTTGCTCAAGATCTATCATATCTTCAAAATGCTTGTTTTGCATCATTTTTGTTTCAAATTGCTCCAATTTCCTGTAAAGACTATAAGGTCCACAAAAACACTAGAAACAATAATAAAATACCAAAACCAAGTCATTTCTTTATTAAAAACGTATTTAAAACATAATAGAAATCAGTAAAATCTATGATATATCAACTCCCCCAGACTTAAACCTTTGTTTACCCTCAAACAAACAACAGCTCACGTTTAGAAAAGAGGTTTAAAAGTCACGAGAACTCACATATATTTAAGATCATAGTTTTGATTCCTTAACCTGTAATCCACATACAAACAAAGTTAATTTAGAACATCCTCATCTTATCCCACCATGACCTTCGCAAGCCTTGTCCATTATAAATCCCAAGCTTGCAAAAATCTTAACTTCACATCATTTGACTCTCTACATTCATTAAATATTGCATGAACTTTTTCAATAAAAGATGTTATTTAGGGTAGACGGAGGTAGGAGTTAAAAATGCTATTTAGTGGTGGAGTTAAAGGTGTTTAGGGTTACCAGATGTTTTGGAAGTTGCAAGATATTATGCTAAACCGCAAAAGAGAACGGACCTTTTGATGCCCACAGTTTTCCAATCACTAGATGCCTAACTCCCCAAGACTTAGACTTTTCTCCAAGAGTCACTGCAAATCACTGTAAATCACTGTAAATGCTCCACATCTCTTCCCATTGATCCTTGATGTTTCATGAGATTTTTATTGACCTTGAGACTCCTATTATTGATCAATTTCCTTTCTCTTTTGCTTTTCACATTTTTTTTTTTTTTAAATTTGAAAGGGGGAAATTGATCTATTGAAACATGTAGTCTCAAAGACACGAAAATTACCATGACGTATGCAAATCTCAGGAAGAACCAAACTCTCGAATCAAAATCAATGTACTCCACCAAGTATCCCCAATCCCTGCATCTGTAGTGACTGGAAACTGTATCAATCCTTTTTTTCTCCGACGTTTTTACACATATCTGCACATATGACAATGAAGACAAGAATGTGCGAGGTCTGAAAAGAGGCAAGGGTTTAAGGTGGGGCACCAACTAAAAATGAGCTGGCCATTCACGATCAACAGAGAGTGGTAAAAAGGAATAAGAAGTCATGAATGTTTGGTTCGTTTTCATGATCTAAAATCTTTAAATAGAAAATTTAAGTCAGGTTAGAAGTCAATATAATATAGTCAAAATCAGATTCATCAAGATAAATGCAAACTGAAATTTTCTGGGGGGGGGGGGGGGAGTCCAGTCATGGGATTTCTGAATCGTCTGTCTGAATAACCCTGCTGCAACGGTCACTGAGTCTCATAATCAAAGCGTCTGTTCCGAGAAAATGTCATAATTTCCTACAAATTTGACTTAATAAAACAATTTATCTAATATTTTTTTTTAAATTACTCGATAAAAGCTAAAAACAAACCAAAAGAAAACAAACATCGTCAGATAACGAGGAACTCTCCCCCAGACTTAAATCGCACCGTCCCGGAGTGAATTTAAATTGGAGAAAGTCATAATCAAATTGAAGAATATTGAAAAAATGGATAGAAGATGATACCTCGATGATCCTTCAGAGATTGCATTCCAATTGGTGACACAATTTTTTTTTTTTGAAATCAGAAAAATTCGAATTTTGACCTGTATGTTGATCGATCAATCGCAGCTTGCAATCTTGCTTCAATCGTTTGTTTCTGAAACACTAAACTTGTTTAAAAACCAAACAAAGTAAAATAAAACTAAAATACTTACCAATGAGTCACCTCCCACTAAACGCTTTTATTTTAAAATCGTTTAGCTCAACTTGGATGCTATTTTCTAGGCGTGAGGAGAATTGTCTAAGAAATTCGGTGTTTCCTTAGATTCTTCGGTGTTGCTTCTCGTTCTCTTCCTTCCACCCTTCGTTGTGCTGGTGTAAACGATAAAATCACACATGAGATGTTTCTCAGCTTTCTTGTTAGGAATAGCTTCATAGAAGACCTTTTTGTCCACTTAGGAGAATGAAATTCGTTTATTAGGCATGTCAATGACTGCACCAACCGTGGCAAGGAATGGTCTCCCAAGTAGTATCGTCATATCAACATTGCTATCTACGATCAAGAAATCTGTAGGAATGAAGGAGTTCCCTATTTGGATGTCGAGGTCATAGACAATTCCAAGGATATTGGCTGTAGATGAATCCGCCAATTTCACAGACAGGTTTGTTGTTGCGATGTTTGACAATCCTAATTTATTTGCATCAATTCTTGACATAACACTCATGCATGCTCCAGTATCACACATACTATCTTCAAATGGAATTCCTCTGATTGAAAAAGAGATAATAAACTTCCCCAGATCTTCTTTCTTTGCAAGTTTCTTCAGGGATGGTTTTATCATTCTCCTTGTCTTGTTGAACAGTTTCTTGATATCATTTCTGGATTCTCTGCTGGAGTGGAAGAAGTCTTCCAAGGGATACTTGTCCCATGCTTGATCGAATTTAACATCAGGTGGAATCCTTTGCACCAAATTCTCGAAAATCTCCAAGACTTCTTTTTTTATGGATCTCTTGAATCACTTCTGGCGGAATGCATTACATGTGTCAGAACTAGAATCAGAGTCAGAAGATTCAAAAGTTAGTTTTTTTATTAAGAATCCAATCAATCATATTCAAGCTAATTTCAGGTTCATCTTTTTATTTCTTCACAAAGAGATCGACAATCACGCCAACAGTCTCTGAATTTTTGTCAACTTGAGCTTCAAGCTTCTTTTCAAGGTTTGAGAGATTGTTAACCTCCTTGCTCATTCCAGCAACCTTCCCAAGAATATCTTGATAGATACCATCCACTTTGAACCCAAGATCAAAGACGCTTTTGTCATTTGCAGAAAATTTTACATCCAGGTTTTCCACACGAGTAGAGAGTTCAGAAAGTGTCGTCTCTATTGTTTCAACACCTCATTCGAGCTGAGTATGACTGTTGTCCACATCGAATTCCAGTCTAAAGACGTCCTTACCATTCTATTGGATATCCATCACGTTCTTCTTTACCTTTTGCTTCGATAAATTGGAGCTGCTTGTCTATTTTTTGTACGTGAGACGAGAGATTATCAAACTTATTGCTAAAATCAGTACACATCTTGTCCATCTCGGTACTGAGTTCAGCATACATCATTCGCTGGTGATCCAGATATTCGTTCATCATCAGCTCAATCCGTCGCTCGTATGCATGTTGACGAGGATGCATTGGGTTGAACTGATTTTGGAATTATTGGTGAAGAAGGCGATGTTGGAATTGCCTTAGTTGCGCCACGGGTGCTGGCTGGAAATAGCCACTGCGAAGATCCTGTGGGTAACCGAATGGGTGTGGTAATCCCATATTTCCGACTAAAAAGTGTGGCGTAGCAATCTCGTTGAGACTTTCAGAGTAGTCAAAATCTCCCATGTTTCTTTCTCAAGTGAAATCGCCTGAAACACAAAACAAGGAAAGATTTTGGAGTTAGTAATATAAAGAAAATAAGACTTAGAAGAAATTCTTAATCTAAAATTAATGGCACGGAAAAAGTATCCAGCAACAGCGCCAAAAATTTGATGTAGGGAATAATTTTTACCTAAAATGAATGCAATAACCTAGCTGCAAGTGCACAGCAGACGATTGTAGTATTTTAGGATCGAATCCATAAAGACTTTAAAGCACAATAGAAATATTAATTAAGAATTAAACTTAGCAAAATCAGATCTTTATGGGGTTTTGAATGTAAATAAGTAAAAGCAATTAAATAAAATTGGTGTAAGCAATAAGAAGAAAGCGTTGGATTTTCAGGGATTTCCCAGAGATTCACAGTTCGAATTATTCAGGATTAACTTTTAGAGGCAAATGACATCATATTTTTTTCATCCTAGAACTCAAATCACTATTTTAAGGCTAATCTACTCTCGCAGCGATAACCATCTATTTCAAATCTATATTAGTAATCAATTCTCGCAGTCAATAACATAAATAAACATGCAATTACTAATAAGTTCAATTTTTCATATAATGCAGTAACTCAACTCTCGCACGCTAAATGATGCGCTTATCCATGAGGAGATTACATCTGTCGACTACAAGTCTACCGAATACAAGTATGCCAAATACAAGTTTGCCAAATACAAGTCTGCCGACTACAACTCTGCCGAATACAAGTCTGCCAACTACAACTCTGCAAACTACAATTCTGGCATCCATAGTTGTTGAAGAGATAACAATTCTGCCATCCGCTTTTGTTGAAGAAGAGATAGAAGTAACAGAGTCGGAGACGCACAACCAAGTGGAACCTCCGGTTTTACCTCTTGGACCGGTGACAAGAGTTTGGGGACAAAAGTTGAAACGGCTTATCGACTTGTTCATCACGGGAACGTTTAATGAGGTCTTCTAAGGCGCAATGCAAGCCAAAGACGAGTCAAAGTTTGTTCTCTTGGTCCAGCAAAAGTAAATGCAATATTTTGACGACGAAGAGTTATTAGACTGAATTCTAAGAGTTGCTTTCACAAGTCAAACTCTTAATAAGTGTTTTATTTATTTCTTCTTTATTTTCTAGAATAAGCTTCTTCTATTTATATGAAGTTGTAGACATTTGAGGGAGGAAGTTTTGATTAATAAAGTTTATGAGATTGTTCATCTCATTTGGTTCACTTCGAACTGCCTTTGGTTAGGTGAGAATCGGATTCTCAAAAGTTTCTTGGATAGTATCGGCGAGTTTCTACTCTCATCATGGTGTCCAGCGTTTTACCCCCAACGGATTCAACCCCTAGTTCGATCCTGGAACGATTGCTACTTCTTCCTCTTACGCGTATTTGGAGGTGCCCGTAGAGGCGTGTATCAATTCTTGGTATCAGAGTTTTGGCTAGGCGATTGATCGTATATCCCTATTTATTTCATCATATTATTTTATTTTTATTTTTTAATTTTCGTATTTGTATTTTGGAAAACAAAAAAAAGAAAGAAAAAAAGAAAGAAAAAAGAAAAAAAGAAAAATGTTTGTTCATATTCTAAGCGACGCCATTGTTGAAGCAAAGAAAAAGAAAAAGATTTCAAATTATCTATATTCTCGAAAGATTCGGATTGGAGTTAAAGTTACGATTAAAGACTCATCATCTACTCTCTACGGAAGACTCCGACTGTGCATATTTGGGAGATTTGGCTTTTGTTCTAGATCGAACGACAACCCCAAAACCTTTCTTTCAAGTAAGTGGTCCATTTTTTAACCCTTTTGAGCCTACCTATACATCTTGCGGAATTTTTTTGTTCACATCAACCTATTTCTATAACCCAATTTCTTTCAATTCAAATCCTAACCCCACAAACAGAAATTTTTCTTACGGACACAAGTCTAGCTTCAGCCACTTTGCTAGCTTAATTCATGGGTTTTTGAGCGATTTAGTACTTATCTCGGCTGGAAAATATTTTAGTTGAGAACCTTACGACGAGCATCTTTAAAGAACACAAAAGAGAGAGAAAACACGTGAGGGAGCGAAACACTCGAGAGTAAACACGCGAGCAAAGATTTTTCTTTTATTATTTTTGCTTTCTTCTAACCTTTTTGCAGGAAAACTCATGGCTGACAATCAAATAGAAGAGATGCGAGCAATGTTTGAAGATTTAGTGCAGCGTTTAACTCGACTTGAGGGTGAACGTGAGGGTAATCGGATACAAGCACCTCAACCTCTAAACCAAATTCTTGAAGATGGTGGTGAGCAACAAAATCAAGGAGGTGGAAGCACAAAACTTCAGTTTCCAACATTTCTCGGGAAACCAGATCCGGAGAGCTACTTGGATTGGGAGACTCGAATGGATTATATTGTCTCGTGCTATGGCTATGATGATCAAAGGAGACAGCTTGTTGCGGTGGCACAATTGCAGGGATTTGCTTTGACTTAAACTGTCACAAACAGAATCCGAAAGAATCTGACACTTATTCGTTCTTGGAAAGAGGTAAAGAACATCATGAGAAGTCGATTTATACCACCTTATCACACCAAAAATATCCATAGACAGCTACAACAACTCTTGCAGGGAAGCCGCAGTGTCGAAGAATAACGAATGGAGATGGATCGTCTCATGACTCGATTGGGTATGATAGAAGATGAAAACAACACCAAGGCACGGTTTATGGCTGGTTTGCGACCTGATATTTCCCGCAAAGTTGGACTCTACACATGTGATACTTTGGAAGAGATGGTTAACTATACTGTTTTGGTGGAAGAGAACATCAAAGAAAAGAGAAACAATCGAGGTTCAACTTGGAAAGGAGACCATTTCAGAAATGAAGATAAAGGAAAGGGAAGAATTTTTTAGAAGCCTTTTTCAAACAAGACTAAGGAGGATAAGGGAGTTGAAACTTCATATAAGAATGATGGAAAGATTCCTATGAAGAAAACACGTGACATTGAGTGCTTCAAATGTCGAGGAAGAGGACATATGGCTCGAGAATGTCCTAATGCACGAACTATCATCATAAGAGAGGATGGAACTTATGATTATAGTGAAGATAAGGCACGTGGCCATGATAATTCAGAAAGTAACCGAGAAGAATATCCAGAGATTGGAGAGATGTTGGTTACAAGAAGAGCACTTATCGTTCAACCAAGGAATGATGAGAATGAGCAGCGACAAAATAAAGGTGTGTCTTCTCATCATTGATAGTGGTTCTTTCACTAATGTTGCAAGTTCTTACCTAGTTCAGAAGCTGAAACTTCCTATAACGAAACACCCAAGTCCTTACAACTTGCAATGGCTTAATCATGATGGAGGCATGGAGGTGGCTGAATAAGTGGAAGTTCTTTTCAAGATTGGTCGATATAAAGACAAGGTTACTTGTGATGTAGTGGATATGTAGGCTGGTCACATACTTCTTGGGAGACCATGGCAATATAATCGCGAGACTATACTTAATGGCCGAGCCAATAAGTATACCGTTCTTCACAACTGAAAAAAGTATACTGTAACACCACTTTCGCCTCAAGAGATCCATAAAGATATGGTTTAATTGGCAAAGCTGCAAAAGAAGGAAAATCGACAAAGTAAAAAGGAGAGTAAGGAGCCAGCAGCCAATGGAGAGCAAAAGGGTCTGAAAAATAAGATCACCTTCTTTAGTAAGGCTCGGGAGGTGGACAAAATATTGCTGGAAGGAAGGGAAGTGTTACTTTTAATTTATAAGGAGAATTTTCTTAATGTTAATGAGCTTGATAACACTTTACCTACTAATATCTCATCTCTTTTGCAGGAATATTAGGATGTGTTTCCAGAAGATATTCAATCCGTGGAATAGAGCACCAAATTGACTTAGTCCCTGGAGTTCCTCTTCTCAACCGACCTGCTTATCGGGCAAACCGTGAGGAGAAAAAAGAGGTTCGGCGACAAGTAGAAGACTTGATGACAAAAGGATATGTTAGAAAAAGTCTAAATCCTTGTGTTGTTCCGGTGCTTCTTGTGCCCAAAAAAGATGGTTCGTGGCGAATGTGTGTTGATTGTCGCGCCATCAACAACATAACAATCAAATACGGTCATCTGATTCCCCGACTAGACGATATTCTTGATGAGTGGAGTGGTTTTATCGTGTTCGCTAAAGTTGATCTCAAGAGTGGATACCATAAGATTCGGGTCAAGGAAGGTGATGAATGGAAGACAGCATTTAAGACAAAGCAAGTGTTGTATGAGTGGCTTGTGATGACATTTGGTCTTAGTAACTCTCCATCAACATTCATGCGGCTAATGAATCATGTTCTTCGAGAATACATCAGTAAGTTTGTTCTTTTATACTTCGATGATATTTTTGTTTATAGCCAAAATTTGCATGAAGGTGTTCTTCATTTAAAGAAGCTTTTTGAGGTCTTTTACGAAAAAAATGCTTGTATGCTAACCTAAAGAAGTGTGTTTTCTGTCAAGAGAATTTGGGTTTTCTTGGATTTGTGGTTAGTTCGCAGGGAATTAGAGTTGACGAAGAGAAAACTAAGGCGATTCAGGAATGGCCTACACCAACAAATGCGAACCAAGTGAGGAGTTTCCATGGTTTGGCCAGTTTTTATAGAAAGTTTGACAGAGATTTCAGCTCAATTGCAGTCCCACTAACCGAAATCAACAAGAAGGATATGAAATTCAAGTGGGAGGATAGACAAAAAAATGGAGTTTGATTAGCCCAAAGAAAGACTAACCATCGCTCCGGTATTAGTTTTGTCTAATTTTGCTAACACTTTTGAAATTCAGTGTGATGCTTCATGTATAAGTATTGGTGCTGTACTTATGCAAGGAGGAAGGCCCGTGGCTTACTTCAGCGAAAAGCTCAATGGTTCAACTCTGAACTATTCAACCTATGACAAAGAGCTGTATGCTTTGGTGAGGGCACTTGAGACATGGCAGCACTATCTTCTTGCTAGGGAGTTTGTGATCCATTATGATCATGAAACTTTGAAATACATCAAAGGACAAACAAAGCTGAACCGAAGGCATGCAAAATGGATATAATTCATTGATCTTTTCCGTACACAATTCAGTACAAGAAAGGTAAAGAAAACGTAGTGGCTGACGCACTTTCTCGAATGTACATTGAATCTTGGTTTTGAGCATCTTAAGGAATTGTACACTACAAGAAAACAGGGGATGAGCGACTCCCAAAAAAGTCCCAAAATGGTCACAAATCGATGATTTGTGACTACTTAGTGACTAAAATAAGTGGTCGCAAATTGTTGGTCGCAAAATACAATAGTCGGAAAGTAGTCACAAATGGAGGACTAAAGTGTGACTGTTAATTTTTGTCGTATATATACGACCACTTTGAGACCAATAATAATAGTCATATATTAAAGATTACTCTATGACAGAGTTTGGTAGTCGTACTTTTGAGACTAAGTTGTGACTGCTTTTATAATAAGAAAATTGTTTTATAAATATGAATATGTAATATATAATAAAATTAATAAAATTATATTTTAAAAAAAAATAGAAAACAATAATAAAAAAGAAATGAAATATAAAATATGAAACATATACATATCTTAAAACATAAAATATCATTACACAACTCAAAAATTTCTAATCACCTAACTTCTATTCTAAAATGATAAAATATCATTACATATCCAATTTGTTCGACTCCAAAGACATACACTTTGGCTGCAGTAAGAAAAGGAAGAAGAAACAACATGAATTGATTTTACTTTATGACACAGCAGATCACTTTCTTCTTGAACTCGGTCTCTTTTCTCTGGCCATTCTTTCTACAAAGAGAAAACACAAAAACTCAAAAGAACTGCTCTTAATTGCAAAAACCCATGAAGTGAATCTGATGAGACCCTATAATCAATTGAAATACTCACCGTAGCTTGAACGTTTGCTGGAGACTCATCGTTGGGATATGATACTCAACACAATATTGAGACAGTAGGAAATAAACCAACCTGCGTAGTGACACAAAGCCACAAAGGGTGTGTGCTAATTGAGTTTTCCCAGACCTTATGAACAAGCCGGACCTTCTGTATAATTGATCTTCCAAACTAAAGATTTAAAAACAATTCCAAGCATTTAGGTATTTAGATACTAAAAAGAAAATGTTGGAACATCAACATACCTGAAAAATTGATTTCTCATATGAACTAATTGTTTGCTCAAATATGTAAGAGAGAGAATCATCCCATGTTACAAGCATTTCGTAAATCAAGCACTTCACCTGAGGAACGAAAAAGTAAGAAGAGCCATCCTTGCTATTTACAGCAGAGTATTCGTTGAAATCAATATCTGGAAAACCATAGGCCGTCACCATAGCCGATTCATCTGTGAGGAATCTGCAGAAGTTAGTTAGCTTAACTGCTTCAAGTCAAATGTATCACTTTAGAACTAAACATACTAAGTACAAAAGCAAAAACTAAACAAACTAAGTACAAAAGCAAAAAAAAAAGCCTACGTTTTTCTCGTGCTATGTCCCTTGGAGTCAATTGAAGACGGATGAACGAAAGAGAGTACGTTCCCAATTCCAAAAACCCCATGGGATTCCTTTACATAGAGTGATTTATAAGAAGGCTTCACAGTTTCCGTGGAGGCACTGCCACCTACAAATTCAAACACAATATCAATCTGATTAACATGTCTCCATTCACAAAATCCAAAAAAATAAAAGGTAACAGGCAATCGAAGATACGAAAAATCCGTACTTGAAATCGCAAGAAGCCACTAGATGACTTGGGAGGATTAGTCTTCAATTCGTCTATGATTCTAGCCACAGCTGGACTTTCTGTACCTGGAGAGAGAAACGAGGAGTAACAGAACAGAAAGTCAACTATGATTCTAGCCACAGCCATAACAGAGCCAATACGACATTGCAGAATACGCACAGACCCGAGACCATCATTAACCAAGATCCGCAAAATCTCGCTGACCCTAGCCATCGGAATCTCATCCGACAGAATCATCGAAACCGAAATCTCCGATTACGGATCTACATCCAACCAGAGGCTCTCGGAGATGCAGGCAAAGGGGTCTGGAGCTCCGGAGAACCAGCGGAGGCGAGCAGTGGAGGCGGAGGGATTTTGGTTGCGATGGAATTGGATTTCAAACGGGTTTGAGATGTGGGAGGGGGAGGAGGCTTAGGTGAGGTTTACTTTTTCTTGGCCATCGGTTTAACTCCGGCGACGGAGGACAGAACCGACGCCGGTGAGCTAGATCTGAGAAGCATGGGTGTGGAGAAGGAGAGCTTTTCTTTTCTTTTCTTTTTTTTGTGTTGATAATTTTTTTTTCTTCGAATGTTGGTATTTGTTTAGCAGAGTTATTTTTGGCAAAAATTAAAAAGAGTCTCATATTAGTCGCATATTAATTTTTGGTGGGATAAATACCCGCCTAAAATTTTACCAAAAGCCCAAAATTTTCAGAAAAATTTATATATTAGTAAAGTAGTCCAAATCAAGTTAGTAGAAAATTAGCCGCAAATAGGAGATGACAGTAGCAAAGTAGTCACAAAGTGTAACTGTTTTGTGACATTTTTTATGAGTCACAAATCTAAACCCTAAACCCTAAACATTTAGAACCAAAAAATTGATACACATGCTTAACCAATCAGTCTTTTATATTTCTTAAGTATATGCTTCAGTATATAGTGTTAACTAATACTAATTAAGTAAATTTTGAAAAAATTTAAACTTTAACAAATATTATATTGAAAACACATCTAGTTTATCTTAAGACATGTTATGGATGATACAAATATTAGTTCTTCAAATTGAAAGTTAAAAGTTTTCACTATTATATAATATATTTAGTGTAACAAGTAGTTAAAATCTATGTAGATACTTAAAACTAATATATTTACCATTATCTTTTGTTGAATTTTAAAAAACCATACGGATGAGTTGGTAATCGGAAGCAAAACAGTCACACTTTCAAATTACCGTCGCGAATTAGTAGCAATTTTGGGACTATTTTGCTACTACATTTTCTGACTAATACAAGAGTCGCAAGTTTGGGACTATTTTGCTACTACGTTTTTTGATAACAGTAGCAAAGTAGTCACAAAATATAACTGTTTTGTGACATTATTTTATGAAGCACAAATCTATACCCTAAACCCTAACCATTTAGAGCAAAAAACTGATACATATACATTTGCAATCAATCTTTGTTCTATTTCTTAAGTATATGTTTCAGTATATAGACTAAACTAATACTAATTAAATACAATTTTGAAAAATATTCATCTTGAACAAACATTAGATTGAAAACTTATGTAATACATATAAAAATATGTTATATAAGATGCAACAATAGTTCACCAAATTAAAAATTCAAAGTTCTCACTATTATATAATATATTTAGTGTTAAAAGTTGTTCAAATCAGTCTACATACTTAAAACTAATATTTTTACAACTTTCTTTGTTGAATTTCCAAAAATCATACGGATGAGTTGGTAAACGGTAGCAAAACAGTCACAATTTTGGGACTGATTTGCGACTACATTTACTGACTAAAAATATAGTCGCAAAAGAGTCTCACTTTGCGACTACATTTACACAGTCGAATAATAGTCTCAATTCAGTCACTAATTTAAGACTAAACAATGACTGAACAATTCGGTCGTAAATATGCGACTGATTTGTTTCTTTATCTTTCGTAGTCGTTCATTAGTCGCAAAGTGGTCCCAAAACAGTCGCAAAATTTTGCGACCGAAAAAGCAGTCACAAAAAGTAGTCACTCATCAGTTGTTTTCTTGTAGTGGTATTCTCTTGATCCAGATTTTCGTGATACATTTGCTGTTTGTTCTGAGGCTAGTTTTGGAAAGTTCTATTTTCTTAATGGATTCTTGTTCAAAAAAAATCAGTTGTGCATTCCAAAAGGATCTGTCAGAGAACTCTTAGTTAGAGAAGCACATTCTGGTGGTCTCATGGGACAAACTTGCTGTTTTGCATGAACATTTTTATTGGTCTAAGATGAGAATGGATGTTGAACGCGTGTGTGATCAATGCATTAGTTGCAATAAATCAAAGTCTAAAGTTCGCCCACATGGTTTATACACTCCTTTATCAATTCCTCATGCTCCTTGGACTGATTTATCTATGGATTTTTTTTAGGTTTGCCTAGAAGTAAAGGAGGAAATGATTCTATTTTTGTTGTTGTTGAACGGTTCTCGAAAATGGCACATTTTATACCATGTGCTAAGACTAACGATGCATCTCACATTGCTCATTTGTTTTTTCAAAGAAGTTGTTAGATTGCATGGTGTGCTTAAGACAATTTTTTCTGATCGAGACAGCACGTTTGTTAGCCACTTTTGAAGGACCTTGTGGAAACAACTCGACACTAAGCTTTGCTTCTCCACCACTTGTTATCCTCAAACCGACGGATAAAAAGAAGTGGTGAACAGAACTTTGGAGTCATGTTAAGATTTGAAAACTTGGGAAAAATGCTTGCCTCATGTTGAATTCGCTTATAATTGTGGTAGACGAAACTAGCACAATTGAATTTGTCGAGGATTTGTTAAGGGAAACTGAAACTTCTGCGCATAAACCACAAAATGAAGATCCAAAGATGGTTTTATTAAACTGTTTCGAGAAGTTTTTCGTACAAGAGTTTGAGAGCAAAAAGTCTAGGGTTTTGCTAAGTAAATTGCGGATCTCTTTCTCAAAGGATGTACATGAGTATTTATACAAGTCTAAGTCAGTTAGGACTATCCCTAAATGATAAAGGAAAACTTCCTTTTTCTTCGAAATTTCCTTTTTTCTTGGATTTGTCTAAGTCGGTCTGGTTTTATGGGCCTTCGTCTTGGGTTTGCATCGATGCAGTCTTGATTTAGATCGGAGCCCATTTCTGCGAGTCGGCCCAACATCTGAACCTACGGATCGGTCCATCGCTGGGACGTATGAATCGGTCCAGCGTTGAAGCCCACGGATCGGCCCATCGCCGGGACGTATGGATCGGCCCAGCATTGAGGCCCATGGATCACCCCATCGCTAGAACGTATGGATCGGCCCAGCGTTGAAGCCCACGGGTTGTCTTCGTTGCTTGATGGGTTGATTTGGCTTCCATGGTTCGATCCATTCCAACACTTAGTCATTTTTTTAACTGTTGATCTCGAGGGTGGAATCTGGCCCCAGCAATAATCGTTCTAAGCATTCCGCTACAGAGTTTTCTCCATTTGAGGTTGTTTATGGTTTTAATCCGCTAACGCCTCTAGATTTGTCTCCATTGCCTACTGTAGAAACTTTAAGCATGGATGGGCAAGAGAAGGCAGATTTCGTGAAGAAACTTCATGAGAAGGCTCGAGCAAACATAGAACGGCGAACTGAACAATATGTGACAAAAGCTAACAAAGGCAGGCATAAGGTTGTGTTTCAGCCTGGAGATTGGGTTTGGCTTCATTTGAGGTCTGAGTGTTTCCCTCAACTTCGTAAATACAAGCTGAATCCTAGAGGAGATGGACCATTCCAAGTGATTGAACGCATAGAAGACAACGCATATAAGTTGGATTTGCGCGGTAAACTCTCTATTTCAAATACTTTCAATGTCACTGATTTGTCTTCTTTTAATGTAGGTGATCAAGATTTGAGGACAAATCCTTCACAAGGGGGAGGGAATGATGCGGTCATCCATGAGGAGATTACAAGTCTGCCGACTACAAGTCTGCAGAATACAACTATGCCAAATACGAGTCTGCCAAATACGAGTCTGCCGACTACAACTCTGCCAAATACAAGTCTGCCGACTACAACTCTGCCAACTACAACTCTGCCATCCATAGTTGTGGAAGAGATAACAACTCTGCCATCCGATTTTGTTGAAGAAAAGATAGAAATAACAGAGCCGGAGACGCGCAGCCAAGTGAAACCTCCGATTTTACCTCTTGGACCGCTGACAAGAGTTTGGGGACAAAAGTTTAAACGGCTTATCGACTTGTTCATCACGGAAACATTTAATGAGGTCTTTTCAGGCGTAATGCAAGCAAAAGACGAGTCAAAGATTGTTGGTCCAGCAAGAGTAAATGCAATGTGTTGAAGACGAAGAGTTATTAGACTGAATTCTAAGAGTTGATTTCACAAGTCAAAATCTTAATAAGTGTTTTATTTATTTCTTCTCTATTTTCTAGAATAAGCTTCTTCTATTTATATGAAGTTGTAGACATTTGAGTGAGGAATTTTGGATTAATAAAATTTATGAGATTGTTCATCTTGTTTGGTTCACTTCGAACTACCTTTGGCTAGGTGAGAATCGGATTCTCAAAAGCTTCTTGGATAGTATCGACGAGTTTCCGCTCTCGTCGTGGTGTCCGGCATTTCACCCCGCCCAATGGATTCAACCTCTAGTTCGATCCTGGAACGATTGCTACTTCCTCCTCTTATGCGTATTTGGAGGTACCCATAGAGGCTTGTATCACTAAAGAATTAGACTCATCAAACATCATGATCAAAACAATAACTCAAGTGATGTTCAAGCCGAAATTGTTCTATAATCAATTTTTAGATGATCAGTAAAGGATTATGCAATAAAATCATATTTAGATGAAGGATTACTATGACTTATCAAAAGCGCCACTCTAATTATTAAACCCTATCTATTAAACCATGATGTTTTCCTTCGAAAATCTCCTATTACCCAATAATGAAACTACTCAGACATGAGTATGCAAACTAAAGAAAAAGCAGAAGAAAACATATTTATTAAAAGCAAGAGGGTTCAAAACACTTCCCTGTAGAGGTACAAGATGTGAAATCTTCTCCCTTATCGAACAAAAGCAAAAGAAACTACAGGTTTTTGGTGATGAAAAGAACAAAATCAATCTTCAAGAGGATGATGAAGACTTGGTATTTCCATGATTGATGTGGTCTTTATATAGTGTAGGGGATGAATTAGGTTTATTTATTTGGGCCTTAGGAGATAAGATCGAAAAAAAAAAATTTCCTTTTCAGGAAGGGCGATCGATCGCAGTAGGCTGATCGATCGATCACCTCACAAATCTCATTCTCCATAAAAAGTTGCAGATTTTCGATCAATCGATCCAGGGGGAGGGGGCGGAGGGGGGGGGGGGGGGGTGGCCGATCGATCAGCCTTTATGCTCTGGACTTGCTTTTTCTCGAACCTTCATCGACTAGTCTTCAGTAAATCGAACATATCTTGAGATCGCACCGTTGGATTTTCACGATCTAATATGGAAATCGAAACTAACACACCCATATATCTGGTGGTAAAATTTGAGCGTGATCCAACAGTGGGAATGTCTCCATCTGATGCGAAAAATTTATTGCTCAAGATCTATCATATCTTCAAAATGCTTGTTTTGCATCATTTTTTGTCTAAATTGCTCCAATTTCCTTCTGTAAAGACACTAATTTTTTTTAAAAAAAACACTAGAAACAGGCATAAAATGCCAAACCCAAGTAATTTTTTTTATTAAAAACCTATTAAAAACATAATAAAACTGGTTAAATCTAAAGTAAATTTGGAAAAATACCCTACAAGGAAATTTTGTTTTGAAAACTACACCTTTATTTATTTTATTTTTTAAACTACACTTTTTATAAGTGAATTGATTAAATTATGCATATTGAGTATTTATAATTATTTTAATATTTAAATTAAAACAATTAAAGAAAAATAAAAATATGTGTGAAGAAAAGAATTATTTGTTTTAAAAAAAACTCAACAATTATTCAACTTTAATTTGTTTTTCTTTTTAAATAATACACGTAGTTTTAGTATTCAATTTACAGATTGAATTCATCATAAAACAAAATTAAAAAATGTGAGAACGGAATTATTGTTTGCAATGTTGTTAAGCAAATTTTATCTTTATACAAGATTCATAAAAGGGGGATTTTGAAAACTACCCCAAATTTTATAACAAATTTGAAAACTACACTTAATCTTATAGAAATTTGAAAACTATACTTTTTATTATATTAAAGTACGTAAATACCCCTATATATATTTAACTCTTTATTATATTAATAAATTTAATTAAAAATAACTTTAAATTATTTAATTTAAATTCAAAATTATGTTGAAACTAATTAATTTTCAGTTCTAAATTTTAATTTCGTATTTAAATATATATTTCTATAAAATATATTGTCAATTAATCAATATCTAAAATATAAAATTTTGATTAAATAAAAATAATTAGTCATCTCGACTTGTTTTAAAACAGTCGACTTATATTTTGGTTGGTTGATTTTTTACTTTGTCGACTTATTTAAACCATTGACTTATTTTATTATTTCATCGACTTAATTTTATCTTTCACCGACTTATTTTAAACAGTCGATTTTTATTTTGATTGATTGATTTTTTACTTTGTCAACTAATTTAAACTATTGACTGATTTTTTTATATTCATCGACTTAATTTGTTTTTCACCGACTTATTTTAAACAGTCGACTTGTATTTTGGTTGGTTGAGTTTTTACTTTATCGATTTATTTAAACTGTTGACTTATTTTTTATGTTTGTCGGCTTAATTATTTTTTTGCCGACTTATTTTAAACTGTCGATTTAAATTTTGCATAGTTGATTTTTTATTTGTCGACTTATTTAAACCGTTGACTTATTTTTTAATCTTCGTCGACTTAATTTTTTTAATTCATCGGCTTATTCTAAAAGAGTCGATTTATATTTTTGTTATTTGATTTTTTACATTGTCGACTTATTTAAACCATTGACTTAATTTTTTTGTTCATCGACTTAAATTTTTTTTCGTTGATTTATTCTAAACTGTCGATTTATATTTTGGTTGGTTGATTTTTTACTTTGTCAACTTGTTTAAACCATTGACTTAATTTTTATTTTCGTTGACTTAACAAATTATATCTATATTAATTAAATTTATAATTATAAATTAAATTTTAAATTATAAAATGTAAATTCATAGTTATTTTTTTATAAAATTAGTATTTTTTTAAGTTCGTTGTTAATTTAAATTAATTAAAAAAATATTAGCTAACATTTAAAAAAAAATCAAATAATCAGAATTTTTTGGTTATTTTTTCTGAAATTTTAAAATTGACTAGGGACAAAAATGTCATTTTAACAACAGAAGAAGATATATTTCAAATTTTTAAAAAAATTAGTATAGATTTCCAATTATTAATAAAATTGAGGATATACAATCCAATTTTCTCTTCATAAAATTGAAACTTCTTAGAGAGAAATTTTAAAATATTTATAAGATTTTTGACTTGTTATTTTAAAATATTAATTAAATAATATATATTTATCTCAACATGAATAATAATATTTTCGAATTTGAAATTTTTGGTTACTAAAAGATGTAATTTCTCATTTAAATAAAGATAAAAATGTCTAGTCACATATAAAAAAGGTAGTTTTCAAAAAAGAAAAAAAAATGAGGTGTATTTGTCAAATTTAAAATGTTAAATAGAATATTTTTCCAATTACCCCTAAAATCTAAAATATACCATCATTCAAAGCATTGTGCTGATCAATCATCGCACGCCGAACTACGACTTAAGATTATACTTTTTAAAAATTATTTTATTTACATTTCTATTAATATATATATATATATTATGTTTGCTTAACAAGCAGATGGCGGTCTTCTCCCTCCGATTGTTGATGTGATTGTTATGTCCCATCGACGTAAGGATGGGACGTTTGTTATCGCTCTGGCAGAACAAACGTTCAACAACTACACTGCATGAGTCACGGAGTGGCAGACACAACTTTCTCCAAGTGTAGCTCCGTCCAGTCCACATTAGACGTCGAGAAATTGGACCAAATTTACGAAGAGGTAATTTATAAATACTTAAATATTTGTTATGTTTCCAATTTCTACTAACAAATTCGGTCCTATAATATTTTCGGCTTTTCTACAGGTTGCACCAAAGAAGAAGAGACGGAAGATGGATGTCGGGTCCATCCACGAGGTCCCAACAGCTTTTTCGACCGCTCTGCATACCGTTTCTCCAGGTTCTTCTACGCAGTTGCGGACGCAGTTGGCCGCCGCCAATGCTGATATCGAGCTGCTGACGAAGGACCAAGATGCGATGCGGACCAACAACACCGTCATGCAGACCCAGCTCGTGAGTTTGACGGGTCTCATGGACATCATTGCCATGGAAACCCCGGTTATAACAGCGGCTCTACAACGCATCCCGCGTGCTGCACCGCTTCCACCATCGATTGACCCGACGGAATTCGAACGGGAGGCCGAAGCGGCGCTACAAGGGGACTTACCGGCCGTCAATCTCAGGGCCGATCACATACCGGATTTCGGATCCGGCCACTAGGCCTAATATTTGTATTTTTATTTTCCGTTTTAAATTCGGATTTATAATTATTATTTTTATAAAATTAAAATTAATTTTTTTTTAATTTTTTTTTAATTTCGAATTCAGAATCTATTTTATTAAAAATTTTGTTTTTGAAAAATAAATATTTGATGCTAAATCGATGCAACTATAGCGTCGATTTAGCGTCGATTTGTAATTTCTTGTCGACGCTAAATCGATGCTAAATTAGTGTTGATTTAGCATCGAATGCTTCTCCTATTCGACGCTGAATCGATGCTATTTTGCATCGATTTAGCGTCGAATGTTTGAAACAAATACAATTTGACGTAAATTCAACAATAATTTTGAGTTGGATTAGCATCGATTTGGTAGTTTCGATTTAGCATCGAATTCAGATCGACGCTAATATAGTGTCGATTTAGCATCGAATTTGAATTAGCGTCTACGATCTAGCGTCGAAAGTAATTTCGACGAAAAGACATCGAATATGATCGACGCAAAATCGCTGTTTTTTGTAGTGAGTTTTATTCTAATTGTTTATGCGTTAAATATTGGTTTGTATTGTTATGTATTATTAAAAACGTGTTACATTTTTATCCTTTTTTTTTACTGGTAGCATTCTGTTAGTTTCTATTATTAATTTTAATATTTTTTATTAGACGGTGCTTAAACATTATCTCATATATGTTGGTATTAGGCTTTTTTGTTACGTTAGTTTTGATTCAGAACCAACATAGTTTTTCTGTTACTCCATGAAAAAAAAAATTCATACTTTTCTATACATAATGATAAACTGACTTCGGAAACAAGAAAATTGTTTTATGCGTTCGAATTTCTCTAAGAATAATGGACTGACCCAATTTGGTAAGATATGAAATTGGCTTAAAACTTTTAGAGCCTGAAAAGCAAACCCCAAGACTGTAAAGTAATGCAAACTGCAAAGTCATGTAAAAAGGAAGAATGTATATATGTACCGTTTTTTCTTCTTTTCTGAATACTTACCGTCAAACTGCCCAATAGTAAATTACCCAAAAGAAAACAAATGACTTTTTATGTAAAAACTTAATCATCTCTTTTCATGCATAGAATCTTTTGAATTTAGTTGACAAAAAAAAATCTTTTGAATTTGTAATCAATCACACTGAAAATATATTTTCTAACTAGTAGAGCTAAGTAATAGATCCATCGTACATGATTTTAGATCTGATAAGATGCACATACCAAAAATCCTGAATTGTTTTTGGTAAAAAAAAAATCACTGATGGATCATATTCACATTCCATATACAAAGCTACTAAAGTAGTAGATCATTGATCTTTCTTTTGGTAAAGTGTTTCTATTAGATCATTTTGCCTACGAATTGATATATACAAATATAAATTGATGGGCCAATTTTAAATTTGAAATAAAAATAGTTTGTCTCTTTGTGTGTGGGGGTCCTCAATGATCTGTAAAATCTGATGAGAAGGAATTGAATGAGTTTGGCAATACTAAGGTGGGGATCTTTTCTTCCTTTGCCATTCTAAACCTATCTCTTCTCTCATGTTCCTCTCTCTCTCTCTCTCTCTCTCCCCTCTGCCTCACTTCCCATCTCTCAATCATGGATCCTCTCTTTCTCTCTCCTCTGGGAGGGATGATTGATAAATCACATGCAGTTGAAAGGATCACGAGCTACATCTAGTAGTATACTTTGGTTTCAAGAGATCTTGAATTTGTTTTGTCAGCTGAGTCAACTTTTAATTATTAGTAAATAAAACAAAATAATCAATGTTGAATTTATTGGATCTTTAGCAATTCATGCTAAGATTGATAGCCGTTACAATAAAATCTATAATTATAATTTTGGCCAGCTCCGTACGATTTGCTCCATACTAGCTATAGCATTACTACTTTTTTTTTAACGATAACACTAACTCTTTTTGTCCTTTCCATTTGAAATATTAGTATTTTTTGTTGACGTTTTTATTTTTTAATTTGTTTTAAATGCTAATTGACCTTTTTGTTTTTTTTTTGTTTTTATTATCAAATAGACAATCATATAAACGCTAGTTAGCTATTCAGGTTAGATCTATGGAATTCTCCAAGACATCAAACAAATCTCATGCATCCCTTTTCTCTACCATAATTTTTCAGTTTGTTCCGAGAACTGCTAATCTATTAGCAGATTCTATAGCAAAGAATGCTCTGAGATCTCTCACCCTTCTTGTACCCTAACACTCGGGGTTTTCAATTTTAATGAAAATGGATGTAAAAAAAAAAAAACTATTCAGGTTAGATAAGAAAATGTTGAATAAGTTTTTTATTTTGTTTTACCAATATTTATTATAACTGTTTGTCTACTGATCATACAGTCATAAAATAGGGAAAAAATCACCAAGTTGAATATTTAGCTAACGTTTTTAGTGCTTCCTTGATACAATATATTTTTAGTCTAAGGGGGTATGGAAAGAACACGAGGAATCCAAATTTTGACTTTTTTCTTTCTATAATAGAACCTTGAGATCTAGGAAACCCTAGATTTGAAAAGACTACATGTAAAAGGATCTTATTTGTTTCAATTATTATCATGATTTGTGTGGCTCTCACCCTCCAAATATTTATTTAAAGTAGGGCTTTTATTTTAATTTCTCTCTGTCTCTCTAGTGGGGTAAGGAAATTACAGATAGGGTTTGTTCTGAATGGGGTCTTCCAGTACCATTCCACATACACACAGTTTGTCTCATGTGTTTGGTTTCGTATGGGTGACTCACGTGAACTCTAAATTATTTAATCATACATATATTTTCTACGTTCTCCTCATTTTAATAACGATCTTATTATACTATTAATTTTTATCCATTCCCTTAAACCAAACCCAAAGAAATAAACCAAAACTATCTTTTTTTTTTTTTTTAGAAAAGTAAACCAAACTATCTTTAAATCATCAGATCACCATTTCGAATCGTTATGCAATTTTTTACAGATAAGTGATCAATATAAGTTTTAAAAGAATTATATATAAATAACATTTTCTAATCCTTTAATTTTTTTTATCTTAATTTTTTTTAACTCATATATTTTATTATATAAAGCAGGATGCGTTCAACGTGAGCATGATACGTATGCAAAATTGTAACTCACTAGATCGTGACATAAGTTAATTTTAATTGAGATTGTGACACGTGTCAATATATTAATATAAAAAATATAAATTTTTTTTTTCTACATTATTTATTTCTTAAATCAAATTGTAGTGTAACTAAAAAAATAATAGTCTAAAAAGGAAAATAAGATATATTATTTTTAAAAAATTAAAAGAAAATAGTAAATAAAAAAGACTATGAAAGGAAAATATGACAAATTATTTCTAATTGTAGTGCAATTAAAAGGAAATAATAGTAAAAAAAAAACATACTCCCTCCATTTTTTTTAATTGATGTTTTAGAAAAAAAATTTGTTTCTAAAAGATTGATTTTTTATCTTTTCTATGTATTTTTAATGAAAGCATAATGATGAATTGTAAATTTCAAGACATATTAATTGATTTTACTGAATTATTATTGGCTTAGAGTTATGGAAAATTGTTTAGTTCAAAAAATAATGCATTTATAGTGTATTAATTTGTTTTCTTAATATGTGTGAAAAATTTTAAACATCAACTAAAAAACGGAGGAAGTAATATTAAAAAATTAAAAGAAAAATAATAAATCAAAAAGACTAAAAAAAGAAAATAAAACAAATTATTTCCAATTTCTAAAAATATTAATGTGACACATGAAAAAATTGATATTCATGAGATTACGACATGTGTCAACATTTTAATTTTGATATAATTTTGATATATTTTTATAATACTTTTTTAATTTCTTTACTAATATGTTTTGTTAATTTTTTACTATTTGTTTTAATACTAATGACATATATAGACATAAATTTGATAGAATTTATTATGTATATATTATTTTGATATGAAAATTTTGGATATTATTGATTGACAAGGAATGCATGGAGTAAAAATATGGTTTTAATATGATGAAAGAAGTAGATGAGTTGTATTGCGAGATGAAATATGTGGAGCTGAAATCCAATTTGAAATAAAGTTACTAATCAACATCCAAAATAAGTGTGCGAGTAACCAATCAAAATCTAAATATTTACTACATCAACAAGATTTAACATATATTTCTTACATTTCCATAAAATTTATATTTATTAAATTTAATTGGTTACGGACAAGGGATGTTTTACTTTACTTTTTATCATTTATAAATAAATTATAATTAAAACTCCGCATATTACGTGAATTCTAATCTAGTTTAATATATTTTTAAACTCTCTATGTAAAATATAATCCGAGCTAAATTTTGTCGTGGGTTTAAGATCAGTCTGGATGACTGATCCGCAAGTTGGATTTTAAAACACTATTTTTATATTTGTCTTTTGAAATTCACTGTACAAGTTGATGTATACATAGACATGAGTAACATTACTCCAGACTCACATAAACCATATATATTAAATTTTCCGATATATAATAAATACCCTGTGTTTGGCTCGTGTCTCATCTCATAGCCTTTAAAAAGGATCAAACATAGTATAGCTTGGACTCTTTTTGCCGTCTATGATCTCTCTCAATCTCTCATCTTAGCTCTCTCTCTCTCTCTCTCTCACTCTTTTTGTGTTTTCATCTCTTTTTCTCATCAATGGGTTCGAATTTTCATTACTCTATAGATCTTAACGAAGATCAAAATCATCATGAACAACCCTTTTTCTATCCTCTTGGATCATCTTCGTCTCTTCAACATCATCATCATCAAGTTCCTTCTAATTCTTCTTCTTCTTCCTCGTCCATTTCTTCTCTCTCCTCGTACCTCCCTTTCTTGATCAACTCTCAAGAAGATCAAAATCTTGCCTACAACAACACTTACCATGCTGATCATCTCCACCTCTCTCAACCCCTCAAGGTATATACATATATACAGTATATATAATATACATATATTTAACATCTTCGTCTGTCAACATGTTAATTATTCTTGAATGATCTTTCTTTATCAGTTGTTGAAATTAATTATGCCTGATCAGGTAAAAATAACACAACGAATATTAGTTT
The DNA here is from genome assembly GCA_900406555.1 of Pseudoturritis turrita. Taxonomy (NCBI): domain Eukaryota; kingdom Viridiplantae; phylum Streptophyta; class Magnoliopsida; order Brassicales; family Brassicaceae; genus Pseudoturritis; species Pseudoturritis turrita. The sequence continues at coordinate 154,634 of OVBL01000921.1, read as the reverse complement.
TAAATTTGTATTGAGAAAAGTTTACATAAAAGAAAATTAATTTATCAAATAAAAAGGGGATCGTAAGAAACCGTATTATTATTTATATCAGATTTTTTTGTCTGTTAATTATAAACCTTGATCGTTGATATATATCAGGCCAAGATGTTTGTCGCAAACGGTGGATCATCAACATACGATCACATGGTGCCAAAGAAGGAGACAAGACTGAAACTAACTATAAGGAAAAAAGATCATCACGAAGACCAAACCGACCTTCTTCATCAAAACCCGACAAAACCCGCTTCAGATTCCGACAAGTGGATTATGTCCCCAAAGATGCGGTTGATCAAGAAAACGATCACCAACAATAAACAGCCCATTGATCACACCAATAATAATAATAATCATAATAAAAATAATCACTACCCTTTGAATCATAATACTAATTTCGAAGAAGATCACGATGAAGATCTCAAGAAAGTCTCGACCAGGACAATCACCACCACAACCACAACCACGGCAAATCGCTACAATATAATCAACGAGAATGGTTATGGTAGTAACAATGGCGTGATTAGGGTTTGCTCCGATTGTAACACCACCAAGACTCCTCTTTGGCGAAGTGGACCTCGAGGTCCCAAGGTAAATTAATCACACTTACACTAATCGAATTTTTTTTTTTATAACATCTCATACTATATACACACCTAAGTTTAATTTTATATTTGTAAAAAAAATAGTTATGTGTCAAGAACGTAGAGGTATTAGACTTATTCAATTCTAATGCATTTTAAGACATAATATACGCTTTTATCCTTTAATGACACACATATGAATCCAGTATTCTATGAAATTTTTAATTTTTTTTTTGTTTTTTTGTCATCTTTAACTCACATATACACACTAAATTTTGTTTTGTTATTACAGTCTCTTTGTAACGCATGTGGCATACGGCAAAGAAAGGCCAGACGGGCTGCTATGGCTGCGGCTGCAGCGGCTGGCGACCAAGAGGTGGGGGCGGTGCGGCTGCAACAATTACCTGTGAAAAAGAAATTGCAAAACAAGAAAAAGAGAACAAATGGAGGAGACAAATACAATCTTTCTCCTCCGGTGGTGGCAAAGGCAAAAAAGTGCAAGATAAAAGAGGAGGAAGAGGCGGCGATGATGGTTGCCGAAGATTCAGAGATCAGCAAATCAACAACTTCTTCTAATTCTTCGATTTCGTCGAACAAACTTTGCTTCGATGATTTGACGATAATGTTGAGCAAAAGCTCGGCTTATCAACAAGTGTTCCCACAAGATGAGAAGGAGGCTGCTATTTTGCTCATGGCTATGTCGTATGGAATGGTTCACGGTTGATCAGATAATTACAATATTTCTGATTACAAAAAGGTTTATTTTTATAGTTATATATACTATATAGTAATCATAATAATGATTGATTTTTAAACCTTGGAGTGATTAATGTAGTTTTTGCAGTTGGTCTAATATCAGAAGTCAAAACATTTTATAATAAGAGTGTGTGAGAGTTTAATATAATAGTTATATAGCTCTATAATATGTTTTGGGAGATTTTTGTTTAGGGTTTGTGTCGTATTTTTTTTTCCCGATGGAGCATTGATCACCCGGTAATGTTGGGTGTTCTTTGTTCATTTACATCTTTATATTGTGTAACGAGATTTGAGGAATAATATAATCAATTAAGAGTAATATTATTCTTCTGTTTTATACATATCCTCACAATTGAAAAAATGTAAATAAATGTTTGTTTTCTCTTTTAATTTTGCTTATTAGATCAGTCATAAATTGAAGAGCGACTTTAAAATGTATGCCTAATAGTTGGTATCATCCGAAATTTATATATATTTTTCGAAGCTCATACTAATTATGTGACATGACTAGCTAAGCCATCCAATTTTCTTAAATAAACTCTTGAACTGAATTTTGGTTTTAATCGTTTATGAAAAATATATTGAACACAAGATATATGAATGGATGAGGGCAAAGATGGTTGATATGAGAAAATATGAATGTGTGTTTAAGACAAGAGATCACGTGTGAAGAAGATAATACGTTTGCGTTGCCTTTTAAGGCGACGACATCAAGTTAAATGAGATATTCAAAAAAATTGCAAGCCCACATATTTTCTTTCTTCTATAGAAAAACTACTTAAGAAATATTTATTTTTGTAGTTATTACAAAAGATGTCATTAGAACTTTAAATCAAATAATTAATAATACTAATTGTTTTAACTGTTTTGATAAAAAAAGATATGACAAAGATTTTTGTTTATATCCTCAAAATTCAAAACTTATACATGTCAGACGAAATATAATCAAATCAATCTTTGTTTCTGTAAGATTTATTTATTTGTTTTTTTGTTTTGTTAATATGAGAATATTTGTGAAAAATGAATAGTGAGTATTATTATATTATCAAAAATACTATTTATTGTAATATTTTTTGAGTTTTGAGTATTCCTCATATAGCAAAATGAATCAGTAATAATTTAATTAATTATTATAATATCGAGTTTTTTTATGAATGAACTAAATTATTTTGTTCAGTTTTTTTATAAACTCAGCATTGTTTAATTATATATTTTAAATTATATTGACCATGAATCGCAATTTTAGACTTAACTAAAGTTTTAGTAATCTTGTATGCCTTCGTATGGCACCGATAAACCATCTAATTGGCTATTGATTTAATGAACTAAGCTCCGAATTAAAAATATTATATTAGTTACTAAATAGAGCTAACATATCAACAATTCAACATACTGCTACATCTCTACTATATAAACTACACTAATCAAATTTTAATATTCATTGATACGTGAGTCGATCATGACAATTGATTAAATATCAATTTAGTTTCATGACTAATCTATTTTTCTTTTATTTTACAGATAGTTCCGTCTATATGTTTTAGCTGATAAATCAACATTTAAATTTTTTTTTTTTTTTTCTAACGAACACACTCCATTTATTGATTATACATATACATTAGATGCATCGACCAACCAATAAAGAACATAAGTGTCAATATTAGAAAAAAATATTTTCCGTAAGCGAGCGCTCCTAGCAAGTAGGTCCACTTTGGTATTCTTGTCTCGGGGTTTATGTACCAAAGCAAACTCTGGATACGCAATCCATAACTCCTTGAATTCCTGCAGTTCTGGTTGAAAGCATGGCCATTCCTCCGGCTGATTCACCATGAGGGTTAGCTCCTAATTGGAATCTGTCACAAAGAGGAAGCAATATCGCTGCTTCTTATGTAAACTAGACATAGCTTAAAGTAGACCATGCATCTCGGTCTGTAAGGGGATAGGGATCGACGCATTCCCTTGCTCCCTAGCAAATCGGTCGTGCCATCCTGCAGTTTCAAAACCCACCCAATTACACTAGTAGGTTCTCCATCCTTCCAGGACCCATCCACGAAACAAGTAAAATTATAGCAGAAGTACTCTGTGTAGATATCGTCTCCCGCGTCTCCGCTTTATCTACCTCTGTGTCGTTAGCTAAAATCCATTCAGTTGCTTCTTTCCTAGCGGTGGAGATGATGTCATCTGGCGAACGATCTACGTTATTGAAAATCTTATCGTTCTGTGCTTTCCATATATACCACATAATCCACGGAAAAGGTCGAACGTAATCCTCCAAATTCGTTCGATTAGGGGTACGAGACAATAAATAGTCCATATTTAGCCAAAGATTTTCCGATGGAAAAGTACTCGGGATATTTGGAATATTTGACAGCGTCCAACACTGAAGAGCTGATGGGCAGGTAAATAAGATATGGTTAACTGTTTCCTCCGAATATGCACATCGTAGACAGCATTTGTCGATCGATATATGTCTGTGAGCAAGTCGTTCATTGACCGCCTAGTTCCCAAAAGAGCCTGCCAGAGAAAGTAGTGTATCTTATTCAACATTTTAAATTTTATAGTTTTAAAATAAATATTAATGCAATAGATGACAAACCTATCTAACAACAACATGCATTTATTTAAAAACTTGTAAGATAGTTAAAAAACCGTAAAGTATTAACTATTGAAGCATGGATTGATGGACCGAGGCAAAAAGCATAAAATTGGCATTTAGAGAATGTTAGTTTAGGAGTTAATTTTTTTTTTTTGGGCAAACATATTTTTATATAAGAAAGTGCGATCAATCTCCATTAAGGGAGTAGGATGAGTTTAAATCCAACAAAACAGAAATTACCAAATTAACTGTCAAAACAAAGGTCTTACAACATGCCAAACAAGGCAAAGAAACTAACGAAAATGAGCCTAATTGGAGATTTGAGACCTTGAAATTTTGAGCTTCTCTTTTGAAACTAATGGTGGAAACACCGTAAGTGACAACCCACACCAAAAAACGCGAGTCCAAGTTAAACATAGAGAATTCAGCAACATCCTCTACTTCCAAAGAGACCTTCATAACAAAACCTTGTGCCAAGAAAGCAAATGTGACATAACGATAACGGACAGAACCGACAAGTAGGGAAAATTCAAAGGCGTTAGAGAACAGCCAACCCATGTCACATAGAGATGAGATAGCGAGCCTAACAACACCAAAGAAGATCTTCTTCCCTGCAATACAACATATCCCACCACAAGGAGAATTTGATAGAACATAAAACTCCATAAAGGAGTAACCATGGCAAAGATTGCCCAACCACATCCAAGACAAACGGAAAATTACCAATGCAAACATCAACGCAATTGTGACCAAAAGAGGTTCACACTCCCATCGAATGAGACTAGCAATTCTATTATCCAACGCAGTTGAAAAGTACCGACAAATCATTGAGACTTGAGGGAAAAAGCTTAAAGAGCCAGAATCAAACCTGGTAGCCACATAAGCCGGAACGAGACTGGTACAGAGACTGCATACTGCAGTAAAGAATTTCCCGAAGGCAAAGAGTTCCACCAAAGAGCACAAAAAGTGAGAGCCAAAGGACCCCAAGTAGTCACCGAATGAGAAGGGCTCAGAACGAGAGACTGGGAAAGCGGAAATGGAAGGGGAATGGAGGAGATGTCATGGAACGAGAGTCGGGTTAGGTAGAAGGCTGGATCTAGAGGGTCGTGAGGGTCGGGTGGAGAGAATCCCTCAAACAAATCTGGAGAAAGATCCAAATGTGGCATATCTAGAGTAGACTCCAGCGACAGTAGCAGCGGAGGAAAAATTGAGACCGAGGCGATGGAAGAGAGGGATACGCATACTGCAGTAAGAAGTCGTAAAGAAACAACATTGAGTCTCATAAATCCAGAGATGCCTGGAAGAGATAAACAATAAGACGCTGAAGAAACTACTACTAGGCCAAGCGGCGGCCTTTTAAACCAACATCGGAATCCAAGATCTAGATGATGTAAAACCAGAGCATGAGAAAGATTGAAGGAACCCCAGAGAGACCTAACCTCCCGGCACGAAGCCAGAAGGCTGGTGCTGCTAACTACAGAGGAGAAGTATTAGACCAAGGTTTCCGGCAAAAAATTGGATGCGGCGCTAAGGAGAAGAGGAAGAAGGAGGCTAGGGTTTTCTCCTAGGATATCGGACCTGGGAGAGAAAAAGGTGAAGAAATATTTTTTTAGTATAAACTTTAGTTTATGAGTTAATTATTAATTAAAGAGAAACTGCACAAACTAACAACAGAAGATTGCAAAATTAAATGAGTAACATGACCACTATTTCTATAGTATTTTAGTAAAGAAAATTATTCTATTACCTTTCTTTATATTATTTATTTTACTTTTGTTTAATCTCTTATTTCTTTCATCTTTTCTCATTCGCCTCTTATGTCTCCGACATCTCCGGCGAATCGAAAAAATCGAGTTTGGGTAACTCACCGTCAAAGGAGATAGAAAACTGGTTTGGTGATGGTGGTTCCGATTTCGGCAAAAGTGGACGGAGAAAGCGACTCCACCGGCGATGAAAAAAGAAGTTCAACACAAACCTTTTTTTAATGGTGGTGATGTCGTTTCCATGGTCACAACACGGTGATGGTTTCGAATTCCGATGGTGTGTTTAAACGTAATGAAAAATAGATTAGGTAATGCTTGTTAGATTTTGGCGTAAGTTATGCTGCTTCGTTGACACCAATGGCGAAAAATCAAATTTCAATACAAAAATTTATTTAATGGCGGTGATTTTATTACCAATGGTGGTCATTGTGATGATGATTATTGGTGGTGGTGGTGGCGATGATAGTATCGATGGTGGTGATGATGAATTTACTGATGGTACTGATGGCGGCGGAGAGAAATGTGATGTGATCAGAGGTAGAATAAATGAAGTGGTGTTGTAATGGAGAAGGTGAATAAATTTTTGGAAATGGAGAAGAGAAGAGACAAACACAAATGGTGGAGGGAAATGGGTGACAATGGGAGGACGCGGAATGGCGACCGGAGGTGAAAGTGGTGGAAAAAAGATGGTCGTAGTGGTGATGATATTACAGTGGTGTTGCGGTGGTGAAGAGGGCCCGGAGGTAGAGCAGATGGATTGATGGGCTGAGACTGAAACAAAATCGGAGCCATCTTTTTCGGCGAATCTCTGGCATACCACGAGACATATAAATCAAAATCACATCTCAGTCGATCTCATTGAAAAAATTGGGTAAATCATTGATCTCCTTTTTACAATCTGAAGAGAGATTCCTGGGTGACGAGAAAGGTTAATACAATTATTATTGTTATATTTACTATATTACTACGTTAATACAATTATTATTCGGATATTTAACTTCGTTATTATTATTGGTGAATATTATGTATAAATTAAATATTAATATAAATATTATCTATATATTTACTACAGATCTTATCACGTTAATACAAATATTATTCTGATATTTAATATATTATCACGCTATAAGTATCAGTAACTTTTTTTTACTGTTATTGTTATCATTGTATATACCTTATTATTATAATTTTTATCATGTTAATCTTGTAAAAAAAAATCTAATTTCTTTTTTATTAAACTAATATATACATAAAAATATTAATTCACAATTTAAATTGATACTTCATATTTTGTATGATACAATAATTCATTTAACACGATAAATATGTGTTTAACACTAATATGTAAACTTATCACGACACCAAATTATTTTCCACATTAATCAAATAAATATCTACCCACAAAAAACACAGCGGGTGATAAACAGTGTCGCTACATCGGGATGACCATTGCTATAAACTTAATTTTTGAGTCAACCATTGATATTTAAGGGGTGTTATTCAATGATGGATTTTAATAGAGTTTAAATCTAAGCAGAATCCACTGTTATTCAATTAATGATTATAAATCACTTTAAAATCTGGTGTTATTGGATATGGTATTTATAAATCATGTCTTAAAGATTTTAAAATCTGGTGTTATTCAATAAAAAATTTTAAATTCATCATTAAAATCTAGTGTTATTCAACATTAAAAGATTATGGAAATCTTTGTTTTTAATGGATTTAAAATGACTTATAGATGGAGTCTAATGAACAAATGATTAGAAACAAAATCCAATGTATACTGCAGAGATTTTAAAATCCACACACATAGACTCCATCAAAAATTAAAAATTTTAAGATTTTAAAATCGATGGAATTGACTTTAAATCATGATTCAATAACACTCCCATATTAAATTTACCCTTAATTAAACTCATCAAGAAAAAAGTAATGGGTCCCTTCTCAACTCTCTCAAGTCTCAACATTCAAAATCAAATTCCAACCACAAACATATATTTCCATCTAATCCTCCATTTTCTTTTTTTTTTCCTCGATCTTTCTCTTCTTCCATAACAATCAAATTCCATTTTTTGTTAAAAAGTCCTTAAATCCCAAACTAAACCAATCGAATTTCAATCCTGCGTGTGTAAATACCTTCGACAAATGCCAGGAACTATACAAGTTTCAGGTAACAGAAAAAAAGGAAGCAACTTTCGAAATTCGTGCAAAACCCTTTTTACACATTTTAGCACTAATTGAAATTTTGTCTTTGTTCAAATTCTCAGTTCTGGGTCTTATTGATGTTCGGACATCTTCTTCAGGTTCTTCAAACACTTCCATTAAAGGTCTTAACTTTGATTCTGTTCCCAAACTTGCTTTTATTTACGAACACGAAATATTCAATTTTGTAATTTACTTGTCGTCTTTGGTATCAGTTGCTATGGGGAAGCTAGAGTATCAAACTTCGAATTCAGGAGACTACATTTTGTAATTTCTCAACTGATCCTTTTTTTATTTTCAAGTTTCTAAATTTTGAAAAAAGTTTTGACACTTTCTTGTTTCTTTTGACTCAATGTGGCACAGTCCAGTTACAAGACTCCGAGAAAATTTGATTGTTACTTTGTTAGATGTCAATGGAAACGGAATATTACACAGAGGTAACTATTTTAAACCCCCTTAGAGATCAAATTGGTGGTTTTTGATTTCTGAATTTTGGAGATTTTTGGAGGGTAGAGATAGAGACCAGAATGATAATAGAGAGTGGCTTTTTGGAAGAGAAACTTTCATTCAATGGCTATGGAAATGTCCAATTGAAAATGCAGTTTGTTCTCAGCGAAGAAGATAGGAATCGCATTCGTTTCCTGGTAACCAAATTCATTATCTTTTTTTTTTAATTATCTTGTGTTTCATAGAGCTCTGCAAAAATTCCAAATCTTGATGGATCCATCGGTTTTTGATTGCTTTGAAAGAGACAATCTGCATTGAGAAAGAAGCACGACGAGCTCGTCAATGGCAGTTTTTTAACCAAATCTAAAAGCATTGCTTCAGGTTAATAAGAATTTGATTTCTTTGTTGTTTACATTGTTAAGTTGTGTTTCTAAATGTTTGTTTTTTTTTCCGGCTTTTCTTGCTCTTGATGTGATGAGAGATCTGTCTTCTTTAAGTCTAATGAAAACGCGAGACATCGTGGCTGCTGCTAGTCCAGAGACAAATCTTGGTCTGTCTCAAGAAACCGAGCTTAAAGTATGATTAATAGTCACTTTGATACCGCTTCCGCTTAATACAAAATTCAAAAGAGTTCGTCTTCGGCCACTGATTTTTCTCTACTGATGTAGACTAATGCAGATAGAGAACCGGTTTCGTCAAATCTTATAATGTGGAAGCCTGAAGTAAAGGATACAGCTGAGAAGACGAAAATTCAACTATCTTCTTCAGATGTTTCTTCAAGCAATAAGCTTTCGGAGGTTAAAAAGCCACCTAACTATTTGTAACAAATTAGTATGATTAATAGTCACTCTGATACCGCTTTTGCTTTTGCTTGCAAATTTCAAAAGATTTCGTCTTTAACTGCTGATTTTTCCACTTGATGTAGATTAATGCACATAGAAAACCGGTCGCGTCAAGTCTGGTAATATGGAAGCCTAAAGTAAGGGATACAGTTGAGAAGACAAAAAATCGACCATCTTCTTCAGATGTTTCTTCAAGTAAACAGCTTTCGGAGGTTAAAAAGCCCGAGAGTGTATCGTTAGTGAAGCAAGAAGACAGGGATTTGAGCAAACCGGAAAAAAATCCTAAACGAAAGTCAATGAGGCGGAGTATGTCAGACACAAATTTGAGCAGTGTGCGGAAAATGATTACCACTTTTGAGATCAAAGTTACTCAGGTATTTTGAGGGGGGGTTTGAGTATGAGTCTCTGTGATCAAGAACTTTTTTGATTAAGATTCTCTAGATCTTTTGACAGGATACAAAAATCAGGACAGAGAAGATTCAAACTGGTTTTGAAGATGCGGAGGAGAAAACTAAGGCGCAGTCACAACCGAAAAGCGCTGTTAATCTTGAGAAACCGGAAGAAAGGAAGATGAGCTTTGAGGATATGGAGAAGTCAGTGTGTTGTGATAAAGCAGAGAGATGTGATGAGTTAGTACCAATAATTTCAAGAGATGAAAGGACAATAGTTACAGAGGATAAGAGTCTTGAACAGAGCACTAGAAGAAGTGATTCGTTAAGTAAGCAGCCGCAAAAAAGAAGCTCGATGGTAGAATTAAGGGATGATGAGAAGAAACCGAACAAATCTGTGCGTTTGAAGGATTCACATCTTGAGAATGCACGAGGATCCCGTCTCTGGATATTTCCAGATGAGGCAAAGGTTTTGTCTTTCGAAACAGAGTTGGGAACAAGACATTTGGATTTGGCAGAAGCAAATTTGTTACAGAAGAAGACAGAAGAATCCACCAGGGAAAACATCGGTGAGGTACAAAAGCAGTGGCCTTGGTAGTTTCTTTGCAATCTTTATATGATATTTCTCAGATTCTGCGTTTAACCGAAACATTTTCAGAGGGGATTCCGCTGCAGAAGCATCGCGAAAATGAATAGCAACAACAAGTGGAAGAACATTGAGAGATCAAAGAAACAGAAGTCTGAGACTTCTGCAGATTCAGATAGTCCAAGAGGATCTGTTGGGCAGGTGAGGGTTTATATACACAGACATGTTTTCAGGCTTATCGAGAAACCGAAAAAAGATAAGATCTTTTCATCATATTGTCGTAATTGTTCAGGTGATGCGTGCCTTGATCGTGGTGGGTTTTGCAGGCTTAGTGTTTTTAACCCGGCAAAGAACGTAAAACAGGTTTGTGTTCTGCAAAAAATATGAAGCCTTTTAAAATTTTGTCTTGTTTCTTGTTATGGAAGGAACTGAAAAGTAGGCTCCTTGTGCTATAAGATTTCCCTGAAATTTCTTTCTTTCTTCTTCAGGTTGCTTCTGCAGATGAGCCCAAGCTGCATTTGAGATGGTAATATTGGATCAATTCTTTTTAAAACCAGACTATAATAGATGTATTATTGCACATAATAATAATTTCAATAATATGCTTATAGGCGATAATGTCTTTTTTTAAGCAAGAGTTCATAGTTAGGTCTAATGATGTTTTTTTTTATTTTTCCAATTCCTCTAGATGCCAATCGATATAGAAGAATATTTGGTTTAGTTGGGATAATAGGCAACTTTTAAGGGGTTGTTTCGAAATTATTACAATATATAGGAAGCATTGATAAATTAAATTGACATTTCTTTTGAACCACATAATCAAATTAGCAAAAAAAATCAAGTTTATAAAAACAGTATGGGTCACAAATTTAGTTATTCCTAAACGTATTAAACACTTAGCCTTAAAAATTCAAACGACTAAAAGAGAAAAGCAAATAAACCTAAGACGAAGCTGATGAAACTCGTCAAATAAATTGGAGAAACTTTCTCACTCTTCAGGAGGCTGCGACATCTTGATTATGTCTGAACAATTCGTTTCAAAAACTCCATATTATCTAGCCTTACTAAAATAATATTCGACATAAGCTTTTAGTTCCGAATCTGAATCTAGTGGTGAAAGGTGTTGTGATATGGAAATCGAATAATATTATTGATAGAAGGAGAGCTACTTATATATCTTATTTATACAAGAGAAAACAAATATATCTCTAGTAATTGAGGGAATAATTACATGATACATATTTACTCCAATAAAACGCTCTGTCTTTAATATCTAACCCCTACTAGCACATTTGTCCTCCAATTTAAGATAGATATCCATCTCAAACCTGATGTACGGTTCAAAGCTTTCCAAAAACCATCCAATCGGCACTTCGATTTTGATCTTATCATCATCGAAATTTCATGTATATGCATGGAAAGAGAATTCACAGTTGGAACTTCCTTCCAAGCATTTAATCCATTGATAACATAATTTAGGCTCACATTCCATCATCTAGGTACCGATAAAAGCTGTCCTAGATGTGGGGCGTCAGAGGAAACAATTAATCATATGCTATTTGAATGCCCTACTGCACTATAGGTTTGGACTCTTTCGGACGTTCCGTCCCTTCCTGGTTGCTTCCCGAGTTCATCTTTTTACCACAACATGGATTTTCTCCTTTGGAAGATGAGAGACATGGGCCTTCCGAACCCACAAGAAAAAAACTACTCTTGGATCATATGATACATTTGGAAGGCAAGGAATGACAAGGTCTTTAACAGAAAAGAAGTTCCACCACCAAAAAATCTACAACTTGCTTCTCTAGAAGCGGAAAGTTGGAGAATCACAAGCACAAAGGATTGCGAAGATGAAACAGAGGAGACGCAACCTTGGAGCATCGGGAGAGTACCCCCTTGGCCCCCCAAATCCTGACATGCCAAATCGATGTCTCGTGGATAGACCATGGACCGGTTAGTGAACTTGGATGGTGCTTACGGGATAACATGGGACGACATATCTTCGGAGTACAAGGATGCCGACGAAGTCTATCGATACTTCACGTGGAAATGGACGGGTTCTTTTGGGCAATGTCATCCCTAAAAAAAAAGCGGATACTATCGGTGAGCTTTGAGACGGAGTGCTCAAACCCGATGGAATGACCAGCTTTTCGATTGGAACTAGATTTTCTATTTTTTTTTTTAGAGACTCCTTTGTATGCTTTAATTTAAATTTAATTCCACGAAGCTTGAATGTCCGTGCCGATTCCCTTGCAAAAGAAGCGCGAACATGAGGCTTCCTCTTTTCCCATATAAGTCATAACGAAACGGTAGAGTATGTCTCAAGGAATAATATCTCTACCGGCCAAATTTGATCTAATAGATTGAGAGAATGTTGACAAAAAAAAGAAAATAACATAATTTAGTATGTTTGGTGTTCCCGATAAGTGCCCATGCTTTGAAAGATCATCTCATTTCTAGCTTTTCATATGAATGATCACATCACCCATGAGAATACATGATGTTCTCTTCTCTGATCTATCATCCGTGATTTTCTCCAAAATGAATAATCTAAATTTGAATATACCAAATCTACTGTAAAAACTTCTGAGGTTGATGGCATTGGATATAATGCTTACGTTTGAAGCGAAATATGGCATTCAAAAATTATGTGGTTGATCGTTTTTGTTTCTGCTCCCCACTAAAGATAAACTGTGTCACAAGAAATTTGACTCTTGGTGAACCAAAAAGAGATTAGTTATTGGGGGATAAATCCGAAAACAAGTTCGGTCCATATTAATAGATAGGACCACTAAAACTCGACCATAAACGGGTTAGCTAGACAACAATAAAAGTACATGCTACATCATTTTTCTTCGCATAAGCAAAAAACACATCTTGTTTTCGAAGATAATTTGTTTAATATTGCATCTATTTCGTTTTGGGATTTATAGTTTTCATCTTATAAAATAATATTCTTTATAATTCCAATGCAGAATTTTCTAAATAATTTTTTTTTTTAAAGTTAATTGATTTGAGAGAAAAAATTGAAAGCAATAATTTATAATATGTATTCTATTTTGCCTTCAAATTGTATGAAAATAACATTTATATTGAAACATAGCTTGATAGTATTTCATAGTCACATTTGGAGGTTCTTAAAGCCAAGATTCAAAAGTATGATTAGTTTTAAAGAATTGCTATAGAAATAATAATCTGAAAATGAATTCAACAACTAACTCGTCCGAAAGGTAAATAAATACATTCTCCTATGAGACAGGAACTACAGTTATCTCTCTCTCTCTCACGATCCACGTCACATGTTAGAGTCTCATTCCATGATTAAAAGAAAAAAAATAGAGTGTCTCATTCGGCATATATTTTGATGACTTATAAATATTTCACAATCTCTAAATATTAATAGTCCATAAAAATCTAGTTCTATAAATTATTGAAATCGTACCAATTTGTGTGAAAAAGAAACAAAGCATGTGTTAGAGTTTTTTTTCCCTACTACAACATGTAGGAAATAGATTATGTATAAAAAAGAAAATATTAAATAACTCGGTACAATAGAAATCAAACATATGTGAATCAAAATCTAGATGAGGATATTTTATATATATATATTTATCGGCATTAATATTATCCACCACATGATTTGGATCTTTGAAAAGATATATAGACTTTGGATTTATTTTTGAGAAAAAATGAAATAATTTGAGGCCTCATATATATATAGTCATTGATAAGCTAAGGACCCCCAAAAGGGTGTTGGGTGAAATGTCTTTGTAACTTAAAAGTGATTATTGGTGTATTGACATAATAACAAGGGACCACTCACACCAATATTAATATATCAACCAATGGTTCCCCATGGAGAAACAAATATACCTATTTTTTATCAATGCGAAATGCATTAATATATTTACCTAAGATAATGTGATTCGATCGGGTTCATATTGGACTGTCAAATTTGGTGGTTTTTAGGTGAGGATTTTTATATTTCCATTTTTTTGTTTTATGAATAATATAAAAGTATTATTATTAGAACAATAAATACTACTATAAAAACAAATAAAACCGAGCAAAAATTATATTAAACTTATGATCAAATATCATTGTATTTACAAGTTTTTAATTATAAAAGTTAAGAATTTAATTAATAAAATACAATCAAAGATTTTTATGTGAAATTATATATGAACAATGGTAATTATGTAACTATTTGTTTTGTAAGTGAAAATCTAGACAATACTTCAAAAAATGTATTTTAAATTATTTCTTTATTTTTCAGCAACAGAATAAAAACACTCGCATATGTTAAACTAGCTTAATCTATTATCTATGGAATTTGATGATAGAGTGATGAAAGTTTAGGATTGGAAGGATTTGTATTTACTCTCATGGTTACGTATGTTTATATAGGAAGTACATGCTATATTCTGGATCATTCTAGATTTTTTTATACACCCCCTCAAGCTCAAGACGGTGATGGAGTGAAGCGAAATTGGTGGTTTGAGATTGACAATATAATTCTACTGTAGAAGCCTAAGAACAGTAGAGAAAAACGATGAAGTGCGGCAAAAATGACTTGGGACAATGTTTCAGCGGAAGCGGCGGAGTAGATATTGTAGAGTATATATAAGGAAACTTGTATTGTGTAATGATGTTATACCTAGTATTCTCCTTGTAATCTCCTATAAATACTTTGTAATATCATTCTAATGAATACAATCTAATCCTCAAACCTATATGGTATCAGAGCCTAAGTCACCTTAAAGTTTTCTCAGCCGCCTCCTTCCTCTATCTTCTTCTCTTCTCTTCATCGTTTTTCCTCTTTTTTTTCCATCAAAAATGTCCACTTCTCAGGCTGCAACTAATGAGACCATCACTGTCTCTGAAACACGCACTCTTCTCAACGTCAGCATGACGAATGTAACGAAGTTGAATGCTACAAATTTTCTCATGTGGAGCTGTCAGGTTCATGCTCTTCTCGATGGATATGATTTAGCCGGCTACCTTGACGGATCGGTCCAAATCCCACCTCCTCTACTCCAAATCCAGCCTTTGTCTTGTGGAAAAGACAAGATCGGCCCATCTACTCTGCCCTTCTTGGTGCCATATCGATTAATTTCCATCCAGCCGCTGCTCTCTACCGCGGCCACTGCATCCGAGATCTGGACAATACTGTCTTCTACTTATGCCAAACCAAGTAGAGCTCACTTCAAACAGTTGAAACACCAACTGAAAAATTGGACGAAATGTACAAAGTCGATCAATGACTACTGCCAGGGCTTGACGACTCGATTTGATCAGATTGCGCTAATGGGCAAACCGCTTGATCATGAAGATCAGATCGAGTTCATTCTCGAGGGCCTTCTGGAGGACTACAAGCCTGTCATTGATCAGATCGAGGGTCGCGATACTCCTCCAACACTCACTGAAATTTTTGAGAGACTTCTAAATCACGAGGTCAAGCTTCAAACTGCTTGTTCCCTCCTCTTCGCTACCGATCACGGCCAACACAGTGCATTACACCGGGAACAAATCGCAGAACAACTACAACCGCAACCAGACTCGCTCTGGCAATGGAAACTGCTATGGCAACAAAAACACAAAAACCTGGCAGCAACAACAACTCTCCTCACCACGCCCCGAACAACATCATACCCGTGGTTATCAAGGCAAATGTCAACTGTGTGGAGTCTTCGGACATAGCGCTCAGCATTGCTCGCAACTCCAACACTCTGGTGGCCCTTACAACTACGCCTCTTCTCCGTGGCAGCCTCGTGCCAATCTCGCCACTGCTCCTCAATTCAATACGAGCAGTTGGATATTGGATAGTGGTGCCACTCATCATCTCACCACGGACCTGAATAACCTCTCGCTCCATCAGCCTTACAATGGTGGCGAAGATGTGACAATCGCTGATGGCTCCGGACTTGCGATCTCGCACACTGGTTCTTCTTTACTTCCCACTCCCTCTCATTCTCTTGCCTTACAAGATGTCTTATACATCCCAAACATGCATAAAAACCTTGTTTCCGTATACCGTTTGTGTAATACTAACAGAGTGTCTGTTGAATTCTTTCTGGCACATTTTCAGGTGAAGGATCTTAGCACGGGGGCGCGATTGCTCCAATGCAAGACTAAGAATGAGCTATACGAGTAGCCAATTCCATCCACCCACATCACCTCCTGTTCAGCCTCACCTACACCAAAAACAACCCTTTCTTCATGGCACTCCCGACTTGGCCACCCATCTCCACCTGTTTTAAAAACCGTTGTCTCACAATTTTCTTTACCCGTTTCAAATTCAATACAAAAACTATCTTCTTGTTCTGATTGCCTTCTCAATAAAACTCGTAAATTACCTTTTCACATCAATACAATTACCTCGCAAAAACCTTTACAATTCCTTTATACCGATGTGTGAACTTCTCCAATTGTCTCCATTGATCAACACAAATACTACCTTATTTTGGTTGATCATCACACTCGGTATACGTGGTTCTACCCACTCAAGAAAAAATCTTAAGTGCGTGATACATTCATTGCGTTTAAGGCATTGGTCGAAAATCGGTTCCAAAGCAAAATTGGTACGTTATATTCAGACAATGGCGGCGAGTTCCTTGGTCTTAGATCCTTCCTAATCGTTAATGGCATAACTCATCTCACCTCACCTCCACATACCCCATAACATAATGGGATCTCGGAGCGAAAACATCGACATATTGTGGAAACCGGGTTGACATTACTAAGTCAAGCTGCTGTTCCAAAACATCACTGGCCGTTTGCGTTTGCCACTACCGTGTACCTGATAAATCGAATGCCAACACCAGTGATTCACAATCTATCTCCATATGCAAAGCTTTTCGACCAGGCTCCTAATTATCTCAACCACCGTGTCTTCGGTTGTCTCTGTTTCCCGTGGCTCCGACCGTATACGAAGAACAAGCTTGAAGATCGATCTTTATCATGCATCTTTGTTGGGTATTCTTTGACCCAGAGTGCGTATTTGTACCTGAAACCTGTCTCTGGCCGAGTCTATACCTCTCGACATGTCAAATTTGTCGAGGATTGCTTCCTGTTTTGCTCTATCACCAATGTACCTATGTCATCACCAACAACCCTCCATCACGACTCACCAGTACCTGCAAATCCCACCATTACTCATGTTCCAGTCCGGTTGCTCGTATCTGCTCATGCTCAGTCACTGCCGCCTCCTAGCTCTGATCCTCACCAGACAGTGTCGTCGTCACCATCTTCGTCGGACTCCCCAAATTTGCTGACGATGGCGAACTCGTCTCTCCCGAGTAATCTCTCTGCTCATGAAGAAGAGATGGGCTCAGAAAATAATTCACAAGGCCCATCACAAACAAACCCAACATCAGGCCCAACTACCTCTCTAAGCCCACCTCCAATTATTAATCCTCAACCTTCGATACTTGTTCTGCCACCTTTGTCTCCGAACCCGACATCTCCTCCACCAGCTCCAAATCCATCTCTGCCGTAACCTATACCTCAACCACAAATCAATCATCCATTGCCTCCACCTGTTAATAGTCATCCCATGACCACAAGAGCCAAAAACCAGATAACAAAACCACGATCAAAATACTCCCTCACCATCGCCACCAAATCCATTATCCCAACCACAGTAAACCAAGCATTGCGAAATCAAAAGTGGAGAAATGCAATGTCTGAAGAATTTAATGCAGTAACACGCAATGACACGTTCGATTTGGTTCCACCAAAATCTGACCAGAAAGTTATTGATACCAAATGGATTTTTACTTTAAAGTATCTTCCTAATGGTGCTCTTGATAGATACAAAGCACGACTCGTGGCCCGTGGATTCAACCAACAATATGGTATTGACTACGCGGAAATATTCAACCCCGTGATTAAATCCACAACAGTTCATCTTGTCCTTCAGCATGCGGTTCGGTCAAATTGGAGCATTCAACAATTGGATATTAATAATGCATTTTTACAAGGGACTTTAGAGGATGAATTTTACGTCAAGCAACCACCTGGATTTGTTGACAGGGATCGGCCTCACCATGTTGTCGCTTGAAGAAAGCTCTCTACGGTTTAAAACAAGCACCGAGGGCGTGGTATGAAGAACTCAAACGCACTCTCCTATCTTCCGGGTTTCAAAACTCCTTCGCCGATATGTCTCTTTTCATCTATAATCAAGGCGGTCATCAAGTGTACATTCTGGTGTATGTAGATGATATCGTTGACACCGTGAGTCATCCTCTTCTCGTTAACCAGATCATCCCCAATCTGGCCACCCGATTCTGCATCAAGGATCTCGATAGCTTTTCTTATTTCTTGGATATTGAAGCACATCGCACATCAAAAGGCCTTCACCTTATGCAGCGTAAAAACATCAACGACCTTCTTACCAAGACGAATATGCTAGCGGCCAAACCAGTCTTAACACCGATGTCTTCTCATCCACGGCTCACTTTGAATTCAGGTTCGCCTCTTGCCAATCCGAATGAATATCATATGGTTGTTGGGAGTTTATAGTATTTGGCTTTTACGAGACCGGATATTGCCTATGCGGTCAACAAACTGTCTCAATTTATGCACAAACCAACCGATGATCACTGGCAAGCTGTGAAATGAGTTCTAAGATACTTGGCGGGAATAGCAGCCCATGGGATTTTTCTCCGCTCTGATTCACCTTTATCGCTGCATGCGCTCTCTGATGTGGATTGGGCAGGCGACACAGATGACTACGTCTCTACCAACGCATACATCATCTACGTAGGGTCTACACCTATCTCTTGGTCCGCAAAGAAACAAAAGGGCGTCGCTAGATCTTCAACAGAGGCTGAGTACAGAGCCATCGTAAATACTGCTTCCGAACTCCGTTGGGTATGTTCTTTACTCACTGAACTTGGTATTCAATTACCTGCTCCTCCGGTAATCTATTGCGATAATGTTGGTACGGCCTACTTGTGTGCAAATCCTATCATTTCATTCGAGATAACGTCCAATCCGGTGCTCTTCGAGTGTCACATGTCTCAACGAAGGATCAACTCACCGACGCATTGACGAAGCCACTGTCCCGAACTCGATTTCTCGAGCTTTATTCCAAGATTGGAGTGACACCGGTCTCTCCATCTTACGGGGGCGTGTAGAGTATATATATAAGAAAACTTGTATTGTGTAATGATGTTATACCTAGTATTTTCCTTGTAATATCCTATAAATACTCTATAGAATCATTCTAATGAATACAATCTAATCCTTAAACCTATAGATATCCCCCAGCAGTGAAGAAGGAGATATGGACGTGATGATGAAGACATCGTCTCGGAGAATCACACTGTAGATTTGTGGTGGTGGTAGACCATTGACGGAAGTGTGGTGAACGCTACTTGGAGAAGAAAAAATCGATAAGACTTTTCTTCTTCTTTTTTTGGTTAAAGAAGAGGCAAATGAAAAACAGAAAGATAGGAAGCTCGATGACTTATAGAAGAAGCACTCTGGCTTAGTTGAATAGAATTTGGAAAAAGAAAAAGAAGCACTCTGGCTTAGTTGAATAGGATTTGGAAAAAGAAAAAGAAGCAATATGGCTTAGTTTTGAAAGCTCCATGGCTTAGAAATCAAAAAAAAACAGAGTTTGATAAAAACTGGGAAACATTTTGGCTTAAAATAAAAAATAAAAATAAATAAAGGAATGGAGTCGATCGTTAGATCACTGTAGCTCTGATTCAGAATCCCATGATAGACTTGAATAATGGAAGCACTTGGCTTAAAGAAGATAAAGAAAAATAGAGTTTGATCGTTATATCGAAACTCATGAGCATAACTTGTTCTGATACCATGTTAAAATGATGAGAGATTAAGATTGGAAGAAGTGTATATTCTCATAATGATAAAGATTTTAGACATACAACTTATATAGGGAGAGAATGATATAAACCGTTAACCTAATTTCCTAAACTATATAGGTACGTATCTTAATCATAATATTCACATAGTATTGACGATATCTTTTTGAGAGTTTAGGATTGAAAGGATTTGTATTTACTCTCATGATTATAAGCTTTAGGTTACATATGTTTATATAGGAAGTGAATGCTATACATATTTAATCTAGTTTCCTAATATAAAATAATTACAAATCTCAAAAGAATATTGACAAATATCTCTATGATCTTTTGGATCATCCTAAATCCTTCTATATTTGAGTCAGAGTAGATCCTCAGAATGAGTAAAAAGTTTATTAACATTTAATAACTAATGTTCTTTATAAAAAAAAAAACATTTAATAACTTGAATGTATCGTAGTATATATCGTCTTTAACTTGATCATCATCAACATTAAGGATAATATACACAATTTCTTCTAAATTTTAAACTTATAAATATTTGTCATTTTTATTTGTATAGTTCTTTATGCTATTAACATTCATTCTATTGCGATAGCCGAGATCATAAATTATAATTTTCAAGTTTATTCATGTCATTTTTATATATAGATTCAATTATATATCGTAATATAACATCATTTGAAAGAAACTTTTGGAAGATTATTCACTAAAATATTTTCTCTCTATAAATTAATATTTATTAATTTATCGATTAAATTTCTATAAATTAATAAAATTTTAAATTTTTAACATTATTAATTTATAGATAGTTTTTTTATGTCCAAGTCGATGACATTATAAAGAGAATATTTTGTCCTCCAATCACTTTGCTTACTTTCCAATAGTAGTGTCACTATTAACACAACTTGCACTAGATATAAAAATGTTTAAAATGTGACCTATTTTTATTTTTCTTTTTTTGTTTCCTCAGCAAACAAAATTATTTCCATTCTGAAAAGGACTCTTGGTTTTGTATTATTAAAGCGGATTCAATGTAAAAGATTATTAAGATCTGGTGGAATCACTATCGATTCCTAATAAAGTTATCTCTGTACACTTGTTTGAAAATCGGTTATTGTTTTTAACACAATACAAACAATTTTAATCTATTCCGGACAAAAAAAGGTTATAGTATATACATAAATGATCGAATCCTATAGAGTGAAAAGTAATGTCGCATGTATAGTCTTTTTTTGTTAAAGTAACCTAAATTTTCAAAGACAATCAGATTCAGTTGTCGTATAAATTATAATGTCAAGAATTTTTATTTTTTTTGAAAAAGTATAATATGAATATTGAAAATTTTGATGAACTAGAGAACAACAAACCGCAAACAAGTTAAACCATATCAATTGTCGTACACGTTCTATTGGAAGAAAAAAAATCATTTAAATATTCACCAAATCATCAAAGTAACTAAGATGTATCAAAATCAGATTAGATAGGATCGATGATTATATATGTAAACATTTTAATATACTAATTAAACCCATTATTGTAACGTGTTATATTATATATTTTCACGTAACGCTGATAGGTCTAATATTCGATTCAGGAGATTGAAGAGACGCAAGCTTCAGCTCAAGATCGAGTCCACCTGAGTTACCCGACCCAGATACTTTCGGATCTGGATATCCAAGAGGAGGATTGACTAATCCTTGTTGCCAAACAATCCTTGAGGTCGACCCTATATGATCATTACATATACTCTGAATAGTACTATTTTCTTCAACCTTGCCGGCCGAAACCTGTGACAATATATAAAATTGACAATTCAAGATTTTTGTTTTCTTCTAATTCATCAAGAAAAAATGTGTTCACATATACTTATTATTTATATAATGCTTAGATTAGACTAAAAACCTTGACTTTTGGGTTTATAAAGTTCTGGCATTTTAAGTTGTAAATTTTATTTGGGGGAAAACTTACTAAAACAACAAAATAATTCTGTTCAAACTTTTGAAGATGTGACCTTTGTTGGATACGGATATTCCTTAAAAACATTGTTTTTTTTTAATTTTAAATTTTCACAAGTTTCATACAAAGAGTTTAAATTCTTTTTGTTATGTGTAGAAAAAAATATTGGAACTTGCCATATCGAAGAGGCTGGTGCGGCGTCTCTTGTGATTGAGAGTGGTGGCTTGCCGGAGAAAGTACTTTTGAGCATGACTTGCCACTTGTGTCGGCGATTTCGTGACGACGAAGTTTCTAGAGATTCCTCTCCAATCTCCTTTTCCAAGCTTCTCTAATCCGATTAGAAACGTACGGTGCTCTTCCTCCGTCCATGGAACCCCTAATCATAACCAAAACAAATCATAATCCGAATCGAAGAAACCTAAACAAAAGGTGAGGCCAAAGATCGATTTATAGACGATTCATTTTCTTGACCATTGTGAAATTTACATATGGGTTGCATGCTTTGTGAAATAGTCCGACTTGGTATATGTCAAAACCAATCGAGTATTGGCTATGGTGAGGACTAATTTGGTCTTCGGTCCGAAGATAGCATAAGGTGTAGAACTTCTTGGTTATCCAAAAAAATTATAATCAGATAGAAAAAACTCGAACAAGAATGGAAAAATATGTCAAAGTTGTAACCTTTTTTACGGTCGGGTGTTTTTTGGGCGAGACCGTCGGATAGATAACTGGCGAAGGAAGAGGAAGATGAGGAACAAGCCGGCAAGCAATCCATGCTGAAGCTTTTCTTCATTGCGGCGGCCAAAATGGACGGTGGAGGAGGAGGAGGAGGTGGCGGAGAAGAGCTCGTGGTGTCTAGATGAACACCAAAGAGCCTAATGACTCCTGTTCTGTAAGAAGAACATGTTCTTGAGTTATGGCCTACGGTTCCACAGTGTGAGCATCTTCTGCCCATTACAATAACAATGAATGAGGAAGAGAAGGAGAGAGAGAAAGAGAGAGATGATGATGATGATGAGGAGAGATTTTGGGGTTTATGTAAAATATTGTAGAGCACAGAGAGAGAAGATGATTGGATAGACCAAGTTTATTTATTTATTGGAGGTTTTTCATTTAAATTTTGTCGTCCAAGTTGGTGGTTTTCTATTTTTAGCCAATAAGAAGACGAGTTTACGTATAAAAAAACAAAAGAGGAAAAATATGTCTTTATCAGTGGAGTTCTATAAATCATAAATATGGACTAAAATGTAGATCGTAATCTTATTGATTTTTGCTCTTATAATGAAATCTTGAATTATCTTTCACATCTTAAATTTTCTTTTGTCAGTACATATTTATGTTTATATAATGGTGAACAGCATATGCAACATATTAGTTTATTATGTTAATGCTGCTATCATGGTAACCGAAAAAAGAAGAAGAGGATATGTGATTTGAAGAGAGTAGGAGGAGCCACACACAAGAATGAATAATGTATATGTATCTATAAATTATATAGGCTATATATCCTTTTGGCAAGAAATATAGCTTTAATTATGGTTGAGACTTGAAGAGTGAGAAGACTTGGATCCTCCAATAGTTTTGGGGGAGGTGGGTAGTTGGATGACCTAATAATATGTGGAAAAATAAATTATAACAGAAATTTAAATAATTTATAATTTTCTTAAATAGAGATAAAAAAGACAAAAGCGTCTTATTTACTTAAAAAGGACAAGTCTTACTAATTTATTTTTTTTGTTTGATAAAATATAATTTTGATCTTATATTCTTTCATTATATTAGTTGAACGGAAGAGTAATACTCATACCCATTTTTTATTTAAGATTTTTCCTGATTTGCTCAAATATTGTAATCGATAATATTATCAATTAATAGTAGACAAAGCACTACCCAACATGCATTAAAAAAATTATTGTTTATAGTTAGAATTGGTCCCAATATGGAGATTCTATTGCTAAGTTCGGAATATAGAGTTAGTATTGGAGGACAATGATGAGGATTCATATTGATCATATAATAATCTATTAATGTTGAATTGTTGATTCTATCTTTACATATATCAATATCAATATTTAATGGGGACTCACATTCATCTTTAAAAAAACTATTAATTAAAGTTTATTGTAGGGTTATATAGCCTACATCGATCGTATATATGTTGAATACTTAATGTGGATTCATGTTTATACTAAAGTATCTATTGATGTTGACTCTATCCTACATACATATAATATGATATGATGGGGGATTCATGTCGATAATATAATAATCTATTAATGTTGATTCTCTCTTCTCCATTCATATAGAGAATATGAATGGATATATATCATTCAATTAAATAATATACTAATGTTGATTCTTCTTTTTTCTTGCTTTTCAAACATTAATTTTGATTTTTTAATATTATATATTAATGTTTATTTATATGACTATGACGGATATTGATTTCTTATGACATGTCACAGCTAATTGTTAGAACAAAACCGTGTTTTGGTTTAGTTCTATTGGTATATAAGCTGATTGGAGATAACCGGTGTGGTTATTAGATCTGGTCAATTGAGGATGTACCGGCTTCTGATATATATATGAGGAAAATGAGAGTTTGTCGGAAAAACCCTAATCAATTAGAAGAGAACAAAAACGTGAGAGAGACATTTTGTTCGATAAGACCTAGGGTTTTAGGTCTGAGAGAGAGAAAAAGAGAAGAGAGATCTAGAGAGAATTTTTAATGCGTTGTTGAGTTCTCTTGAACTAGATCTTCGTGTATTCTTTCTATTCTAGTGGATTATTTGCTTGAGCCGTCAAGCCCCAGACGTAGCGATCTCACACCGAGGCGTGAACTGGGTAAACAATCTTTGTGTGCAAATCTCTATCTCTATCTTTGCATGTTCAATCGATTGTTAGATTTCTATGGTTCGTGAAGCAATCAATCGACTGCTTAAGGATAGATTCACGTGTTGAAGCATAACAAAGTGGTATCAGAGCTTCAGGTTTAGTGAATCTATGACGAATGTTCGAATCGAGGTGGAACGATTGATGGAGAAGGAGATTTCTCGCTGTGGAAGAAGCGCATCCTCGCTGTGGAAGAAGCGCATCCTCGCGCATCTATCTGTTTTGGGACTGAAGGATGTTCTGGTTGAAGCATTTCAGGAAGCTGTAGCAGTTAAGAAAGATGAGGATCCTGCTGCAGTAAAGCTTCCGGTTGAGAAGGAAGAAGCAGATCGGCTCGAAAGATCTGAGAAGGCGATGAATATGATTTTCTTGAATGTCAGAGATCGAGTACTGCGCAAACTCGATGAATGCACAATTACTGCATCTACATGGTCAACATTGGAAATGTTGTATCTCTCTAAGTCACTTCCTCATCGTATTTACTTACAAAATAAGTTCTATACGTTTAAGATGAATGATCAGAAAACTGTTGATGCAAACACTGCTGATTTCTTGAAGGTTGTATCAGAGTTGGCGAGTGTGAAGGTCTCTGTATCAGAGGAGGTGCAAGCTATCTTGCTGTTGAACTCACTGCCACAACAATACAACTCTCTGAAGGAGACTCTGAAGTATGGTAGGAAGACTCTTACCTTGGAAGAAGTCATATCAAATGCTAGATCAAAAGAGAGAGAGAGAGAGAGATAAAAAAAAATCCAAGCTCAAAAAGAAGTGGGGAAGCTTTCATATTTCGAGGAAGACCTAAAAACAGAGAGTTGTACAACAAGAAGAACTCTAGGTCAAGATCTGGTTCAGGCTCAAGAATCACTTGCTGGTACTGCAAGAAGGAGGGTCACCTGAAAAAGGATTGTTTCTCCAGGAAGAAGAATGGAGAATGAAGGACGTGGTGAAGTAGCTGTGGTGATAGACAAGGTACAGGAGATTGATGCACTGTCTATATCAGACAGAAATCATAATGATCGGTGGATCATTGATTCTGGATGTTCATACCTTATGACATCTCGAAGGGACTGGTTTGATGAGTTCTCAGAAGTTATAAGAGGCCAAGTGTTACTAGCCGATGACAGATCAGTGGTACTACAGGGGATTGGTTCAGTCAGGATAAGTGCTACAGGAGGATCAATCACCAAGCTCACCAATGTCAGATATATTCCTAACTTTGTTCGTAATCTAATATCTGTTGGTACTCTTGATGTGAAAGGGTTCTTACAAGAAGGTGGGAATGGTAAGACAAGATTCTACAAGAACAACAAGTTGGCTCTACAGGGAACATTGACTGGTACAGGGGGTCTGTATATTCTGGATGGTGAGACTGTGGTAGCTCAGTCTAACCAGGTTGTTTCAAAGGATGACATAGCCCTGTGGCACAGTAGAATGGGTCATACAAGTATGAGGAATCTGAATGTTTTGGTTGAGAAAGGCATTCTGAACAAGAAAAAGATTAGTGATCTGAATTTTTGCGAAAGCTGTATAATGGGCAAGAACAAGAGGTTAAGTTTCAGTGTTGGGAAGCACAACAGTGAAGAGGTCCTGAAGTATGTTCATGCTGATCTATGGGGATCATCTAATGTTACATTTACCATGTCAAAGAAGTAGTACTTCATGTATATAATAGATGACTATTCAAGGAAAGTGTGGGTTCAGTTTCTGGCAACAAAGAATGAAGCTTTTGGTAAGTTTGCCGAGTGGAAGATTCTGGTGGAGAATCAGGTGAACAAGAAGGTGAAGTGCCTCAGGACAGATAATGGTCTTGAATTCTGCAATCAAGAGTTTGATGAGTTCTGCAGGAAGCACGGTATTGAGAGGCACATGATGTGTACTTACACACCTCAGCAGAATGGTGTGGCTGAGAGAATGAACAGGACCATCATGGAAAAGGTCAGATGTTTGCTGAATGAATCAGGACTTAAAGAGAAGTTATGGGCAGAGGCTGTGGCTACAGCTGTATACATCATCAACAGGACACCATCATCAGCAAATGACTTCAACATTCCTGAAGAAATTTGGTTGAAGAATACACAAGGGTATGAACACATGAGGAGGTTTGGCTCAGTGGTTTATGTTCAGACAGATCAAGGAAAGCTGAAGCCAAGAGCACTCAAAGGAGTGTTCATAAGATATTCCTCAAGGAGTCAAGGAATACAAGGTGTGGCTGATAGAAGACAAGAATGTTGTTATCAGCAGGAACACTGTGTTTCATGAAGACACAGTCTACAAGGATCTGTTACAGGATAAGGATTCAGGAAAAGTGTCAGCTGGTACAAAGAATAAAAGTAGTACAGTGCTGACAGAAGCTTCAGGATTTGGGAATCAGGATAACATCAGGGTGCTGAATGATTTAGAGGATGAAGCTGAAGAGACTTCACATGAAGGTAGAGCTGCTGCAGTAGTTTCTGGTAGTGAAGATGAGTCAGACAAAGAAGAAGAAGACTTGGACAACTATCAGTTGGCTAGAGACAGGGCTAGGAGGGCAATAAAAAGCCTGAAAGGTATACTAATAATGAAGAAGATGAAGTAGTTGCTTTTGCACTAAGTGTAGGAGAAGTATTGGATTCTGAAGAACCAAGTAACTACACAGAAACTTTACAGAGTAAAGACTGGAAGAAGTGGAACTCCGGTATGGATGAAGAGATGAATTCTCTCATGAAGAATAGTACTTGGACTTTGGTGGATTTACCAAAAGGACAGAAGAGCATTGGCTGCAAATGGGTTTTCAAATTGAAACCTGGTATTGTAGGAGTTGAGCAGCCTAGACACAAAGTCAGGCTGGTAGCAAAAGGGTATGCTCAAAGAGAGGGCATTGATTACCAAGAGGTGTTTTCACCAGTTGTGAAACACATATCAATCAGGTTCATGTTGTCTATTACAGTGAATCTGGACTTGGAGCTGGAGCAGCTTGATGTAAAGATAGCCTTTCTTCATGGGAATATTGATGAAGACATCTACATAGATCAACCAGAAGGGTATGTAGTAAAGGGCAAAGAGGACAGGGTCTGTTATCTGAAGAAGTCTCTATATGGACTGAAGCAAGCCCCTAGACAGTGGAACAAGTGTTTTGATCAGGTCATGATCAAACATGGGTTCATCAAGAGTGAATACGATCACTGTGTCTACTTCAAGGAGTACAAAAAGGGAGTATTCATCTACTTACTCTTATATGTAGATGATATGTTGATTGCTTGCAAGAGTATGTCAGAGATAGACAAGGTCAAGAAGCTGTTGAGTAGTGAATTTGAGATGAAAGACTTATGAGCAGTTAAGAAAATCCTGTGAATGGATATTGAAAGAGATAGAGTTGTTGATACGCTTACTCTGTCTCAGTCTAGCTACATCAGGAAGATTCTATAGGTATTTAGAATGGATGAAGCTAAGTCTGTTGCTACGCCTCTAGGTAGTCATTTCAAGTTGTCATCTGCTACTGAAGAAGATGAAACAGCTGGTACAAGTGAATTTCCGTATTCAAATGCTGTTGGGAGTCTCATATATGCTATGATTGGCACCAGGCTTGATTTAGCATATGCAGTGGGAATGGTCACCAGGTTTATGAGCAATCCAGGTTAGATGCACTGGTCAGCAGTTCAGTGGATTCTCAGGTATTTAAAGGGCACTCAGAACAGAGGGCTGGTATTCAGAAAGAATGAAGATTTCAGAGTTGAAGGATACTTTGATTCAGACTATTAAGCAGATTTAGACAGGAGAAGGTCAGTTTCTGGGTATGTGTTTACTACAGGAGGTAATACAATCAGCTAGAAATCAAGTCTACAAAGCATTGTAGCCTTGTCTACAATAGAGGCTGAGTACATTGTCTTAACAGAGGCTGCAAAGGAAGGTGTTTAGCTGAAAGGATTAGCTGAAGAATTGGGATTCAAGCAAGGAGTGATAAGCTTGCATTGTGATTCGCAGAGTGCGATTTGTCTCACAAAGAACAACATATTTCATGGAAGGACAAATCATATGGCTGTGAAGTTCAACTTCATCAGGGACTTGATTGAAGATGGAGAGGTTGCAGTGAAGAAGATTTATACTTCAAAGAATCCTGCAGACATGCTTACAAAAGCAATTCCAGTTCAGAATTTTGAGCAGGCTTTGGCTATGCTTAGAGTAGCTAAGTGCTAAGGCACTGGCTATGTTTGACGGCGACAAGGACAAACTCAAGCTGTGAATGTCAAGGTGGATATTTTTTTATTCCTGATGACATGTCACAACTAGTTGTTAGAACAGAATTGTGTTTTGGTTTAGTTCTATTGGTACAGGAGCTGATTGGAATAACCGATGTGGTTATTAGATCTTGTCAACTCTGGGTGTACCGGCTTCTGATATATATATGAGGAAGAGGAGAGTTTGTCGAAAAAAATCCTAATCGATTAGAAGAGAACAAAAACGTGAGAGAGACGTTTTGTTCGACAAGACCTAGGATTTTAGGTCTGAGAGATAGAAAGAGAGAAGAGAGATCTAGAAAGAGTCTTTAATGCGTTGTTGAGTTCTCTTGAACTAGATTTTGGTGTATTCTTTCTATTCTAGTGGATTATTTGCTTGTGCCGTCAAGCCCCAGATATAGCGACCTCACACCAAGGCGTGAACTGGGTAAACAATCTCTGTGTGCAAATCTCTATCTCTATCTTTGCATGTTCAATCGATTGTTAGATTCCAGGATTCTTGAAACAATCAATCGACTGCTTAAGGATAAATTCACGTGTTGAAACATAGCAACGAAAATTCATATTTTATCATATAATAAATCTATTTTTGTTGATTTTATCCTACCAACATTATATAATACGGTTCCAATGAAGTTTGGTTTTAGTGAGGTAGGTCCATTTTTAAAACTTTTAATTTAATACAAACAATCTAAAGATTCTTTGTAAGATTATATCACTCAAGAAGAGAAATAAAAAAAAAGTAAATGCAAAAAAAACTACCAAAGTAGAACATTTTTACAGTGTTGTTCATCCACATAACAAACATCACACTCTTTTGATCTCTAAACCAACAAGGCAACAAATTTACATACTACTTCTTAAACTGAAATTATTCAAAAGTTCAAGGATTTTTGTTGATTTCTTGCTAGTTCTTTCGCGAAAAAACATTGATAAAACTTCTCTCTCTATCGCCTTCCTTTCTTGTTCTTCGAATAGCATTCTGATGTTTTGTGACTGTTCTTCCTGCAAAACTCGCACCATTTTTCGCTCCCGGAAGCTTCTTCATAGCTCGTAAGCCTTTGTGCCCATTCTTCAGCTCGCAACCTTTCAACAACCTCAGTGATTGTAATGTCTTTTAACAAGCGAATGAAAGATACTGACTCATGAAACCTTGAGGGCAATTTCCTATGAATCTTAAAGATGACATCATCATCAGGAATGTTTATCCCATAGAACTTTAACCGGTTCGCAAGATCAATCACTTTCCCAGTAAACTCATTAACATTTTCTTCTTCTTCCATTATCAAATTCTCATACATCATCCCAAGAAACACTTTTTTATGATTCTGAATCCTTTCGGTTTCTCCAAAATCCGCCTTCAAAAAAGTTCCCAGGCTTGCTTCGACGAAGTAGCTCTTGCTATCCGAAAAAAGATCGAGTCGGTTACCGACATTTGAAGCATATAAAGAGCTGACATATCCTTGATTCTTAGATCTTTCTGTCTCTTAACCAATTCTTCTTCCATAGGCTGCTTCGAGTTTTCATTATCTACAACATCCCATTGATCATGGGACATCAATAAAGTTCTCATTTTGATACTCCAAAGCTCATAGTCGTCTCCATTAAACACCAGAACAAGCTGTTGCAACTGCATTTGAGCCTCTGTAGCTATGATTTTCTCTTGTTCTTGTTGTTTCTAAATTAGCTCTTTGATGCCTTTGTTAGAAATCTCAATCAAGAAGAGATACGAAAAGAAGATGAGGACAACAAAAACGTCATAAGCAACTACATATCTACAAAATTACCACACTTGTGTCCAGAGAGTAAACCTACAAGAAATCCTAAAAACCCTAAACCCTAAAGGCCAAAGTACTAAAATTTCTTGAAAATCTTCAAAAAGAGATTAATTTTACAACAAGATCACAAGAGATCGAGCCCAAAAATTCATTATTTTTTATTTTTTACTCGGCAAGCCAGGAAATTTCCAGTAAACAATGGACAAGATTGAAGAATGTCAAGAAATTAAAGACCTGGTTTTTGTAAGTTAAAATTACCTGGCTTTGCCACTGAGTTCTCTTAGCTTTTAGCAGTTACCGGAAACACGATTGCGAAATCGATACTTACTTACTCTGTTCTTCACTGTTCATAGAAGAGAGAAGAGAAATGTCTCTGTTTTTTTTCCTCTTTGTTTTTTATCTCTATTATTTATCAAAGACACGTGCCAACAAGAATCGAAGTCCACCCAATGCTCAAGTCTTCCGAATCATGGTTTGATATTCAACATTTTTAACTCAAGAAGACAACATCTCAATATTTAAAAATCAAGATGTAAGAGCCAAAAAAACTACCAAAATAGAACATTTTTTTTGTGTTTGTTTGTTCTTCATCCACATAAACAAAACACATCTCACTCTTTCTACTAAACTCCAAAGCAATAATTTTTACTTACTTCCTAAATTGTTGTCCAACGAAAAAAAAAAAACATAGGTAAAAAAAAAAAGCTCTCTACCATTTTCCCCTCTTGTGGTGTGAGTAGCATTCCGAGGTTTTGTGGTTGTGCGAAGCTTCTTCACCCTCCATACACTCATGGCTACGACATTCGACCTCTCGCAAGATGTGAACAGTTTGAGTGATTGTAAATTTTTCAAAACGAATGAAGCGTACTGTCTCATCGAACCTTGAGGGCAAGCTGCGAATAATCTTTGAGATGACTTCTTGATCAGACATGCTAGATCCATAGAACTTAACCCGGTTCACAAGCTCCAACAACTTGTCAATATAATCCCAAACGCTTTCCTCGTTTTTCATCATCAATGATCCATATGCTTTGACAAACTTAACACTCTCTCGAGTATTTTCCAAAGGACTAGCGGCTAGTTTCAATCCTTCTTTCACTATGAGATTCAAAATATGTGCACAGCATCTAACATGAAAGAACTTCTCATCACACAACAACTCACTACCACTAATCATCTGAAGATGATGCTTGAGAATCTTTTGCATACTATCATTATAAGTAGCATTATCCAAAGTCATAGAGAAAACCTTTTTCTCTAAACTCCGCTCTTTCAAGCAACCAAGAAGTTTGTTAGCTACTTCTTCACCAGTGTGTGGATGTTTCAACTCACAAAAAGCTAATATCTTGTGAGTCAACCTGAAGCAATTATCAACATAATATGCAGTCAAACACAAATAGCCCATCATAGTGGTAGGAGCTGACCACATATTTGATGTAATCGATTCGACCCTTGTATTCTGCAAATACCTTCTTCACCTTTTCTTTTTCATCCTCAAATCTTTTAAATACATCAGCTCCAACAGTTTGCCTACATATATGCTGACAGTTTGGATTCAAGTACTTATCCCTAGCCCTAACCTTTTCATACTCAACATATCGTAAAGGCTGATCGTGGTAGATAATAATCTCACTAATCATAGCACGATCTACTTTGTTATCATATGGCTGTTCATTACTTGTCCATGGAGGCCTTTTTGGACATACATCTAAATGACATTTCAAAGCTGATGTTCCTTGACTAGATTCTGAAACTAACTTTTTATTACAGTGAATGTAATGACTCCTTCTTTTTCCATCTTCCTCTACTCCTAGTGGGACAAACTCTTTCCAAACATTAGACTTTTGGCGTTTAGAATGACTTACTGATTGAGTCGCTTGAATAGGTTGAGTTTTACTGTGTGTGGCTCCTTGAATTTATGTTTCATCATCCTCATACATCGCCATATACTCATGCTCAGCATTAAGAGCTTCCATTGTTTCAAGTGTGTGTGGATCCATTCTACAAAACAACCACACAATTTGAATCTAAGAAAATATTATTTAAATAAAAAATAAACCAACCCATAATACAAAGGATATAAAGGAAACAAATATCACATATCACATAGAGGAACCATCAAACAATCAAATTCGTATAACTTAAAGAAGCATACACACGTGATTTAAAAACAATCAAATCAAATGAGTTTTAGACATTAGTATATAATATATCTTATAGAACAGAGAATGGATTTGACAAGGAAGAACAAGATCTTCGTGTGTAGGAATCACATAACCGAAGGGTCTCGTTGGTGCTGACTTGAGTCTCTGACAACGAAAACCCAAAAACGATATGAACACAAGAACACTTGTACTCAAAACGACATGAACACTTGGACTCAAAAAAGTGATAGCTTACTTGAATCTGAGCAAAGAGGATTAGAAGAAACCTATTTGCCGGAAAACCCTTATCGCCGGAAAACTCTTATCGCCGGAGAGCACTTATCGCCGGAAAACCCTTTTCGATTTGGAGATTTTCTTTACAATTGGGGATAATCGGATTCGGATATGCTCATCTAGGTTGAAAAAAATTGAGAGATAAAGAAACGTCGTCGTTTTAGGTTGGTTTTAAGTTAAAAAAAAAAAAACCATAGGGTAAATTAAAAAACAGGACCCGCCCGTTTTAAATCCGCGAATTTTAAAACTAAAAAAGCAGGTCATGGGTTTAAAATTCCAGCCGAGTTTAGGGTACCCTATGGATTTTTACCCATCATTAACATCCCTAATCATAATTTCTTCAAACTTCATCTCAAGATACCTCATTTTCGTACCCTGAATCTCCTCAGTCTCTCCAAAGTCTGCCTTGAGAAGCTCCCATGTTTGCTTGGAAGATGTAGCTCTTGCTATGCAGAGAAAAAATAGTCTATTATCGATATATGCAGCATATGAATATAGGAATCCTTTAGCTCTTGCTTGGAAGATGTAGCTTTTATTTAGGCCGTTTTTGATGGTGAGGTCAATGGTTCAATCCTTTCGTAATGCAACTTTTGGATTAAAATATGTTTCCAAAACGACGTCGTTTTAGAATCTGTTAAAAATACACAGACTTTTACATGGTGAAATATAGAAGGGTTATATTGCGGGTTGAGTGTTATTTTAGAGGTTGGCCTGCATTTAATTGACACGGAGTATAAAGTTGTAAATCCTAACCACTTGGAAGATTTATTTGCAGAAAATCCTTTAAAAAATGGGTCTGATTTTTTCAAAAAATCAGAAGAGATCGAGACCCAAAACTCTAAATCGTTTATTTGTTTTTGAGCACCAAAACTCAAACTCAAACTCAAGATCTTTCTAAGGTAAACGAGGGAAATTTTTCAGAGATTCAAGAGTATCAAGAAATTAGGACTTGGTTCTTGTAAGTATTTTTTTACCCGACTTTGTAAGCCTTCGCAAAATCGGAGATACTAAAAAAACTAAGAAGAGAAGAAGTAAAGTCTCGTCCTTTTTTCTTGTTTTTTTTATGCGTCTCGTAACTCGTTGCTAATTGCTATTAACAAATGGGTTTGGTTCACCCGACCTGGTCCAACATGGATTTGGTGTTTTTCCTGCTCAGTCAATCCGGTCCATGTAATCCTAGCTTTTGGATCTAGAAGTTTTGGTTAGATTTTTTTTTTTTTTTGGCTACTCACTAAATTAACCCAAGCTTAGGATAATTAGATGAAATAGCAAAAAAAAAAACAACAACATAATAACTAACCAAAACTCCATGTGGCAAAATCCTATTCCTTGAATATTTTGGTTAGTTATTAGAGTTTTTTTTTTTGGCTATTCACTAAATTAAGAATTAATTTGCTCTATAACCCATAAAAAAAAATTAATTCACCAAGTAACCAATTTTACCCTATGTGACATAATTACAACCACTAGATTTAGGTTAATTGGTTATTTATTTTTATTTTTGTGTTTTGTTATCCCACAAATCGCAAATTGACCCCTAAATTAATTCAAAAGCTTACAGTCGAAAAAGCAAAACAAAACAAAAATAATAACAAAATACCAAGGATAATCATGTGCTAATAATTATCCCTTTCAGGAAAAAGGAAAAAAGAAAAAGAAAAAACTAAAATCAAAACCAGAACTAAACCAAAGCAAATCGGATTCCATTACAACTTTTTCAAGTTATGTTTCTCACTATTATCATTTCTTCGTATCAAGTTCTCAGAACTCAAAGTGTATGCTGCATTAACGACACCATTTGTTTCTGCAACTGCATCAGCATCTTTTGATTCTGCTGCACCATCGACAACACTTCTTCTTGTCTCTCCGTTGATGTCACTTGGCTTTGAGTGATCTCATTCAAAGAGTATAATATTTCAGCTTTTTCTTGAAAACTCTCTTCGACATCAACACTCTCAATGACTGATTCTTCCAAATACTCTTGATTCGGTCTCATATTGTATTCATGAACTAGCAAGCAATCGATAAGGACACTAACCGAAAGTGTTTCCGCAACCTCGACCAAAACTTTATCAAATCTTGGAGGCAGAGAGGAAAGAATCTTCTTCACAACTTCTTCATCTTCGACCTTACAACCACAAGACTTCATACGAAACACAAGCTCCATTAGTTTTCCAGTAAAGTCACGAATTGTTTCTGAATCACTCATTGCCATATCCTTATACTCTTTCTTGAGATCAACTAGTTTTCTAGCTTGAAATATAGGACCACCTAGTGATCTCACTAACAAAAGTTCCCATGCTTCCTTTGATGATGTAGCAGAAGCTATCCATGGAAGAATCTCATGGCTTAATGCAGTTTGGATTAAATAAAGCGCGTTCACGTCTTTTATTTCCATCCATTGTTTCCACCAGGCTGAATAGTACTCATCGGCTGAGAATGCATAACTTTCTCCTTCGAATTCATGAGATCTCGTCGATGAGGTCTCTTGCTGAAAACCTGTTTCCACGACATCCCATAGATCATTAGCCTTCAAAAACGTTTTCATTTTTAAACTCCAACACTCATAGTGAGTCCCATCAAATACAGGAACGAAAACCGTCGCCATTATAAGCCCTTGAGCGTTGAATTAAACTCTTGTAATTAGTAACCCTGAATCAAAAAACAGATTTTATTCCATGAGTCAGAATTACTATGGCGTATGGGCAAAGAAAAATATCTACACAAAAAAACCTTTAACTATATTAGCAAGGACATGGATCCATATCTCAACAAGAAGTTCAAGATTTAAGCAAAAGATCTCCCAATTGTTTCCGCAAACAATCATTTTGGGTTTTAAAAAAAAAAAAAAAAAGAGGAAGATTTAAGGAACGGTTTTGTCAAACAAACTTATGAGAAGCTAACATGAAAGATCCTTATCTTTCTTAACCTAATTTATTACCAAATCCCACAATAATTCGATAAACTGAACTTTCCGTTGTTCTGCCTTTTCCCTGGTCGTAAGATTTTTTTTTCTCAGGAAGAATGTGATAAACTGATATGTAAGAAAGATCAGGCAAGAAGAACAAAGCACAAACCCTAAAACATAAGAAACTTAAATCGCAAGACATCTCCCTCATATTTCCAAAACAGAGCTGGTTCTCTGTTTCATAATATGAAACTTGAGTTGCAAGGCACGTCAATGAATATAGGTTATATAACATATTTATGTAAATTAGCCCCACAAGATATAAGAAAAGAGACGATCTTTTGAACTGAATCTTCCCAGATTAAACATATGGAATGGTCAGAATCAATAAGAACTCAAACATTATGGTATAACTTAGTATATTAAAAAAAACCCCAACAAATTAGTATAAAACCCACCACGAGAAGACATAGAGAAGAATAACATAAACTTAAAATCTGAAATCAAATTTTTTTTTCAGAAGATGATAACAAAGAAAATGTTATCACAACTGTGAAAAAAACTTTCAAATTAATCAAAAGGGGAAAATTTTGAGTTAGGGAAATCAATAGTGTACCTGATTGTATCAAATTTCTGAGTAAACCCAAAAAAAACTCTGCGCATATACTCGACAATTGTCTCGAGGAGAGATTCTATATTTATATAACCCTAATTTTTGCACAAGACAGTGAAGCAAAAGGAAAACCAAAAAAAAAAAAAAAAGGAAAGAGAAAAAATACCTTTTCTTTTTCTTAGATAACTATTAAAATCGAGACATTTTTTTATTTTATTTTAAATTTATGTTAGTTAGTTAAGAATAAGATTTTATTTTGATTTGAATCGAGTTTTATTTAGGTTCGAAGCTTTGTAAAATTGTTTGTTTTTCTTTTAGCAATATGTTTTCTTTTTCTTTTGATTGATCTAAAAAAGGTAGTGAAGATGAATACTCACTCTGTTTCAATATATAAGACATATAAAATATTCAAGAGATTTTTTAAAGTCATTACCAATCACCCTTTCTGTTTAGTTAATCTATATGCAGCTTCGATTTCGCAATTACGTATTCTCAATTTTTGAGTTGTGTTGTGAGATCCGAAAACAAACATTTACGAGTTTATTGTGTTTCAGGGAGCTCTTGAATTCGATGTCAAATGGAAGTTTGAAGCTGGAGGTTTCATTTCTCAATGCATCACTTGTAAGTTTTTTGTTTTGTTTTTGGTTTCCTCCGTTTTTTGACATTCTAAAACCACTTAGATTTCTTGATCTTAACGAATTGTAATCATCATATTCCAGACATTTCTTGATCTCTTATGAGCCTCACCATAAGATGAACGATCATAAGAGATATTACAAACAGAAAAAAAAATCTGAATTAAAATTTTGTGTTTAAGAAACTCACGAATGGTGTGATAAACTGATAAATAAAAAAATTGTGATTCAAATTTGTGAGAGGTATAAACACAGTAGAGACTTTGCGGTATTCTCCAGAGATTTTGCCATCTTTTAGACTCAACTTGAGCATCGAAGACAATCTTTGTCTGAACCAAAAACATAATCCGCAAGAGTAATTAAATGATCAGGTAACTTATACGATTAGATTTTATCCAATCTATTGCACAGTTATTGTGTTGCAGTAGTAAATACATAATCGAACCACAGATACCAAAAACAACGTATTTCTGAGATGCAAAATTAGCTATAGACTGGAACTATGTTTGTTTGTTTTTTTATCACTAAACACGAACTGAATAAGTAAACAATGGTAAAAAAGCAAATTAAGGCGATTAAACTAAAATTTAATAAGATTAAAAGCATTGAGCATTAGAGTGAATTGCAAAAATTCATGAATGCAAAAACTACCACAAATCATCATGGAAATATTAAGAATCGTTCAAGAACATGAAACACTAAATTAGACTATCTCCCTCAAGACGTTAATTTTTGTGCCTAAAATCAAAAATTATTAAACTTTCATTTGCAATCATGATAACAAACAAACATTAATTTTAACTTACTTGGTTCACAATACTTCTAACAACAACTTTCATAAATTTACCATTCTATAAATTTCCTTTAAAACCTTCAAACCAAACTAAGAGACACATATTCAAAGAACAAAAACAATGGATAAATAAAGAAAGCATGATCAGATTAATAAAATAAAGAGAGAGAGACTATAAATCTTTTTTTAGTTGTCAATCCAGGATTAAATTCTTCTCGCAAAAAAAAATAAAAGATGAAAGAGATGATAAGTTGTGTAGAAAGTAGAACGTTATCTCTAAAATAAAATAAAATAAATCTTTTTTGTTTTTAAAGTTTAGAGTTTGTTAGGGATCAAAATATTTTTTAAGGTTTAGGATTTTAGGGTTTAGGGTTTAAAAATCTTTAATGAATGACTTTTTGAAAATGAACAACTAATTGTGACATTTTTGAAAATTAACACACAAAAAATGGTATTTTTAAAATTCTTCGTTAAAATTTTTTTATATTGTCGAGATAATATCTTTTAAAATCTATGATATTTTTTAATATCTCTGTAACATATTTACATATCCGATTTTCTCTGAAATATTTTCTATGTCAATATTAATGGCAACGACAATTTTAAAATCTAAACAATAAGTAACAATGCAATGAAATAGTTGTTCAACATATACATTAATGATTATCAAATGTGCTTATCTTTTTCTGAGAAGTAGATTTTGAAAACACGTGTCATCATTGTGTTCAATCTCACACCTTTATAGATGAAAATGGTAATACAAAAAATGTTAATAAAAGATTTCAGTTCTCTTATTTTAAAAGATACAATTTTAATTCAACAAAAGATATATGTAGGGGATTTTAGAAAACGAGTAAATATTGAACATAGCCGAAAATAAAAAAAATATTGATCTAAAACCTAGATTTATTTGAAAATATATGTGATTATAATTCGAATATAAATTTAAAAAAACCATACCAAATCCTCCATGTTAGATTAGATTTTATTTGATATACTTTTATTTATAAATCGAAAATCTAAAAACCAAAAAAACCAACAAAAATTAAACCGAATCGAAATTCGGATTGAAAACTCTTACCAATCTTTAACCATTAAATAATATTTTTTTAATTTATTTAATACTTGAAAACCTAAAGAATATTTATTGAAAACCTAAGGAATATTTAATTCACACATAGCGTATAGAGTCATCTAGTTTATATTTGTTTGAGCATATTAAATATGTGTTTTGTAATCATTTGAATAATAATAATATATGTATATAGACACAATGTACCACATTTTCATATTTTGCATACGTTTTTTTTTGTTAAGTATATTTTGCATACGTTTTATATAATAAAGAAATTAAATTAATTGTAAAACTTAATGGTAACATGGTCGAATATGAAGGTGATAGGATTATATAGTCCGTAATTAGTCGCAAGTTAGCGAATAGAATCCGTTCAATATCTTTTTTTTCTCCCGAAATTATATTTTACTAATGAAACGGTTATAAACGAAGACCAAAGTCATGTAGTTTTTGGAAGTATATTACACAAAGTGTAAAGATAAAGTCACAATAAATGAAACTAGATAATAAATCAAGTCTTCCACCTCAATTTTGAAGAGATGTTTGTTCGGGTAATCGTTTTAGCCACGACCACGATTTCCTTGCGGAGCAGATTCGAAATGCAATTGCATCTCTTTACCCTTTGTTGATGGTTTAACCAGTCTTTCTCTAAAGATTCTTTTGCCCGATGGAATCAACATATCCATTGAGTCAGAATCTTCCGAAACTTGAGTTTCCTCTGAAGAAACCAAAGAGACAAACCGGTTTGTACCTAAATCTTTGATGGAGGAGGACCTGCGAATACTATGCTCTGCTTGAGTAGTAGGAGGGGATATTTGTTTGGAAGTGGAGATCTCTTGACAAGACCATAATAGTAGAGCTGATGTTGCTAGTGTCACATGTACCTAAAGGAGAAGAATCGATCTTGGAAGCAGATGATATAGTACCTGTTTTTGGAACCACATCCGTAGTAGCAATATGACATTGAGGAGGAAAAGTAGCATCTGTTGCGAGTGGAACCACAGCCTTAGTAGCAATTGGATTGATACATCACCGCATACCTTTTCCAGCCCTTCTACAGACAAAAAAAAGTCAAGGTTGAACTATCTCTTACTGTTGTGGTCCCTAGCAGATGAAGTCATTGTTGTTTTTGTACTTAGAAAAAGACAATGGGAAGAGTTATGTCCTAACTGTCCGCATCCCGTACAAGTATAAGGTAACCAAGAATAGAGAACATCCACCATGGTGATTGTATCACTTATATCAGTTAAAACAACTCTTTGAGGGAAGGGTTTAGCTAGCTTTACCTCTACTAGGATTTTTACTTTTCCCATTTATGTTGGATCCAACCAAGGTTTCTCAGTCAACATTGGTTCCCCAATGCCCGACGCAATCCACTTGATGCATAAAATTGAGTATAGTTGGTCAGGGATGTTATTGAGAGTCAACCAGACTGGCACAGTAGTGATTTCCGGTACAGATATAGTGTCTGACATGCAATCGTCTATGTGCCACATGCCCCTTTTGCATAACCCAATTACGGGTTTTCTCATCAGGAATAGATACGAGGACTCGCTTAATTTCCGAGTGAAGATTCTACATTTTCTTCCCCAAATTCCTAGTTACTACTACTTGAATTAAACCTCTAGACGGAGCAGAACAACGGTAAAATTGTCCAACCACAAATTTCTTTTGGTTCTCCAAACCACCAAGTAGAACATGGCTCAGAATTTTTACCTTTGGAGTTTCATCCTCCAAGTATTTAGGGATGGCGACTCTGTGGAGATTCCTCAGCGATTGATTCATCCTTGTTGCCCAAGGGTAATCTTTGAAGTGAGCCTTGAGAGACGCTTCTTTAGCTTCTGAACCATCAGTAGTACTACCCATTTTCTTAGACAAATCTAAAGGTGAGTGTCCCTGTTTTTTACCCAAGAGAGCGGGCTATTGGATATTGATAGAATTATCCAACTTATAAATCTCTGTAAGTTGTCGAATATGACCAGATCTAATAGAAATAGGCTTTTTCCATGCACCCTTGATGATTGGATTTGAGATTGTAACTTCTTTGGGAGAATCATTTTGAAAATCCTTTGATACACTGACGGATTCATTTTTGGCAGCAAGAGAAGACGCACTAAAAGTCGTAACCACGACCGGCAACGTTTCGTTCAATATTCTTCTACTTTTAACTACAATTTTCAGGCGTAGTGATTATGCTTCCTGCCAAAAATCAATCTTGGAGGTAAAGTAGTTATCACTATGGAGCCTCGTCACTACTTCGAGATCTTGAATAATTGTCTCCGTAAAACTTCATTAAAATCTCGTGTTTTCATAGTAAACTAATCTCTATATTTTTCTTTTCTTTTACTAGTTCCTAGCCAGCTCCTGTTTACTGATTTACTCTAGGTTTTTACACATCCGATCCAATTAAAAAGGATAATTATAAAAAGCTTAAAATGATCGGAAAAACACCTTTAAATTAATATAAGAATATAAGTAAACCCCGGACTAACAAGGATAATCATGTATCAATAATTATCGATCGAAGTTCAGAACCTAAGAAAACATCAACAAACAAACAATACAAAACCCTAACCAAACTAAAACAAGTCTTAGTTGTCTGTCCACCAATGCAACTTGGCTCTGAGTCATATCTATTTCAGCTTCTTTTCGAAGACTTTCTTCCACATTAACATTCTCGTGAAGACTTTCTTCCACATTAACATTCTCAATGACTGATTCTTCCAAAGACTCTTGAACCGGTCTCATATTGTATTCATGAACTAGCAAGCAATCGATAAGGACACTAATAGAGAGTGTTTCCGCAACTTCCACCAAGACATTATCAAATTTTGGAGGCAAAGAGGAAATAATCTTCTTCACCACTTCTTTATCTTCAACCTTCCACCCACAAGACTTCATACGAAACACAAGCTCCATTAGTTTCTCAATAAAGTCATGAATTGTTTCTGTATCACTCATTGTCATATCCTTATACTCTTTCTTGAGATCAACTAGTTTTCTAGCTTGAAACATAGGACCACCTAGTGATTTCACTAACAAAAGTTCCCATGCTTCCTTTGATGATGTAGCAGAAGCTAATTACGGAAAAATCTCAAAGCTTAATCCATTTTGGATTAAACAAAGCGCTGTCGTGTCTTTCATTTCCATCCATTTTGAATAGTACTCAGCGGCTGCGGCGGATGATGCATAACTTTCTTCTTCGAATTCATGAGATATCGTCGATGAATTCTCTTGCGGTGGTTCTTGTTGAATTCCTGTCTCCACGACATCCCATAAATCGATGCCCTTCAAAAGCGTTTTCATTTTTACACTCCAAGACTCATAATGATTCCAATCAAACACAGGAACAAAAGCCGTAGTCATAAGCCCTGAATTAAAAGTCAGATCAATTTTATTCCATGAGTCAAAAATTATCATGAGCAAAGAAAAATATTTACACAAAAAACCCTTAACTCTTAGCGAAAATATAGATCCATATCTCAATAAATACTTCAAGATCAGGCAAGAAGAAATAAGCACAAACCCTAAAACATAATTAAGAGACTTAAAATCATATATCTTTAAACACACTTTAAAGAACTGGTTCCAAAGAAGAGCTACTTCTCTGCTTCCTTGTAAGAAACTTAAATTGCAAGGCACGTCATTGGATATCCACACACATATATAATATTGTAGGCATATAGATTATATAACATATTATGTAAATTAGCCCCACAAAATATAAGAAAAGAGGCGATTTTTCGAACTGATTCTTCCCAGATTAAACATATGTGGAATGGTAATCAGTAAGAACTCGAAGATTATGGTGAACTTAGTAAAAAAAATCCAACAAATTTATATAAAACCCACCACGAGAAAGAAACACGTAGAGGATAACAGAAACTTAAAAATCTGAAATCAAATTGTTGTCTCAGAAGATGATAACAAAGAAAAGATGTTATCACTATAGTGATTTAAGAACAAAAAATTGATGTCTAGAAACTAAACTCAGAACTAAATAAAGTAAAACCTTAATAAACACACTTAGCTTTTATAAAGAACTAGATTTAGGACCCGTATATATGCGGATTTGTAATCTAATATTTTATAACCTGTGGAAAAAAAAAATTAAAAATGGAAAACAAAATTAGATTATCCATGAAAGTAAATAAAATAAAAGTGAGAACGCTGATGCGAAACCACTAATTGAAAAGCCTAACAATTATTTATTTATTTTAATTATTTCAATATTTGATTCCCAAATAAATTTTGTCACATATTTTTAAATTATTATTTTTTCGATTTCTATTTGAATTAGGTTTACTTTTTACTATTTTGTTACTCAGATATCTAATTTTCAAAAAAAATCTTGATCAATATATTCTCATATTTCTATTTTAATTATTTTTACTTTTAATATTTTATAACCCTTAAAAAAGAAACCAAACACGAAAAAATGGAAACAAAAATTTAGATTATCCTTGAAAGTAAATAAAATAAAATTGAAGACGTCGATGCGAAATCACTGATAGACAAACTTTAAAATTATTTATTTATTTTGATTCTCCCACTTTTCTTATATTATCTGATTTTCTATTTCTATATGGATTATGTTTACTTTTTATTATATAACTAGT
Source organism: Pseudoturritis turrita (assembly GCA_900406555.1). Classification (NCBI taxonomy): domain Eukaryota; kingdom Viridiplantae; phylum Streptophyta; class Magnoliopsida; order Brassicales; family Brassicaceae; genus Pseudoturritis; species Pseudoturritis turrita. Next base: position 110,673 of record OVBL01000921.1, on the reverse strand, counting down.
CATATATCTATTTTTCAAAATCTTGACGAATTGATTTTCATATTTCTATTTAAATTCACTCATTTTTTTAATCATATTTGATTTAAATTAGACTTTTTTTTTTTTTCAAAAAAAAATAGCATATTCCCTTTTCCGAATAACGTTAGTGAATAAAAATTTTATTCAAAAAATGATAATTTAATTTTAAACAATGATATTTTTTTTTGGTCGTAAGCAAAGATAAATATGAATATAAAATATGTATAATCACAACATTCAAATAATATATTGAAATCTTTTTTGTAATCTAACTGAAAAATATAATAGTATTAGATTTTTTTAAAGAATTTTTTTGACACATGGCTAAATTTAATTAAAAAAAAGTTTTACACGTGTCAAAATCTTATCGACCGATTGACACATATCACGATCGTATTAATTACAACGTTTGACGCATCAAATAAATTTTGTCATATTTTTTCAAATAATTAATTTTCCTATTTGAATTAGGTTTACCTTTTATTATGTAATTACTCATATTTATATATATTTTTCAAAATCTTGACGAATTGATTCTCATATTTCTATTTGTTATAATCTGATAAATACAAATATATAAGGTTTTTTAAAATAATATTTGTTTGACATATGGCAAAATATAATTGAAAAAAAAAATTACACGTGTCAATATCTGATTGATCGGATGCCACATGTCATGATCGTGTTAATTACAATGTTTGATGCATCAAGCTTTATATAATAAAATGACTCTCTTTATTGATGTTTAGAAACTTAACTCAAAACTAAACACAAGCTCTTATGCTCTCTCACGAATCATCACAACTCAATGATCATGTATATATATAGTTTAGAACTTCTTTTTCCTAAACATATTTCCATAACTCCTATTTCTATTAGGAAACCTTTAAGCCTATCATATCCTAACAACCTTGTTAGAAATGTCTTGGGCTTTAAGCTATTGAAGCTTATCCAACATTCACCCTCTTAAGCTTCAAGTCATTTTTCAAGAAGTCTTGAACTCCAATCATACTTCTCATCTTTTTGAACTTGATTCTTGCAAGGGCCTTTGTCAACACATCTGCGCATTGTTCTTCTCCCGGTACATGTTCAACTTCGATTTGATCATTTTCAACGCATTCTCTGATGAAGTGATAACGCTTGTGAATGTGTTTGCTTCGACGATGGAACACCGGATTCTTGGTGAGTGCAATGGCGGATTTGTTGTCAATACGAATGGTCATCTTCTCACAACTTTGGCTCGTTATTTCACTCAATAACTCTTGAAGCCATATTGCTTGTTTTGCAGCTTCCGTCGCAACCATAAACTCGGCTTCGCATGAAGATAAAGCTTTCTTGCTTTTGAGAACACCATGTGATTGGTGAATCACCAAAATAGAACACATGCCCGGTCGTACTTCTTCCATCATCAGGATCTATATTATGACTACTGTCGCTATATCCAATGAGCTTCTTTGATCCTCCTTGTTTAAACATTAAGCCGTGAGTCAATGTTCCTTGTAGATATTTCAAGACTTGCTTCAAGGCGTTACCATGTGATTCTCTTGGATCTTGCATATACCTACTTAACACACCAACTGAAAACGCAAGATCAGGTCTAGTATGTAAGAGATACCTTAAGCAACCAATTTGTCTTCGATACAACGTAGCATCTATCTCGCTTTCTCCTTCTTGATCTTTTGATTTCTTTAAACCGAACTCCATGGGAATGTGAGTAGGGTTACACGTTTCTAGGCCAGCCTCCTTTAAGATTCGACGAGCATAAGCCTCTTGCTTGATCTCGATTCCTTCATTGCTTTGGTTGACTTCTATACCAAGGTAGTATGTGAGCTTTCCAAGGTCAGACATCTCGAACTTTGATGACATTCCTTCCTTGAAATCTTTGATGATCTTCAACGTGGTTCCAGTTACGAAAAGGTCATCCACATACACGGCAACTACAAGAAGATTTCCTCCTTCTTCCTTTCGATACACGAAGTTCTCTTTTGAACATTTTTTGAACTTCATACCTTTTAAAATCTGATCCAGTTTTGTGTTCCATGCTCGTGGAGCTTGTCTCAACCCATATAAAGCTTTTGAGAGTTTGAAAATCTTATGTTCTTCTCCCTTCTTTTCAAATCCTTCGGGTTGAGACACATATACCTCTTCATTTAGCTCACCATGCAAGAATGCGGTCTTAACATCAAGATGATGAATCTTCCATCCATGAGAAGCAGCTAAAGCAACGAGTAGTCTAATCGTTTCAATGCGTGCTACCGGCGCAAAAACTTCATCAAAGTCAATTCCAAATTCTTGTACATATCCTTTTGCTACAAGTCTAGCTTTGTACTTGTTTATTGAGCCATCTGCATTCCTTTTGATCTTAAATATCCACTTAAGACCAATAATTTTAGCTCCCATTGGTAACTCAACTAATGTCCACGTCTTGTTCTTGTTAATCGAGTCGATCTCCTCTGCACATGCATTCGTCCATTCAATTAGGCCTTTTGCTTCTTGAAAATTAATCGGTTCGTTGTTGAGTGATAGAAGAAGAATTTCACATTCTATATCAGCCAACAGAATGTAATCTTCAAGATGTTTAGGACGATTTACAGGGCGACCCGACCTTCGTGGTTGAGGTTGTTCTTCTGGTTCCTCTTCTAGTCCATCATCGGCTGCATCTTCCTCATCATGTTGTGCTTCATTGTTGGGATTGTAATCGATTTCATCATTACCGATAACGTATGGGCCTTGTCCTTCGTCCATTACTTCTCCCTAAGTCAGATGAAACATTCCTGGATCGTGATTCTCATCTGCATCAGCTCCCTTCTAATTCCAGCTAGCTTTCTCATTAAAGACTACATCTCGACTTACAATGACTTTTCTTGTCACTGGATTGTAGAGTCTATATGCTTTAGACCCAGGTTCTATTCCGAGATGAACCAATGTTTGAGAGCGATCATCGAGTTTTCTTATTTAAGTAGATTCGATCTTGACATAAGCAATGCAACCAAAAACCAAGATGACTCACGTTCGGTTTCTTGTTTCTCAAGCATTCGTAAGGTGTTTGATTCTTCAATGCTCTTGTGGGAACACGATTTATCAAATAGGTAGAATGACGAATGGCTTCTCCCCACAAGAAATTTGGAACCCTCATTGCTTTGAGAATGCTTCTAGTCATCTTCATTAGCGTCCGATTTCTCCTTTCCACTACACCGTTTTGCTGTGGGGTGTATGGAGCTGTTAGATGGCGCTTGATTCCACTCTTGTCGCAAAACTCTTGAAACTCCCTTGAGGTAAACTCTCCACCTCTATCAGTACGTAATGTTACGATCATCTTCTCAAAGTCATTTTCTACCAAGATTTTAAATGTCTTGAATTTCTCGAATGCTTCACCTTTTTCTTTCAATAGAATCGTCCACATGTATCTTGTGTAATCATCAATGATTACAAAGATGTACCTATTCCGAGCAAGAGTGGCTGGGGTTATAGGTCCACACAAGTCGGCATGAAGAAGCTCCAACGGCCGCGTGGAGCGGTATTGTGTTGCCCGTGGAAACACTTGACGTGTTTGTTTGCCAACCAAACATGACTCGCAAAGTTCCTTCTTGCATTCTATGTTTGGTAACCCTTGAACCATATCAAGTGTTGACATCGATTTTATGGTGTTAAAGCTGATATGTCCTAGATCAATTTTTGAGTGTAAGCAGATTGGTTTTCCGGTTTTAAGATCAATCTTGTAGAGCCGATTTGGAGATCTTTTTACTTTCACCAAGAGTCTGCCTTTAGGATCATGTAATGTTAGCTAATCTTTCCTCATTCTAGCATCACAACCATACTCGGTAGCTTGTCCTAAGCTCAAGATATTGCTCTTTAGCTCGGGAATCCAATAGATATCTGATAGAAGTTGTTGTTCTCCTGTTTTTCCTTGAAAGAGAATCGATCCCTTTCCACCAATATCAACACATGATCCGTCTCCAAACTTTACTTTTCCTTTGATGCTTTCATTCAACTCTGAAAAGAATGATCTTACACCGGTCATATGATTGCTTGCACCGTTGTCTAAGTACCAAATTCCATCTTTCCTTTTATCTGTCTTGTACTTCTTCGGTATTAGATTTTCTTCATTAAAAAACACGGTCTCATGCATATAAAGTGCAATATCTGCCTCTTGTGTCTCAGCTTTGTTTAATTCTTGGAGCTTCTGTCTTCTTTCAGGACAAACCGAAGCAAAGTGACCCACTTTATCACATCGAAAACATAAAATATCCGTCCTCTCCTTCTTATCTTTGTTTTGGTCTTGTGCATTGAACTTTCCACGTCCTCTACCACGAAACCCTCTTCCACGACCTCGACTTCTTCCTCGTCCTCTTGAGTTGTCGAAGTTCGTTTGATTTCCATGTGGTACCGAGGTTGTAAATAGTAGGTTTCCTTGTGTTTCTCCACTGATCTCCCCATCTAGAATTCTTTCTTCATAAGCTTTCAACCTTCCTATGATGTCTTCAAAGCTTATTGTGTTTAAATCCAAAACTTGCTCAAGAGAGGCTATTATATGAATAAATTTGCTTCTAGGTAAGCTATTTAGAAATTTCTTTACAAGTTTGGATTCCTCAATAGATTTTCCAAGTGAAATTGATTTCGATGAAATTTCTATAGCTTTCCCGCAAAGCCATCTATTGTATCCGAATCTTTCATCTTGATTCTTTCAAACTCAGACATGAGGGTTTGTAATCGTGCTTCCTTGACATGATCAGCTCCAAGGTTTCTAGATTTAATCGCTTCCCATACTCTCTTTGAAGTTTCTTGTTCGCCTACTTGCAGAATAAGTATCTCCGGGATAGCTTGAAACAATAATCCAGTCGCGATATTGTTTTTATCAGGACCCTCTGTTCCGGGTTCGATTGTATCCCATACTTTGTATATTTTCAACAAAATTTTCATCCTTATGGCCCATACCGTATAGTTAGTTGAGCTTAATATGAGACATTGAATCGATGGTGGTGACAGGTCCTTTGGACGTGGTGGGTTTTCAGCGATGTCGTCTCCCATAGCTTGGTGACGACTCTCCGTGCGAATGATCTTCGTGTTGTCTCAAGATCGTAATCGCTCTGATACTAAATAAAGTAAAACATTAACAAACACACTTAGCTTTTATAAAGAATAACTCTTTTTATTAATGTTTAGAAACTCCCTCAAAACTAAACACTCACAAATTCTTATGTGTTGTTCTTAATATCTTTGTCACAACTCAACAATGATATATATAGAGTTAGCACATCTTTGCTTATTCCTATTTCTATTAGAACTAGATAACTCCTAATTCTATTAGGAATACATTAAACCTATCTTATCCTAATCCAGCTTGGTAAAGATATCTTGGGCTTCAAGCTAATGTTGAAGCTTATCCAACAATCACAACTATGAAAAAACTTTCAAATTAATCAAAAGGGGAAAACTTGAGTTGGGGAAATCAATAGAGTACCTGATTGCATCAAAGTTCTGAATAAACCCAAAATAAAACACTGCGTATATACTAGAGGTTCTATATTTATAACCCTAATTTTTGCACAAGACCGTGAAGAAAAAGGGAAAAAAAAAGTAGATAATTATTAGGGTCGACGATCTATTTCTCTATGAGAAGTATGATATCATCATATATGCAACCCAAACTATATCCTCTGTCTATATATCTCCAAAAATAAAGTTCTAAATCTAAATCTACCCGAATTAAAAGTTTGAAACCTATATAGCCACCAAATAAAAGTTCGAAACTTCAGAACCCATAATATCAGTTTACTATTGGTTTACTGTTTCCAAATTATAACTTAAACCATTTAATATGATAATAAACCGGATTTCGATCCAATTTTTTTTTTTAATTAAAAAAAAAAAAAAAATCTTCTTCTTCTTCACCTTGGAAGCAGAAGATGAAGGCCCTGTTCTCTGCTTTCGATCCAATTTTTAAAAAAAAATTAAAATAAAAAAAAATCTTCTTCTTCTTTCACCTTGGAAGCAGAAGATGAAGGCCACTAGGGATTTCACATATTCCCAATCTACAGATTCCAAAAAAATCCTTGCTTTCACTCACGAACCCGGAAACCCCATCTGGGTTCTCGAGAAGACCCAGATCCGCCGCTTCCGTTGGATCATCTGACCCGAATCCGGACGACGATTACGAGAAATCCGATTCCGATGAAGCGGCGGATCTGGGTCTTCTCGAGAACCCAGATGGGGTTTTGTATTGGTTTAGATTTTAAACCATTCAAACCGATTGAAATCGATATATGTGGGTATATAGGTTTCAAACTTTTAATTCGGGTAGATTTAGGTTTAGAACTTTATTTTCGGAGACATATAAACAGAGGGTATAGTTTGAGTTGCATATATGATGATATCATACTTTTTGTGGGGAAATAGATCGTCGACCATAATTATTAAAAGCGTGATTTGATCATTTGAATCGGATATTGTTTTGATTTGAATAGGGTTTTGTTTTAATTATTTTACGGTTTGTTAAATTGTTTGTTTTTCTTTTGGAAGTACATGTTTTGTAAAATTGTTTTGATTTTGATTTATCTTTTCTTAAAAAAAAAAGTAATTAAGAAGAATATTAATTAATAAACGACATATTATTTATTTATCAATCCTGTTTTGCCTCTTCAAGTCAGAAGATCATCAGACAAAACAAAATTCTATCTTTTGGTATAATCAATGGCAAGTAACTTCCGAACTAGTGTGATAACTGATAAGTAAAGAAAACAGGGTAAGGATTTATTTACAGAAGAACCAAAAAACCTAGAGAACCTCAAAAGTCAAAATCATAAGAAAACCAAATTTATTCCCAAATCCAACGCTACAACGAACAGGAAACAAATGTGAATTGAAATCTTGTGTGTTTCCTGCATGATTTTCTCAAGAGAAAATTGTGAATGGTGTGATACACTTGTAAGAAAAATCAGACAAGCAAAAACCCTAAAATATGGTAGACTTAAATCGCAAGGCATCTCACTCATATATCTCTTCAAATACACAATGTTGTTCTGCTTCGAAAGCAGAGTTGGTTCTCTGTTTCCTTCTAAGAAACTTGACTTGCAAGACATGTCAATAGATATATCCACACACGTAAGTTATATAACATATTATGTAACTTATCTCCATAAGATATATGAAAAAAGACAATATTCTGTTCTAGCTTTATGTTCTTTACTTCAGTTTTACGAGGCTTTGGCCTCAAGTTTGATTCACATGCATCACCATAAAGCAAGTTAAGTCGAATCACTATAGACCAAATAATCATACTATGAGTTTATTAGATTTGAGTTAAGCTAAGATGGAAAATATGACTGTTTCTTTTAAATCTTTTGAACTGATTCTTCCAAGATTAAACATATGGAAATGGTCAGAATCAGTAATAACCCAGATGATGAAGTTTCTGTTTCATATTATGAATCATTGCTGCTGAAAATCGTTCTCAGATGATGTTTATGTCTCACCTTATTGAGTTATTCTGTTCAAATTTTGCAAAGCCACATAACACATGTCGAATTCTATATACATCTTCTTTGATTTCGAAGAAATCCTCAAACTAAGAGGGGAAAAAAACCAAATCCTGGAGAAAAATCTAAGCAAAGAGAATGAATAAAAAAAAAAATTTTGTTTCCATCTTTTGCTCATTTGAATACAAGCTCACAAGTGAAGCAACATTGAGAAAGATTCTCCAACTCTTTGCACATAACTTTTTTGAGAATCTGATGCATTCTCTCATCCGGGTGCGAGATCACTGGATAGAACGTTGCAGTCTTCAATCTCCCAGCATTTCTCAGGATGTAACTTGCTAATTCTTTCTCGTCTTCTGTTCCTTCGTAATCTCTCCACTCGAATGTTTCAAGATGAGAAGCAAAACATTCAGGAACAAAACTCGGTTCTTTCCATCTAACCGTGGGATCTATAATCCCAAAACAGTGTTTTTGATGAAGCTTGAGAACGCGTAGTTTAGGTGAATATAACAAGACTCTCTCAAGAACATTCCACCATTCTTGTTGACATGTACATATCTCCAAACGAACAAGTTGTTCAAAGAAGACATTAACCTGCGGAATCTAAATCATAAAGACAAACAAAGAATCTAAATCATAAGAATGAATTGAAGAAAAACCTTTTTACTGCAATCTTTAGTTCGATTAGAATGATCATCACCTTTGAAGTGACTAAACATAACGAAAGGCGTTTAACGGATATAAGAGTTCTCAGAAGCTTCTTTGTATCGATATAAGTAACATTAACATCGGCTTCTATGAGCTCTTCCATCTCGTCATCAGAAAAAGAAACATTCCTCCAGTAATCTTCAACATTCAAGTACTTCAAAGAAGGAGCATTCACATTCAACATCATAAGATGGTTTCGACAAGAATCAGGACATCTAAGAACTGTTAGTCTCTGCAAAGAAGGCACAGCGATAGATAGGGTTGTTGTGGGTTTAACACTTAAACATTGATCCAAAATCAAATCTTCGAGACTCGGTAAACTTGATAAGAGATTAGAGAGAGACTCATCGCTCGAATAATTCACACGGCGAAGCTGCAAGACTTTGAGGGATCGTGATGAAATCAGGTTTCCATAATCATCTTCAAGACTGAAACTTTCGAGTCTCAAGATGACAAGTGTTTGAAATTGATAGACTCCTTTCTTTAACTGTGTCAGATCAGGATTAGTACTGATTAACTCCATCTCGCGCACAGGTCGCTTAGCTAGAAGATCTTGCCTAAGCACATCACCAAAACTTGTTTCTGTTGAAGCAACTCTGAGATACAAGCTGTCTAAAACCGGAGACTCGAGTAATTCCATTGTTCTATGAACGAATACTAAAAACTGGGATTCAGATTTGTGAGAAGCATAATCATAGTAGAGACTCGGCAATATTCTCCAGATATTTCGCCATCTTCTAGACACAACTTGAGCGTCAAAGACAAATTTTGTCTGAACCAAAGACAGAATCTGCAAGAGTAAATCATCAGGCAACTTACTGATAGGGTCCATAACTTAGCAGATCCCTATCTCAATTTCACAAACTTCTGCTGATAATTACGAAGTAATTAAGAGAGTGATTTTATAATCTTTGGGAATTTTAGTAGCTAGTCGCTGCTTGAAGAAGCTCTCACAAAATCTCTGTACACGATGGAGAAAACAAAAATAATGGAAGAAAAAAAACCCTAATCAAGAGTGATTAATTTTGTTTTCACCAGAAAAAAAGAGCTGTTCTTTACATAAATATCCGGGAAAAACTTAAAGGAGACTCCAGGAGGTAGACTGATTTTGTGAAAGATTTTGGAAGCTATATTGGTTTATGATTTTTTTTTTCATGTGTCAATGATCTCATGATTCTTAATCCCAGTTGTATTAAATCATAGTGTTGTTGGAATACTTTATTTTCTTTTTCTCTTTATTTTCTTTTTCTCTTTATTTGTTTACATATTTTCTTGGATTTACATACAATTTTGAAAGTAGACTATTACATATCAATGTAATATTTATAAAATAAAATAAATCACAGAGGAAACCATTACTCCTCTGTTTCTCTGAATAAACCTAGTACTAATAAGACTTGACTAGCAAGGCACGTCTACTTTGGTATATATCTTGTTATCTACAAACACATCTATCAAAGTCAACTCATCTGTTTTTTTTTTTTTTCTGGTCATCAGAGAGATTACTCTGTTTTACTCGCAGTTAAATCAAATGCTAACAGTTTTTTTAGTCCAATAATGATTTAGTAGATTCATATAATATGACCACTGAATCTTTAAAACTCACATAAAAACAGTCCCGGGAGTTGAATTACAAGCTGACATGAAGTTGAAGCCTTAGATATTGATACCAATTCCTTCACGATCATCAGATCCTTCTTCCGGCGGTGGCGAGGACTGCGGGAGAAGAAGCATCGAGCGATCTCAGCCGTGGTTAGACGACGAGCGTTTTCCAAAATGTAAACAGCGTTTTCTTTCTTTTCGGGTGTTCCTGCGTAGCCTAGCCATTGAAGAGTTTCAAGATGTAAGGTCAAGCATTCAGGAACAGAACTCGGTTGATGCTTGATAGGTTTCTGAGGAAACGTAAAAGGCATCTGAGTTAGGTAATAATAGCATTAAAAAAAATGAGAGCTGTGTAAGCTAATGGTAGAACCGCGACATTTTTTTGGTTTACCTGGTTGAGTTTGAGAATTTGTAGATTAGGAGAATGTTGGAGAAAACTCAGAATTAGATTCCACTGAAGTTTGTTGGGAAAATATAGTTCAAGATGAAGAAGCCGGCAGAAGATTCTATCAGTAAGACACAGAACCTGCACACAAGTAAAAGCAAAGTCACCATCTTCAAAGAAAACAAAAACAAAAAACCGATATTGCGGGCAAAATATATGTTTGAATTAAGAGTTACCATTGAAGAGAACAAACGCATCGAAAGACGTTCAACAGAAGTAAGAAATCTCAGACTCTTCTCAGTTTCAGAATGGTCAACTTCAACATGTGCCTCAACTAAGTTAGGCATATCCTCAACAAACTTAAAACAATCTTGGCGATCCGCCATCTTTAATTAGTTCAAAGAAGGAGTATTTATCTCAAACCTCGGGCGATCCGCGTGAAGAAAAGTACGACATATGGATAATCTCTTTGAGGAAGGAACAGATATGGTAAACATTATTTGATGATGAATATAAAATATTTCTATGGAGAGATGTTCAAGAACAAGACAGGCTGATAAAAGTCTAGAGAGAGATTCCCGCGGGTACTCCACACTTGTAAGGTGCAAACTTTTTAAGGACCGGAAACAAACCGGAGAATCTACGAAATCCATGCAAAGCATGCCTTGAAGTTTCAAGACGACGAGTGTTTGCAAGATTCTAAGGTTCTTTGGGAAACTTATTTCCATGAAATAATAGGTAGAAGTGATTGTGATCTCGAGGAGAGTGGAACGAATACTTGGGAATATCAGAGAACCTATGGAACCATAGGTCTCTGTAAATTTGAGATTTAGGGCTTTGAGAAGAGGAGCTTCATGTAATTGGAATGACCTGCTACAAAACTCGTCAAATCCAAAAGAACCAATGTTGGGACAAGAGTAGTCGTCGTACTCAAGCGTTGGCATCATCTTCCACACAGATTTCCATCGGTTAGACAATAAGCTTGTCTTCATTGCATCGCTTATTGGGGCTAATGAGAGGATTCGGAAGAGCAAATCGTCAGGTAACTGACTGATCCTATCCGAGAATGTAACATCTTCAATTCCCAGTTTTGCAGCTTTCATAGCTTCAAGAAACTATGAAACTAGAGATTGGAAAGAGCAAGATCGTCTCAAAAACCCCTAATTAGACTTTTGTGAATCAGATTAACCCTAATAAAACAAAGTTAGCTTCTTTTTGTTTTCTAATATGGGCTGGAATAAAAAAGTTCCAATTTTTAAAAATAATGGGAAAAAACAAAAAACAAAATATTCAACTTTCCATTTTTTTCATAAAATATGTAATTCCAGATGAAGAAGTCAGTTGAACAAGATAGTCATATTAGACACACAGAGATGAAACCAAATTAGTCAAATCTTCTAATCTTGGACTCTGTCAATAAGATCAAGTTAACTCCTATACAAGCGTTGTTCTGACAAAAATCATCTAGAAAAGTCTCTCTTTCTCTGTTTTAATCTTATAACCATGAACAAGACAAAACTCAAAATCCATGAGCAAATCATCTACAAAGTTTTTCACTCTCCTTTTTCATTGAAAAATCAATATTTTCCTTAGGATCCGAAGAAACTCCTCTGTTATATTTCTCTCAACGAAGAAAAGAAACTCCTCTGTTTCAGGGTTATTATAAAAAGTCTAACAACTATTAAGCAAAATAAAAAATCAGTTTCACATGATAAGATCATCGTCGCATCTTCAGATTCACATCAAAATGTAAGTTTTGAGTGAGAATTTTCTAGGAAAAGTTGTTAAGTAGAATTACAAGCTGACATGAAGTTGAAGCCTTAGACATAGATTTCAACTCCTTGACCATCATCAGATCATTCTCCCCACCTCGAGGACCTTCTGAATATAGAGAGATCGTAGCGGTTTTCAAACAAGGAGCGTTTTTCAGAATGCAAACCGCGACTGCTTTCTCTTCCTCTGTTCCTTCGTAGCCTCTCCATTTAAAAGTTTCAAGATGGAAGGACAAGCATTCAGGAACCGAGCTCGGGTCACAGATCGGACGTGGTTGATCCTTGATCTCTCGCGTATGACTCAAATGTTTCTGAAAAAACATAAAACACATTTTAAGCTCTCGAAGCAGATTACTAAGAAGGGAAACTGCAAAATCTCGGTACCTCGTTAAGAATGAGAAGTCGTAGTTTAGGGGAATGTTTGAGCAAATGCAGAAGCAGATTACGCGGAACTCTGTTGTAAATATGTAGTTTCAGATGAAGAAGCCGGTGAGAAATTCTATCCGCAAGAGGCACAACATTACATAGTTATCAAAAGCATATAATTGCCATCTTCGAAATAAAACAGGACCGAAGGGTTTTACCATTGAAGCGTATAAATGTATCGAAAGAAACTCGACTGAGTTAAGAAATCGGAGAAACTTCTCAGTTTGACAATCATGAACTGCAACATTCGCCTCCACCAATTTAGGCATATCTTCAACAAAATTAAAACAAGCCTGGCGCTCAACGATGTTTAAGTACTTCAAAGAAGGAGCATTTATCTCGAATCTCGTGTTATCGCTACCATAACAGACATTATCTTTAGTGATGAATAATCTCTGTAGAGAAGGGACGGATATGGTGAACAAAGAACGTCTGCCATTGCTAAATCTTTCGAAGAAGAGATCTTCAAGAACAGGACAAGCCGATAAAAGTTTGCAGAAAGATTCTTCGCGCCAGAAGTTGACACGGATGAGGTGCAAACTTTTCAAGGACCGGAAACAAACCGGAGAATCAACAAAATCAAGAAGCATATTTCCATGGAGTTTCAAAACGACCAGTGTTTGGAAAACCTTAAGGTTATCTGGGAAACTTATATCACTGTAATAAATAGGATAAGAAGTAGAAGTGATTGTGATCTCGAGGAGAGTGGAACGAATGTTTGGGAATAACAAAGTATCTATGGAATCAGAGCACTTCCTAAGTTTGAGAGTTAGGGTTTTGAGAACCGGAGCTTCATGTAATGGCAAGGACGTGCCACAAAATTCGTCAAATCCAAGGGAACCAATGTTAGGACAAGTTTCGTCATAAACAAGCGTTGGCATAAGATTTCCATCGTTTAGACAATAAACTTGTGGACATTGCATTTCTTACCGGAATCAACGAGAGGATTCGCAAGAGCAAATCGTCGGGTAAGTAACTGATCCTATCAGAATTTGTAACCTCTTCGATTCCCAATCTTGCAGATTTCATCGCTCAATCGTTAGAATGAAAGAAAAAGAAAACCCTAATTTTTGGCTGAGAAGTGAAGGAAGAAGATGGCCAGATCAGAAGGAGAGAAGTGAAACCCTAATTTCTTTTGTTCAAGTTTCCACCTTTTTTATATCCCACAAAACTGAAACCCTAATAACAAAAAATGACTTTTTATGTTTGTTTGAAATATTTCATACCACCCTTTGATCCCATGAAATAAAATTATACAGTCGCCAATAATTAGTGAAAGATGTTAGAATATGGGTTTCCAATTTCCGATGTGAGACTTTAGTCCCTAATACGTTCCCTCGAGATGATGACTCTTTTGGCCATTAATCTCAAAATATTATTGGGCATGGAGAGGCGGGACCAATTTTAGGGTTCGACCTAGTTTCGATGGACCAATTCTTGGGTCATTTCGATTTTGGATCGGATTTGACAGCGTGGATCGGCTCTGATACCATGTTAGAATATGGGTTTCCAACTCAAAACCAATTGGCAATGAGTGGATTGGCTCATATCTCTTATATATTACTTAGAATCCCTTCCAACTTCCGATGTGGAACTTTAGTCCCTAATAAAAGATTAAGCAAAACATGGTTGTATCATGAATATAAAAGTTATTAAAGTCATCCCATTGTAAAGCTCACATGCACTTTTTGGTCACAAGAAGCTTATAAGCTATTACAACTTCTGATATAAATCCACATTCAAACTAGTTATTTGGACAGTTTCAACACTTGGTAAAGATTAATTTTCATCCCATTGTAAGCTCACATGCTCTTGAACTCCAGGTTGCAATAACCAATTCCTCAAACATCTGATGTTTGCTCGCCAACTCGAGTGAGTCAGGGTAGATAGTTGCAGTTACTAATCGCCTCGCTTCACTCATAATATAAATCGCCACTTCTTTCTCTTCTTCAGACCCATCATAGTATCTCCACTCATAAGTTTTGAGATGGAACAACAAACATTCAGGTACACAACTCGGTTGGATCCAACAAACCTTACGATCCTCCGTCAGCAAATGGTTCTGTAATCAAATGGTAAAAGTGCATTAGACTTCTAAACCGAAAACCAAACATGATTGAGAAATTTGGGTTAGAGAAGAAAGTACCAGCGCAAGCTTGAGAGCTTGTAGTTTAGGGCAATGTTGGAGCAAACTCACAAGCATATTTGTCCAGTTACTTTCACATAAGCATAGCTCCAAACGCACAAGCTGGAATAAAACGGTACCAATAGGATACCGAGCCTACATATTACACGACGCAAGCAAAAAGGAAACAATGTAATGACATGTGCAAACGTTTCAGATTTGTTCATTACCAAGAAAGATCTAAAGGGAACAACGATTTACCTCTCCATCTAAGCATAAAGAAATACGCTTGACGCATGGAGGTTTGCCTCAACAAGTTTGGGCATGTCTCCTATCAAATGAAGTTGACAATATGATATTGCCCAAGCTTCCTCTAACTTGACGCAAACCTCTACTATTCAGCTAAAGACTCTAAATGCATAAGAGGATCCTATTTATAAAGCATAGGATCGTCCAAGCTCTAAAACCACTTAACCATTACTACACTGCCATGTCATCTCTTTGATCCAGCTCATCATGCTCTACTTCTATCTTCTCTTCTTGACTTTCTCCCTTACCTCTCTTCTTCTTCCGATAAAGAGCTCTCCATGACCTATTAATTCGCATCCTATCATTACCCCCTTCGCTAAGACAGCTTGCCCTCAAGCTGCAAGGAGAAAGCTTATGCCACGAACGGAGCTCAAGTACAGCTCGACTCTTGTTGTATCAGTTTGCCTCCTCGTACAATCTGGAGCGGAAATCAACTGTTTCTTTCCCTGAACAAGCAGAGCACGATCTGTCACCAAGGCTGGTCCAACAACGTTTGTACATGGTGTTTGTACTTAAACATCCACGTCTTATAACATTTTCTCTTCTTCAGCGTTAGTTGTAGTTTAACTTGCAGCAGATTGTCTTGGGTGTTATGCACAAAGGTAGTTAGTGCTGCTAGCAATAGATGATCCAAGGCTTGGACCTTCTGTGTCTTGGACAGCCCCACAACCCATGTGTTGTCAATTCTGAACGTGGTCTTAAGTAATGGAAATAAAAATTTCTCTAAACCCACCACATTATCCATGTTTAAACACGCAACCACTGTGGTGAGAGACCATCCCTTTTCAAAGCACATCAAAGGAATTGTGTGACCGGTGTGGGCCTTCTCAATGCTTGCACGTAACTGATCCATCGTCCAATGATTATGAAACAACAAACCATTGTGAAGTTGTGCCTGCAATTCCAATGGTATATGAAAGAATCTTGTCAAAAGTCGTCCCAACAGCTTATGAAATGTAGGATCATTCTCACACTCCCTTGCCAAGCTAGTTGCATACTTCTGAATCTCCATTCGAAATTCTGTCTAATAGCACACGATATGCAGGTGCATAAGTGTCTTCACGAAGATGATAAGTCCCTTAATTTTACCCACATTACATTCAAGGAGTAAGTGATACATAGGAACCAAACTTAGTGGAAGCATCAAATTGTTTTGGAAAAACAACTTCTCATTCATGATGTTATCATCTTTCCCCACTGCTTGGCTCTTTTTAATCTGCCCTTGAATAACCTGAAACCTTGGATTAACTAGTTGCAATCACATTGTACACAGCATCAGTGACATGCGTGTGTTTGCTTCACTTAAGAATCCCTTCTTGCTGTTTTTAATCAGCTGTTGTCTTCCCATAAGCCAAAGTTTTGCTTGGATCAAAACTCTTCTCATTGTCTCGTTTTTGAACTTAAATTTCCAGGACTTAGAGGACCTTTTCTTTCTATGTACTCGTTGAGACATTCTACCGATGATATCCAGCCTATTGACATTCTTCTTTTTCATACCAATTCTGATTTCCTCGATCTTAGAAAGTTGAAGATGTTTCTTATATGTCCTTTCTCCTTGCATTTCCCAGGTTGAAGAAACAAGATTCAATAGAGAAAACCAGCCATGTTCACGTCACCACTGCATATCTTCATCAACAAAGCAACACAATCTCCTACATCAGATTTGTAAACAACTTCAATATCAGAAGGACTTGTCCTGAGGTATGAAACTGGTAGTTGTTTAGAGTTGCATTTTAGCTCTTGAATCTGAGCAATGTCAGAGGAAAACAACCATAAACCCTCTCCACTTGACCCGTCATATGCCCAACAAGGCGATCTTTTGTCTTTCCAAACTTGAGTGTGTATTTATGCGGCTTGATTTATGTCTTCTCTCTTCCATCTGCTTCCTCTCCGAGGCACTTTATCGAACATTTGGTGTGCACCTTTCTTGGCATTGTCATCTGTCAATATCTGATACAACTCACCTCTTTCTTCCGCATGTGAAACGTGGAAGCCCTCATCTTGATGATCAAACAAGTCACCAACACCAAAACCAAAGTGCAAATTCTCACAAACAACCAGTGATTCTGTGTGAATTATAAGGCTTGGTTCCATGTCAGAGAAAGATACCTGGTGTTGAAACGATTCCTGTTGTGAAATACCTTGATACGTGTTGATCGATTCTTTGTATAGAATCGCTTCCTCCTTCCTAATTGAGTTTTCTTCTGGAGTCGTTTATGTTTCTTCTGGAGTCGTTTATGTTTCTTCCAAAGGCCTATGTTGTCAAAAATAGGCAGCATGAGCTTGAGAATTTGTAGTTTAGGAGAATGTTGGAGCACACACACTAACATATTCGACCAATTCTCTAAACACATGCACAGCTCCAACCTCACGAGTTGAAAGAAAACACTGCCAATAGGATACTGCGCCTGCAGCAGATGACACAATATTAGCAA
This sequence comes from Pseudoturritis turrita, assembly GCA_900406555.1. Taxonomy (NCBI): domain Eukaryota; kingdom Viridiplantae; phylum Streptophyta; class Magnoliopsida; order Brassicales; family Brassicaceae; genus Pseudoturritis; species Pseudoturritis turrita. The sequence continues at coordinate 93,418 of OVBL01000921.1, read as the reverse complement.
AGAACAAAGCAAAAAAGATTCAATCTTTACGGCTTGAAAAGTGATACAATCGAAGAATCAATTGAGAACAACAACAAAAAATTACCTCTCCATCTAAGCATAGAGAAAGACGTTTGACAGAGGTAAGAGATATCAGAACATTCTCATGGCGGCTCAAGGTTTGAAGATTTGCCTCGACAAGCTCGGACATATTACCGATCGATCACATTAACTTCACCAAAGAAATCTAAAATGTTCAAGAGCTTCAAAGAATGAGAATGTATCACAAACAAATGATCATCAGGTCCGACCTCTTGTAATGTGTTCCCAACAGTTAAACTCTGAAGGGAAGGCACATAAACGGTGAAAGTCGCTACATTGTCATCACAAAAATTTTCTACAACCAAATCTTCAAGAACAGGACAACTGAAAACAATCCTAGAAAAAGATTCCTCGTCTGAGTACTTTACGGATAGAAGGCGCAATGTTGTAAGGGATCGAAAGCTAAACCGAGAAGGAATTTCCAAAACAATCACCCTCTCGAGTTCCAAGGTCTCGAGTGTTTCACATCTAAAGAATCTACTCGGCAATCTAATAAGGCCATGATTATAATAAAAAATTGTCTTCAGATCACGCACGAAACGTTCCACTGCAATTCTAACCCATGAATCAATCTCCAAACCAAGACGTCCTGAACCAAGGTTGAGATGAAACGTTTCAAGAACAGGTGTCTTGTGAAATATCAAAGTCCCGTAAACAAAATGTAACAAATTTCTCAAGTGAATCTCTTTAGTCTCAGCATCCTCATCCTCCTCTGAGTAATCTTCAAATATAAGTCTTGGCACCAGTTTCCAAAGAGACATCCATCGTTTAGACAAAACGCTCATGGCCACGGCATCTTTTGTTTCGACTAATGACAATATCTTGATGGGCAAATCATCGGACAATCGACTTATTTTGTCCATATAATATAATTTACAAGCACAAAGACGACTATTTTTCAACTTTCACCAGTGAATTCGAAATCAAAGACCACTTTTTTTATTTTAACCTGTAGACAACAAGCATGCAAATTTGTTTGTCAAATTTTCAAAAGGGTATCGATTTTCTAAAGAAAATTCGATATCTACTAGACCAAAGAAGGTAAATTAAAGCTGAAGCATACCTAATTATTAAAGTAACTTGTCATATAACGAAGATGCAGATTTCCCTCACCAGTTCGTCATTTGAGAATTGAGATTAACCCTAAATCCTAATTTTGGTTCTAAAATGAAACGAGGAGCGAACCGAAAAGCCTAACGGCAAACTGGATCATTGGATCAAACTCATCAACTTGTTACCCAATGTAGTGACTGATTTGTTAATAGAGACTGAACGTTTACAAAGCTCTAGGCTTAGGAACATGATCCAAACAAAATAAGAAAGAGAAAAGCAAATCATCTACAATTACAAAAGTTGTTGTCTTGCTACTTTTTGGTCACAAGATGCAGAGCAATGATCAAAAAGAAGCTATAAGCTATCACAACTTCCTATACAAATTCACATTCAAACTAGTTGGCTTGGACAGTTTCAACACTTGGTAAAGATTCATTTTCAGCCCATTGTAAGCTCACATGCTCTTGAATTCCTGGTTGCAATTTCCAATTCCTCAAACATCTGATGTTTGAGTGACATGTTGACCGAGTCAGGGTAGATAGTTGCAGTCACTAATCGCCTCGTGTTCTTCAAAATATAAATCGCCACTTCTCTCTACTTTTGTTCCTTCATAGTCTCTCCACTCAAGAGTTTTGAGATGGAACAACAAACATTCAGGAACACAACTCGGCTCCATCCAGCAAACTTTATGATCCGCAGCTAGCCAATGGTTCTGCGATAAATGCATTACACTTTTAAACCAGAAACCAAATATGATTGAGAAATTTACACAATTTGGGTTAGGGAAGAAATTACCACAACAAGCTAGTTTAGGGGAATGTTGGAGCACACTCGCAAGCATATTTTTCCAGTTATCTTCACATGAACATAGCTCCAAACGCACAAGCTGAGTAGGATACTGAGCCTGCATATATATATAACACGATATAAGCAAAGGAAACAATCTATTAAAGAAGCAAAAATTCCAAACTAGCTACTGATATCAAGCTCGCGAGAAATTACCTCTCCATCTAAGCATACATAAAGACGCTTGACAAAGGTAAAAGCTTCCAGAACCTTGGCATGGCTGCACACAGATTTGAGGTTTGCCTCGACAAGTTTGGGCAAATTACATATCATATTAAGTTCACCAAAGTAGTCGACAATGTTCAACTGCTTCAAAGAATGGGAATCTATCACGAACAAATGATCATCAGGTCTGGACTCTCGTACTGTAGTCCTAACAGATAAACTCTGTAGGGAAAGCACATTAACAGTGAAATTCACCAAATCTTTGTGACAAGTTTCTACAACCAAATCTTCAAGAACGGGGCAATTTGATATAAGCCTAGAGAAAGATTCCTCATCAGGGTACTTCACAGATAGAAGGCGTAACTTCTTGAGAGATCGAAAGCTAAACCCAAGAACCTACTTGGCAACTTAACAAGGCCATGATCATAATAAAAACTTATCTCAAGATCACGCACGAAACGATCAACTGCGATTCTAACCCACAAACCAATCTCCGAAGCGCTACATTCTGAAGCACTGTTGAGATGAAAAATTTCAAGAACCGTCGCCTTATGTAATAGCAAAGTCCCGGAAACAAAATACGACAGATTTCTGCCGTGATTCTCGTTATTCTCTTCATCGTCATCCTCGTCCTCCTCTGAGTAATCATCAAAGATAAGTCTTGGCACCAATGTCCAAAGAGACATCCATTGTTTTGATAAAACGCTCATGGCAACAGCATCTTTTGTTTCGACTAATGACAATATCTTGATGAGCAAATCATCAGACAATTGACTTATTTTGTCCATAACTCCAAAGCTTGCTTTTTTCCAAGTTTCGCCTCTCAATACCGGAATCTAGAAACCCAAAGACGAAAAGATAAAGACTTTCCGATCTGATTTTAACCTGGAAACAATACGAATACTAAAGAGTTGTGAAATATCGAAAGGGTATCAGTTTTCTCAAGCAATTTCAATTTCTCAGGGATTGAGGACAAATCATGTAGCAGTAGAAGGCGAGAACGATATATATACATAAACCAAAGAAGGTCAAGTAAAGCCGAGACATACCCTTTGTAACTTCTCGTCACATTCGAAGAAGCAGAGTCCACTTTCACCAGATCGTCATTTGAGAAGAATTGATGTAAACGCTAAACTCTAACGGCAAACTGGATCATTGGATCAAATGTTCCAAGCTCGTGGGTTTGTAATTTTAGATTTTGTTATAACCCATATATTCTTACGTAACAATAATGGTATTTATCGAGTCATATCACCTTCAAAAATAATGGTATTTATCGAGTCATATCAGCTTGTAATTTGGTTTTTTTTTTTTGTGGTTGCTGGAATTAAGAGTTTTACCAAAGATGGTGACAGATTTGTTATTACAGAACATTTACAAAGCTCTAAACTTTGCAAAATGATCCAGACAAAAAGCAATCATCAACAAAGTTGTTGTCTTTCTCCTTTTTGAGCACAAGATGCAGAGCAATTGACACAAGCACACTAAACTAGTATATGATAAACAAATTACAAACAAAAAAAAAGGACAGAAGCAAAGGATCTAAGAAGCTACAAAGCTATTATAGCTTCTGATATAAATCCACATTCAACTAGTGTGTTAGAACCACAAAAGATAACAGAAGCGGTTTGCTAGTGTGTTAGAACCACATTCAACTAGTTGCTAGTTCTAACACACTAGCAAACTGGACAGTTTCAGCACTTGGTAAAACTTATTTCCATTCAGGCCATTGTAAGCTCACATGCTCTTGAACCCCTGGTTGCAAATTCCAATTCCTCAAACACCTGATCTTCGCTCAAGAACTTGTATGGGTCAAGAGAGATAGTTGCAGTCACTAAACGCCTTGCGTTTTGCAAAATATAAATGGCCACTTCTTTTTCCTTTTCTGTTCCTCCATACTCTATCCACTCAAAGGTTTTAAGATGGAACAACAGACATTCGGGAACACAGCTCGGCTGAATCCAGCAAATCTTGTCCTCTTCCTCAGGCTTCCAGATGCTCTCTGATCAAATGATGTAGAAATACAGTGCATTAGATTAGACCTCTAAATCGGAAACCAAACATGAAATTAACTCCGATATAGGAATTTTCACTCTTTGGGTAATGATTAAGTACCGGCCCGCCGCCCATCACAACAAGCTTGAGAATTTGTAGTATAGGGGAATGCTGGAGCACATGCACAAGCAAGTTCGACCACTTCTCATCACATCCGCGGACCTCCAAACGCACAAGCTGAAAGAAAATGCTACCAATAGGATACTGAGCCTGCAAATGAAACAATGTAATGACAAAGCAAAAGTCAGACGCGGTTTGCTAGTGTGTTAGAACAACAAAAGATAAAAATCAATGAAGAACAGCGAATTACCACTCCATCTAAGGTTAGGGAAAGACGTTTGACATGGGTAAGAGATTCCAAAGCATTCCCGCGTGTATTCATAGTAAGAAGATTTGCCTCCACAAGCTCAGGCATTTTACCGATCACAATAACTTTACCAAACTCATCTACAATATACAACTTGTTCAAAAAATGGGAATGTATCACAAAAAGATTATAATTAGGCCCGTTTTCTTGAAATGTATTCCAAACAGTTAAACACCGAAGGGAAGACACTTTAATGGTGAAAATCGCCACATTGCCATCGCTACAACTGTGTACAACCAAATTTTCAAGAACAGGGGAACTGGATATAAACCTAATGAAAGAATCCTCATCTGCGTACTTCACAGATAGAAGGCGCAATGTCCTGAGGGATCGAAAGCTAAATCGAGAAGGAACTTCCAAAAAAATCACCTTTCGGAGTTCCAAGGTCTCAAGTGTTTCACATCTAAACAGCCTACTCGGCAATCTTATAAGGCGATGTTCACACTCAAAACTTATCTTCAGATCACGCACAAAACGATCAACTGCAATTCTAACCCATAAACCAATCTCCGAAGCGCTATATTTTGAAGCACTGTTGAGATGAAAACTTTCTAGAAATGGTGACTTATGAAATAGCAAAATCCCGGAGACAAAATGTGATGACACCAGTTTGCAGCGAACCTCATTGATCTCCTCAATATCCTCAATGTCCTCCCATAAATTTTCAAAGTTAAGTCTTGGCACCAATGTCCAAAGAGACAGCCATCGTTTTGACAAAATGCTCATAGCCACGGCATCTTTGGTTGGGACAAAGGACAGTATCTTGATGAGCAAATCATCTGTCAACTGACTAAACCTGTCCATCAGAGCTCTCAAAGCTTCCTTTTGTTTTGTTTTTGCAACTTTCACTTGCCAAGACCGGAATCTCGCAACCAGAGACGAAAAGATAAAGACTTTTCGACTTGAATTTAACCTGGAAACAACAGGAATACGAAAGATTTGTGAAATTTCAAAAGGGTTTCGGTATTCTCTCAAGCAAATTCGAATTTCTCAGGGATTGGAGGAAAAAGCCAGTCGCAATGGAAGACGAGAATAATATCAACAGAACCAAAGAAGGTAACTTTAAGCATACAAATACCTTTGTAACTTCTCCTCACATTCGAAGAAGCAGAGTCCACACTCACGAGTCACCAGTTCGTCATTTGAGATGAACTCTAAATCTCTAAATCCTGAATAGATTTTTCTCCAATGTTTAAAAATCGAACGAGGAGCTAACCGGATACTCCATCGGCTAACCGGTTTATTATATCAACGCCTTATATATCAAACCCATTGTGGTATTTTGTATATATACTGTGCTATTTTAAAAATTATAATTGGTTGATTTAAAAAAAAAAATTGGTTGATTTAAAAGAAAATAATATGGGTTAAGATTGATAATTATCAAGTAAACAATATTTTATTATTTTTTAATAGTAAAATTATCTTTGCCGACATATAATAAGTCGGTAGATTTGTTTCAAATTAAAATATTATTATTAGTTGCTTATAAGTGGAGGCTTATGTAACAATAAGAAGAAATAAGACGAGAAAAGCATCTTACCTCTCTCTTACGTTCACGTTTTTTCTCCCTCATAACATATATTATAATACAAACATAGACACATCTCACCACACTTATAGATAATATTAAATAATATAATTTATAACACGTTATAATATTAAATAATATAATTTTTAATTGGATAAATTTTTATGTAAAGTATTTTTTTTTTTTAAATTTATAACTCGGCTATCACCAGCTAAAGTTGGGAATGAATCTCCAGTATTCTTAGAGAGAATACATGACGATATATGTGGATCTATTCATCCACCGTGCGGGTGATTTCGATATTTTATGGTATTAATTGACGCATCTAGTAGATGGTCACACATGTATCTGTTGACAACACGTAGAACGGTTTTCGCAAAATTCATTGCCCAAATAAATTAGGTTGAGAGCACAATTTCCTGATTATACTATAAAGAAAGTTAGGTTTGATAACGCTGGTGAATTCACTTCACAAGCCTTTAATGATTATTGTATGTCAATGGGGATAGATGTTGAGTACCCGATTCCCCATATTCATATACAAAATGACATTGCTGAGAGTTTGATTAAACGGCTGCAACTCATTGCAAGACCGTTAATATTGAGAACAAATCTCCCAATTAATGTATGGGGACATGTTATATTGCATGATGCGGCATTGGTCAAGATAAGACCAAGTGCATATAATAAATATTCCCCATTACAATTAACATCTGGTCAGGAACCAAATATATCTCATCTTCGTGTTTTTGGGTGTGCGGTTTATGTTCCTATATCCCCACCACAAAGAACAAAAATGGGGCCACAAAGAAGATTGGAGATATATATCGGGTATGCGTCACCAAATATAATTCGGTATCTTGAACCGAAAATAGGTGATGTGTTTATGGCACGTTTTGCCGATTGCCATTTTAATGAAGATGAATTTCCAGCTTTAGGGGGAGGAGTTAAGGGAATACCAAAAGATATTACTTGGTGTAGACCATCTTTGGTACATCTTGATCTCCCTACAAAACAACGCGAACTGGAAGTTCAGAAAATTGTACACCTACAAAAGATGGCAAATCAGTTACCAGATGCATTTACAAATACAAAAAGGGTGACTAAATCATATATACCCGCTGCAAATGCTCCATCAAGAATCGATGTTCCAGGAAAACAAATTGATGGGAGCAGAGCAAATGAACCTAAGGTTCAATTAAAAAGGGGGAGGCCAATGCACTCTAAGGATAAAAATCCTCGAAAGAAAAAGAAATTGGGAGAACACAATGAGAAGATTCTAAAGGAACCACATAAAGAAAAATGTCAAGAAGACATATATGAAAGTGTTCCTGAAGGACCAGATGAAGAGAAATTTTCAGAAGAAGAACATGATACAGGAAAATATGAGATTTCCATTAATTACGCCCAAAATGGAAAATTATGGGTGAGAAATGAAATAGATGATACTGATGGAATATTCTCTTTCTCTGTATCCGAAGATATTGATCATGATGATCCAGACCCAAGGTCCGTAGAGTGCCAGGAAATGCTTGATTGGGAGAAACGGCAAATGGCCATGAGAAATGAATTAGTCTCCCTCAATAAAAGAAATGTTTTTGGACCTATAGTCATTACACCTAAAGATGTAATACCGATTGGGTACAAGTGGGTCTTTGTGCGAAAAAGAAATGAGAAAAACGAAGTCACAAGTTATAAAGCCCGACTTGTGGCACAAGGTTTTTCTCAAAGACCGGGAATTGATTATGAAGAGACATATTCTCCGGTCATGGATGCAATCACATTCAGGTACTTAATGAGCTTAACGACATCTAAAAATTTGGAAATGTACCTAATGGATGTTGTGACTGCATATCTATATGGATCACTTGATAATGATATATACATAAAAATCCCAGAAGGATTAAAGATCCCAGAAAGATCAAAAATGCATGAAGTATCATCTAAGGAAATATGTTCGGTCAAATTACAAAGATCACTTTACGGATTAAAGCAATTCGGACGAATGTGGTATAATCGCTTAAGTGAATATTTGTTGAGTAAAGGATACATCAACAATGCGATATGCCCTTGTGTGTTTATTAAGAAATCCTTGTCAGGATTTGTGATCATTGCTGTATATGTAGATGACCTAGACATAATTGGAACTGAAAAGGAGATTGATGATGCAATAACTCATATGAAAAAAGAGTTCGAAATGAAAGATCTTGGAAAGACAAAATTTTGTTCGGGTTTCAGATAGAACATCTCCAAAATGGAATTTTTGTGCATAAATCAAATTACACCAAAAGGGTGCTAAAACGTTTTAATATGGATAAAGCGACTCCTTTGAGTATTCCAATGGTCAATAGATCGCTTGATATTGACAAGGAACCGTTTCGACCTTGTGAAAGTAATGAGGAAGTATTAGGTCCTGAAATACCTTATATGAGTGTTATTGGTGGACTAATGTATCTTGCAAATTGTACTCGACCAGATATAGTTTTTGCTGCTAATCTACTTGCAAGGTACAGTTCATCTCCTACGTGCAGACACTGGAACGGAATAAAGCACATATTCTGCTATCTTCAAGGTACGATCGATTTTGGGTTATTTTATTCAAGAAACCCCAAGGTTGGTCTAGTTGGTTTTGCAGATGCAGGCTATTTATCAGACCTGCATAAAGTTCGATCGCAAACCGGATACGTTTTTACAATTGGTGGAACTGCGATCTCATGGCGGTCTCAGAAACAGACTTTGGTCGCCACTTCTTCAAATCATGCATAAATTATTGCGCTTCATGAAGCATGCAGAGAATATGTATGGCTTATATCAATGATCCAACATATTCAAGAAGCAAGCGGAATAACCACCATCAAAAAACCAACAATATTATTTGAAGATAATATTGCATGTGTTGCCCAAATCAAAGAAGACTACATCAAAAGTGATAGGACAAAGCATATTCCTCCAAGATTTTTCTCCTACACTCAAGAACTCGAGAAGAACAAGGAAATTGATGTTCAGTACATTCAGTTAAGTGACAACACAGCAGACCTATTCACAAAAGCGCTTCCAACTACAACATTCAGAAAATATGTTCAGAGTATCGGAATGCATCATCTACGAGATCTATAAAGGAAATATCATATCTATCATTTTCAGGGGGAGACTGTACTCTCTTTTTCATGGTTTTTATTCCACTGAATTTTTCCATGATAAAGTTTATAACAAGACAGTACGAAATACTCAAATGTTGATGGATAATTAAGGGGAGTATTGAATATAATAAAAGATAATCATTATATAATAATATAAACAAACACAACATATATTATATATCATTAGTTATATTATAGTTTATAACAGATATGAGTAAATTAGAAAAACAAGTAATGTATGTATAAAAAAAAACAGAAAATAAATTATTTTTATGAAACAAAACAAAAATCAAGACTTGTAATATTTTTTGCAACAATCTTATAAAAAATACTTATATATATTACAAACTTCACTGATCCTACACACAAAAAAAAAAAAAAAAAAAAACTTGACTTGAATCTTTGTCTCATTAACAAACTCTTACATATACAAAAACAAAACTCATCAAAGAGAAAGCTGTAACTAAATAGTCTACAAACTCCATGGGAAGACCTTCCCCTGTGAAGCTTCTAGATTGGATTCATGACAACATCTCCTTCTAACATCCGCAACACCTTCATTGATGAGAAACAGATTCCAGAGACAAAGAAAATTAACATTCGACGAAATTTCGATTAAAGTTTTGAAACTTTTAAATGCTTATGAGATGAGTTATGGCAGCAAACCTGAGACATTCGTGGCCTCGAGTTAGGGTCACGGCGAATGCAGAGGTAAGCACATAGCGCCATACAGTAAACTTCTTGCTCAGAGTAGCAATTCATTAGACGTGGATCAAGAAGTTCGTTAATGGCTTGTTTCTGCAACAACGGTCTTGCCTGCCAAAAAAACAACAAACATGTTTCTTCTTTGTAAGCATCAGAGCTTTTTAAAGACTGAAACTTTGATATAGTTTTTTTTGTGCGGCTTTTTTACCCATTCGGTGAGACATTGTTGACCTTTTGGACGTTTAATGTCCATAGCTTTTCTTCCAGTGATAAGCTCAACCAAGACAACCCCAAAAGAGTAAACATCTGCTTTCTCTGTAATCTGTCCGCTTTGTGCGTATTCAGGTGCTAAATACCTGAAGAAAAACAGAACATTTCATCTATTGTGTTCTACATGTAAATCAAGAAGAAGAATATGTCAATGATTGTCGCATAACATTACCCGAAAGTTCCAATCACTCGGGTTTCCACTCCTTTATCGCCTTCTGGTTGCCATCTCGCTAGCCCAAAATCTCCAACCTGGAAAAGCATAACGAGAATGTTAAAAATTTGAAGCTTTGCACACGCGAAAAGAGAGAGCTTGAGCAAAGTAAAGATGATTATATTACCAAAGGCTCAAAATCATGAGTGAGGAGAATATTGTTAGGACGCATATCCCTATGAACAATGCAACCGACTCTGCATTCTTCGTGAAGGTATCTCAATCCACGTGCTGCTCCAACCGCAATCTTTTGTCGCGCTGACCAGCCCAACGGCTCTCTCCCCAGACCTATGAAACTTTCCATTAGTAGCCAGTTTTCAGAAAAAAAATCAAGAATGTTCTTCTTTGTATGCCAAAAGTAGAAACCTTACCATAAAGATGAGAATGCAAGGATCCATTGCAGATATACTCATAAACGAGCAATCTTTTCCCATCCTCCACGCATAGTCCAATGAGCATCACAACATTCCGATGTTGTGCACAGCTCAAGACCTCAACTTCAGAGCAGAATTCTCGGTCACCTTGTGTACTAGCAATCTTATATTGTTTGACAGCAATAATTTGGCCGTCTGGTAAAGTTCCTCGGTGAACCGAACCAAAACCACCTTCAGCCAAGAAACTTCCTTTAGAAAACCCCTTTGTTGCGGTCTCCAATTCGCCATAAGTGAACCACCTTGGAGGGTTTCCGAATTTCGGTGCCTTGTGTTGACATATGGAACACAGTGGAGGAGGTCCAGGAGCTGGCTTTCTAGATAAAGAAACCACTTCTCTCACGCTTTTGTTTAAGCATGTATCAGATTTACGGATTTCCTTTCCCGCGTCAGGTTCTTTCTTCGATGAACCGAGCCTTAGAACCGAAAATCTTGATTTTCTCGGAGTTTCGGTATGAGCTTTCGATAAATCCCCACTAGGACTCAGAATATCAGCTGTTGTCACCGGATGAGAAGATGAGGAGGCCATTGATAAAGGACTCCACTTTTCGCCATCCGAGTCAGAATCAGATTCAAAGAAACTCTTGTTTCCATCACTGACCCACGAATTATCTTTCTTGAGGCCCTCAAAGACTCGAGAAGCTAGAAACGGCGAGGCTCCAGCATCAGAGCTAGATATTGATGATGTCCCAATATCAGTTGTGGTCTGTGAAGAACCTTCTTGGTCTGGACTGCTAGCCGGAGTCACAAACGGTTCCCTCAGCTTTTTTCCAGGTCTTGAGCTTCTCCGGGACTCGACAGACTTTGGGGTTAACCTCGAAATAGCTTCTGGATGCTCTGTATCTGCATTTTTCACCAAATTGAGACGAATCACCTTTGGCTGTGACTTTTTAATTACCACAAGATTGCACTCCAATTGCTCAATACAGCATTTCTTCTCATACTTGAGTCCCCTGTTGAAGAATTTGCAAAAGTCAATACAACAAAAAAAAGCTATTTCCAAAACTATACATTTGCAACACCCACACACACATCCACAGATAAGTAGTGTTATACCTGTCTAAAATCACCCAATTGGAGTTGGATTTTTTGGCTTCAGTAGCAATAACTCCATCAGGTGAAGCAAAAACAATTTTGATTCTGACATTTATCTGCATAATCAAACCAAATGAAACTCTTTATGATCAGATAACCCAAGAGAGAGCTGTTAAATTTTAATCTACATGAATAAAAGTGAGTTCTCTACCTTCTCTGCATCATAAACATTGTGTAACTGGAACATCATTTGAGAACAAGACTCATGAATATCATCTTTCCGATCCGAATTAGTTCCAGCAAGAAATCTTCCATAACCTGAGGCACAGTCGCTGGTGAATCTCGAAAACCCCCAAATCTTCTTACCTGAAAAACCCACAAAAAAACAAAAGAAGAATATTTACATATTGATTCACATTCTTCTCCTTAAAAATCAATATAACCAGACAAAACCAGTGCAGAGCTCATTGTTTTTTTTTCTTTCAAATTCTGTCTAAAGAAGTGAGAAAAACACTCCAAACTCTCAAGTTCCATAGTTGAGCTAAGCAATTTCAAACAAAAACTCTGCCTTTTAAATCTTAGCACCAAAGAGACAAAATTTATCACCACAATTTGGCAAAACAAGAGATTGGGAATTAGAAACAAAGAAAGGAAGAGAAAAAGATGATTTACTTGTATAATTTGAAGGAACAACAACAAGAAGCCTAATTCGATCTCCAGGTTGAACAACATGAGTTAAAGTCCATAACAAAGCTGCTTTTGGGATTTCCTTTGAAGCCCTAACAGCAACCATCACTTTCTTCCCCACTACAACACCTCTCTCTCTACAACCCTTCTGCTTCATTCTCAAGATAAAAAAACTCACAAACCCAGAAATTGAAAGAAACCCTAATAAACCCCAAAACTTCTTCTTCTTCTTCTTCAACCCTTGCTTACATACACTTTCAACACTTCCACTTAATCTAAACCCATTTTTTCTGAAATGAGAAAGTGGAAGTATCACGCAATCCAAGATGCTCTCAGAGGTGACCCCAGAAGCCTAAAAAATAAAATAGAGTTGAGAAATTTACGCGTGTGTGAGTGTGTGTAAGTGTGTGAGATTCAATGTCTGAGAAACTATTGTTTATCTGAGAAACCCAAGAACAGATGCACAAAACACAACAGCACAAGAACCAATAGTACTCTCTCTCTCTCTCTCTCTTAATAGCCAATCCCTAGACTCCAATATTTAGATCTCTCTCTCTTTCTTTCTGAGAAATTTCAAAGCTTTGTTTGGGTTTTTAAGACTTTAAGCTCCACGAAAATGGTGTGAGCATTGCTTTGCTGTAGTAAACAAGAAAAATTTGCTCATCCTTTTGTTGGTGGGCCAAAAAGCTGACCATGTAAGTCAGATTTTTTTGATTTTTAACTCTAATTTCTTCGACAAGATCAGAGGAATTTGGTAGGAGAGAAAAGGAAAGAGATTAAAAATAAAATCCAAGTAAAGGACAAATAAGAAGTATTTGGATTTGCAGCTCTGTTTGAAGGAAGAAGAGACAATGGCTATAATAATTATTATATGATTAGAGAGTTTCTTTCTTCTTCCTCTTTCTCTATTTTGTCTCTGCATTTTTATTTTTTATTCCAAGAAAATAAAAAAGGAAAATAAAAGTATAAAGAAATATTCACAAAGGACTCTGCTTTATTCTAAAGAAGGCAAAAAGAAGCCAAGAGGGCTGTGTCGAAGGATAATCCCTTAAATCCTTATCACACTTTTTTTCAATTTTTATCTGATTATTTAGAATTTAAACAATTTATTATAAGACCGTTTCTTTCTTCATTGTCAAGTTATGGCTAAGTTTCCTCCTTTATGACAAAGAACATTATAGAATCGGTTCTCATAATTCATTCAAAAATACTATATAATAAGAAAAGTAAAAATGATATAATTAAGGAGTTGAACGTTGCACTTGCATGCTTTTTCATGTTGCTTTATTTATTTCAGTGGAGAAAGTTGGATAAAGATGATTTGTACTTTATTAAAGCATGAAAGGCTCCAATAAATCAAGTCTAGTGATGTAATCGAATATATCATGTGTCATATTAGAAATGTAGTGATTTAAAATCTTTTTTTTTCCAACAATATGAATTAATTTAGAATATTATGATTTAATAAATATATATTGTGACTACAAATCCAATTGACAATATATATACTGTTACCAAAGTGACAAAGGATTAAAACAAAATTTTGGATTTAAAGGCAGCACCAAAGCACACTAATCAATTTTATTTTATTTTTATTTTTTTGTTATTAGGATCTTAATTGTTCACTTCCGGCACTCTTTGTTTCTAAAATCATATGAATGAAAGAGACTTGTTGGCGAATGTCGAACTGAAGAGTAATAATAAGATTATGGTCAAGCATTGAACAAAATAATTAAACTGTATTTACAGAAAAATTATTATTATATAATTAGTAATTCAATAAAATAAAAATACCTAAGTTCAATTTCTATGAAAAGCAATTATGCTTAGCAAATGTCATTTTGCTAAATATCATTGTCCATTGAAAATACTTTGAAAATGTTCTTGTAGGCATATTTTGTTGATAGTGATTTTATTCTAAGATACTTATTGTTAAAGAAGAATCGACAACATTGGTTGAAAATGAATAACAATATGAACAATTTTGGTTTTCCTCAATAAATATTAATTTATTGGTTATAAATCTAATTCAATTCTGTTATATTTTGGAATTTCAAATAGATGGGTGATAAAAGTTATAAAAAAAAAAATATAAAGATAAAAGACAATTTAACCAATAAAAAGTTAATTATTTAATTAAAAAATTGTTAGATTTATGCTAACGGTAAATTTTTTATAAATTAATAAATTATTCCGGTTCCAAGTTGGGCCAGTGTAAATATTGACAAAATTCGATAAGATAATAAGATAATAATTTTTTGAAATTCCTATGTAAAATATGATTCCAATAATAGCATAAATTAATAATTATAAATCTTATGCGATAATTTAGTAATATATATATATATATATATAAGATAATTTAGTAATGTATGACTCTAGTATTGTATATTTTCTTCTTAAAATTGGAATTTTGTTGGAACTAATCTCTAGTTTTTCTTATTGCATCAAAATTTGGTGGTGTTGTCATCTTGATCTTCATCCAGTTGAAGAGTTCTAGATGTGATAATTGTTTTTTATGATTAAATACTTCTAAAAGTACGGTTATCTCGCTTTCAACTTCATCATCAATACCAAAAATTGTAGCCACATTTTTTTCTCATTTTCATATGGATTGTCAAGTAGACTATTAACATCCATCTTATTATAATAATCGAGATTATTAACATAATTTGAAATCAGATGAATATATCAAAATATATAAGAAATTTTAAATGAAAAACAATTTTAAAAAAATTTGTATGAGGTTATAAGTAAAGTTTTATTTTAAATAAAAAAAAAATTTCAAAAAGTTATGGAGTAGAAAAATCACTCTATAAATTAATAAATATTAATATTGATTAATTAATAATTTTATAAATTAATAAATTTTCAGGTGATATTACCGTATGTTCTCAACATTGACTGAGATATAAAATCCATCGCTTCAACGGTAACTAATCCATAAATCGTACAGAGAAAGCTTCACTCATTCAACGGTAACTTCAAACTTTTCCCTCTCTGACAAAAAAAAAAAGCTATCTCCTTTTGTGGATCGATCCTTACATATATATATATAAACATCGATTTGTTTCTTCGAGACTTTCTTCATCTTTATCAGTGCGCTAACAAAAAAAAGCTCACGGAACAAAAAAAAATTGAGTAGAGAAAAGGCCTTAGCGGTTTATTACTAGTTTGATCGGAATGGATATCGGCGACGGCGTTTCCTTCGCCGTCGTCCCCACTGTGTTCAAGAGAGAAGATTACAAGTGGACTAAACACGACGCCGTTTTCTCCACATGGAAGGTCCTCTATCCTCTCTCTCTCTCTCTGTCGCCATCTTTCTCCTCCGATTTGTCAATTGAGATCGGGGGTTTCAGAGTTTGGGGTTTTTGCTCGATCTTGTGTTTTCTCTGAAACCATCTTGGGGATTATCTGATTTTGAGTTGAATTAAGAGAACCGATCTTCGATTCCCTGGATTTCGGTGCAAATATCCCATTTTTAATGCGTATCTGATTGAAATCTATGAAATAGGTTAAGCTCTGGTCATTTGCATTATATATGTCGGATTTTCCCCATTTGAATCTCGAGAAATTCCAAATGATTTTGTCACGGCTTTTTAGGGTTTTGCCCAATCCATGTTTTTGGGTAAAACCCTTTTGGGGATATGCGGAATTGGGCAGAAAGAGTCATCTAGTTCTCCGGATTTCTGTTAAAATTTTACATTGTAACATTGTTCTCATTCTATCTGGAACAATTTAATTGGGCAGAAAGAGTCTTTCTAGGGTTTGATCTTACATTGTTCTCATTCTATCTCATTGATTACATTGCTACTTGAAATGGGTTTGATCTTAGTCTTGTCTCTTATGCACATTATGAAGGTGAGCTCTTCCCATTAAGCCCTTGAAACCGAATCCTCCAAGTCTCTGATTGTGTGATGCTTGATACTAAGCTTATACTGCATACGCAGGTTCTTATAGGATCCAACGATTGGGAGGATTTCAAAAATGGAAAAGATGGTGTAGGCAGATACAGAGTCCAGAACTTACCCCATAAATCTTGTCCGGGTCTGTATGAGCTCGGTTTAGCAGTCATCGGTCAAGACCAAGGCCGGAAGATTGACTCGGATGATGTTCTTGCTGCATATCTAGGACAAGCGGAAAGCGTCAGATCTAGACTCCAGCGTTATGGAAGATCCGGTGCTCATTTGCGCAATGTCAACAACCTTAACGACTGTGAAACCATTGAATATCCAGATAAGAAGGCTGTGACAGCGGGTTTGTTTGAGGACATATTCTCGAAAGAAGGCTCGATTTTATATAGATGGGCTCCGGTGATTACATGTTTTCTTATCTTTCCTCTTTTGATCTGAACTTTGATCTAACTCTTTTGATTGTTTCTCTGCTTTACTGTGATTACCAGATGGGATCTAAGAGGGAAGCTGAGGCAACAGAAGGGATGCTTTTGAGCACATTTGACTATGCGTGGAACAAAGGTAGTAACGGGGAACGGCGCCAGCTTGATTTGCTAAAGAAACTCGGTGATCGCAGGTTTATGAGCAAGAGAAAGTCTGGAATATCTCAGGTGCTTTTTCCTTTTCTTCGGAACCAAGTTGGTATAAAAGTCAAAGGAGAGAAGCATGTGCTTAAAGAAGAGAGAAAGCTAAGCTGTGATGTGGATGAAGAGAAGAAGAGTAATAATTTCCTCACTGCGATACTCAAACTCTCTCGGTCTAGACCTCAACTGGTTTCAGACAGACTTGAGGAGATTGATGGTTCTGGTTCTGGTTCTGTTTGTGGAGTTTTACTTGAAAATGGTGGTTGTTGCAATAGAAGTCCAGTCAAAGGAAGAAAGAGATGCATAGAGCATAAAGGGCAGAGAATTTGCCGTGTTTCACCCGAAAAACACAAGCCGTCCCAGCCTGAGATTTTCACAGGAAAAGATCATGATCACAAATACTCTGATGTTATGTGTGGAGTGATCTTACCTAACATGGAACCTTGCAATAAGAGACCTGTTCCAGGAAGAAAACGATGTGAGGATCATAAAGGCATGAGGATCAATGCTTTCCTCTTTCTTCTTAACCGGACAGATCGTGAGAAAACTGTCAAAGACGAGAAATCTGATCCCGGATCACATACTGAAATAAACGAAGAAGAAGCTTCGACTCGCTTCTGTGAAGCGACAACAAAGAATGGCTTACCTTGTACAAGAAGTTCTCCTAAAGGAAGCAAAAGATGTTGGCAGCATAAAGAGAAAACTTCTGGCGATAACTCGCCGGAAAATGTTCATCCAGTGGTCGGAAAACACGAAGCTTGCGGTGTTAAGTTGTGTAATGGATTGATCTGTGCGAGATCTCCGGTGAAAGGACGCAAGAGATGTGAAGAGCATAAGGGAATGAGAATTGTTACCTCTTCATAACTTGGTTAAGTTCTTTGTCATCTAACCGGAACTGTTTGTACCAAACCGGTTTGGTTTCGGTATTGGTTTGTCGAACCGAGCTTCTGTACCGGATAACTCAAAATTTAATTTTTTATTATTTAAAATCAGTGAGGTGTCTCTCTTCTACAGTGACAAAGTTTGGTAAGAAATGTCGGCAGTATCATCGCCGTCGATTGGTGGAAGTATGAATCTAATCTAACGGCTAATATTCTGGTCAAAAAACTAGTTTCCAAAATCAGTAAGTTAGAAAATCAACGGTTCCAATTTGAAGAATCATGTTAATCACACGCCACGTGGCCAATCATTATCTTTAGTTTATGGATTTAAAAAAATTCGCACGATGAAAACTAAAGCCACGAAGATTGGAAATTGACAGAGAAATCGGTTTTTTTTGTCGCCGCCGTTAAGATGCCGCCTGCTGGAGAACTCCGACATCAATCTCCGGCGAGAGATAAACAGTCTGCCGATACTCAATCTGCTGAAGCAGCAGCGGCAGCGATATCTGCGGCATCTGCGGATGCGGAGGCTGCGGGATTATGGACACAGATCAAGGCGGAAGCTCGCCGTGATGCTGAGGCGGAGCCGGCATTAGCTAGCTATCTCTACTCAACGATTCTTTCTCATTCATCTCTGGAGCGGTCTATCTCGTTTCATCTAGGAAACAAGCTCTGCTCCTCGACGCTTCTCTCCACACTTTTATACGATCTATTCTTAAACACTTTCTCCTCCGATCCTTCTCTGCGTAACGCCACCGTCGCAGATCTGCGAGCTACTCGTGTTCGTGATCCGGCTTGCATCTCGTTCTCTCATTGCCTCCTCAACTATAAAGGCTTCCTAGCAATTCAGGTGAATCTGCATCTTGGATTTTTGTTTTCCAGATTTTTCCCCCAAATCAGGTGAATCTGCATCATGCGATTTTGTTTTCGTTTTGGTTAATTTTGATTTGTTGAAATTTCGATTAGGCGCATCGTGTCTCTCATAAGCTATGGACGCAATCGAGGAAGCCATTAGCGTTAGCTCTTCACTCACGAATCTCCGACGTATTCGCCGTTGATATCCATCCAGCAGCGAAGATCGGAAAAGGGATACTTCTCGACCACGCAACCGGAGTCGTCATCGGAGAAACAGCTGTGATAGGAAACAACGTTTCAATCCTCCACCACGTGACGCTCGGAGGAACTGGTAAAGCTTGTGGAGACAGACATCCGAAGATCGGTGACGGTTGCTTGATCGGAGCTGGAGCGACTATTCTCGGAAACGTCAAGATAGGGGCAGGAGCTAAAGTAGGTGCTGGGTCTGTAGTGCTGATCGACGTGCCGCCTCGAGCGACGGCAGTTGGGAATCCGGCGAGACTCGTCGGAGGAAAAGAGAAACCAACGATTCATGATGAGGAATGTCCCGGAGAATCTATGGATCATACTTCCTTCATCTCGGAATGGTCAGATTACATCATTTGAAGTTGTTATTATCATTGTTAATGTCGTTTTGAAATGTTTGATGAAATGTTATTATCATTGTTAATGTCGTCGGAGGTAAGTGTTTGATGAAATGTCTGATTGAGCTTTTGTTGGATTTATAAACTATATTAGGATGTTCAATACAATAATAAGGGGCTTAATTTGATCATATTATTCATTCATTAGTTATCCAAGAGTTTAACCTCTTCTCCTTCATCGAGTTTTCGGATTTGGATTTACGCTCGTCTAATCGGTTTTTATCGTATCGTATCAAGAGGGAAAAAAAAATTAAAGAATCATATGCAAAATGAATTTATTACCGAAGTTGATTACATATCTGCAGAGTCCCATCACAAAACAATTGTTACAATGTCACAACAACAGAACATTTTACATATATATATATAAAAAAATGAAATAATGAAACAACATTTGTGGCTTCTTAACAAGAGTTTCTGTTGTCTTTATCATGGCTGGCTACAAAAGAATGTGTTATATAAAGGATGGCTTGAATGTTCCTTCTTCGTCTTCTCCTCAAATCTCCCTAGTGTTTGTTCTATATCTACAAAAGTCCTAAGATTTTCCCTCAGCAAAACTAGAACCAATGAATCAGTAGTTGCACACACGCTTAAGCCTTAACCCGGGTTTTGATAGGCTTAAGCTTTAATCCCATGCTTTCAGGAGAGAGAAGCTCAGGTGAAATGCAAGAAGGGCTAAGAGGACTTCTAGGGCTGTCTGTGAAACAAGATGGTCTATATAATCCATAACCCATCAAGAAATATTCCATGGGGATCAACATCGCGTGTGGTTGCTCCTCTGTTACCATTGAACCACAAGCCTGCACCTGAAATTATAATACCCCAAGTATTGATCAGTGTGAAACATCCAATGTGAAAACCAAATGTTTTGGCATGTTAAGAAAAAAAGCTTAAGGATTTTGTTTCTCAAACCTCAACCAAAGCACAGTATCCTCTATCCAAATTTGCTGCCATATGAACAGCTTCTGAGTAGAAGGGAGATTGATCTCCAATGAAGATAAGTGTCCTGCATTTCAGTTTCTTCAATCCACTTGAGATGTCAGGTCTCCTGCAAGAGCAAAATGTTTTGGTTTCCATCAACTTGACCCGATGATAGCTTAGATAAAGGATTATTGAAGGTATTGTTGTTTTACCGATCAATGGCATCAAGAAACCGCATTACGTTCACGCTCTGCCTCTCATCAAGCAGCTGAGACGATTACCAAAAGCGTAATGGTGTCAATTACTGATATGGAGAGATCTATGTATTGATGAATTTGGAGAAAAAGAAAGTAAAACAACTGACTCTTCTGCAAGCTTGTGCTATATCTGACTCTGGAATCTCAACGTTACCACGGACTTCCTGTTGCAAGTAGAAGCAATTTTTCAATCGGATTAAATAAGAGAAAAACTAGAAATGCAACAAGCATAGAGCAATGGTAACACACCTTACTAAAGTATCTCTGAAGCAAAAATTCCTTTACCACTCCACACGTCCCATAGAAATACAACAAGTTTGTGATAACCTTGTTGTAAAACCATTCAGACCAAGACGGCGCCTTGCATAACGGTGAGACAAGAATCAAACCGAGAACCCGTTCTCTATGTTTCATCTGATTTTTTTTTTCAAAACATAAAACAGATAATAGGCAACAATGTTTGTCTGAGGAAACGGATTGTGATAAGAGTAAAACAAATAGGAACATACCGCGAATAAGGTGAGGATGTAAGCACCTGCAGTCACTCCCATACACATCACAGCACCAAGGCTGAATAAAAGCTTATATCAGTTACAACATTTCCATTACAGAAAAGAAAAAGAAGCGTTTTCATGTCTGCAACTTCAATAAACCAGAAACAAGAGCTTCAATCATTACCCAAAAAAATTGAGAACTTCAAGGATCTGATCTGCCAAGTCTTCAGCAGAAGGGGCTGAATCATTAGGGGAAATCGGAGCAGCTCCTAACTGCAAGAACTCTTCGTGAAAATGCAAGAAAACGAAGAAATCATGTAAGTAATCACACCAAGCAAAGCATATGGCAAATTAATCATCAAACTAACTTAAAAGAGAAACTAAAATATGGACCTCATGCCCAGGTGGACTGATGTGATAAATGCAGAAGTTATGCAGCAGCAATGAAGCTGCTTCAGGGCAGAAGAATAATCCTTGGAAGCATGACATATCTGAAGAAGAAGAAGAAGCAACAAACATTTAAAATTTAGCAAAATCGACGAAGGATCCTGTAATTAAGCCGTACATTGCGAGTGTAAAGACTTTTTCGACTTACGGTTAAGGGCCAGATCCGGATAAGTAATCAGTGCTGGCTTTTCTTGGTCTCCATAGACAATGACAGACACAACACCACATGCAGTTTTAACACGATGCTCCTGAACACAACAAACCAGCAAGTTTTTAGCAAAACCAACAGAAAACTAACCAAAAACTGTCTTTTCACCATACACTATCTCATTACCATTGTCTTCTCTGTATTCTTAATACATGTGTTTGTTTATCTTCAGTAAACAATTCATCTATTTCTCTTTTGTATTTGTATACTAAAGATAGGAATATGACAACTTGCTTTAGGTGAGAAAATAAATATATATATATACACACAATAAAGAAAACAAAATGAAAAATCTCTGTTAGAGCTTTTCCATGTGCAGCTTTCTACTTTAAGGGCAAAAAACAAAATCAAAACTTCATCATCAACCAAAGGGTGGCCTAATCCCAATCATTGTGATTATTTATAAAAAGGGAATGACAGTGTAAAAAGAGGAGCTTTCAGCTTAGAGATGGAAGAATATGAGTGTTAATGAGATAATAAAGAAGGATTAGTCTTAATGGTAGACAAAAACAGCTGGAGTTTTCTTTTCTTTTATAAAAATCAAAAGGCAATAAGACAAGAACAAGGAATACAAAAGAAGAAGATATCTTTGAATAGAGAAGATCCCAAGAATAATCCCATCTGGAAAGAATCATGAAAAAAAGAAGTTTGACAAATCCACAAGCAAAGAATTTTCCAAGAAGAACAAGAAAAAAAGAAGCTTATGAGCTTCTCAAATGTGTGTGAAATAAGCAATCATTTGATTCAAAGAAAGATGAGATTTTTATTACAAAACAATTGAATCTAACAATGCCCTTGTGATGAACAATCTGAAAATAGCAAACTCATTAAACTCAATCAGAAAGATAAACTGGAAAAAATGTATGTTCTTCCCCAATTTCATGACCCAGAAGATTCCAATCAGATTTAAGCAAGTTTAAGATAAACCCAGAAACAAAAAATCCAGATTTATTCGGATCCAATTTCAAGAAACCCAAACAACCAGATAAAATTAAAAATTGGAAGTTGAAGAACCAACCTTGCCACCAAGATAGATCGTTCCAACGTCGACGGAAACGGAGCCGTTTGACTCCGCCATTGGCAACAAAAGCTTCTCCGTTTCCGCCGTCGTCGCCGCTGCTTTTGTTACCGACGGATAAGCAAAAGCTCTCTTCTTTTCTCCTTCCTCTCCCTACCTCTAGATGTTTTGGCTTTTCTTCGCTTATATACAAAGCTATTCTCTTCTCTCTCCTAAGACCTCTCTGGAAAAAGAACCGATTTTTTGTTTTTTCTTTTGTTTTTTTCTTCTCTCTCTAAAATTTGCGGTGATTTCTCCATAGACGCCGGTAGTCGTAACATGACACGCGAACGGTCAAAAAATCAGAAAGGAAAATAAACATTTTTCCAAATTTGTTTTTGATAAATATTACACAGCTCGAATCTCAAAATTAAAAATACTAATTTGGAATTTTGAAAAACTGTTAAAAAAATAATTATTATAAGAACAGGTAGTAAGGGAGTGGAAAAAAACTGGAAAACAGTAACAGAAAAATATAATTGAACCACACCAAAATGTTTGAACTAAAACGAAATTTATTTTCTTTTTATCAACCGATTTTTTTTACAACATCGAAATCAAAAACCGAATATAATATAACCGAACTAAACCGAATCAAATATAAAAAAAATTTATTAATATTTCATATATTAAAAATATTTATAATCCGTAAAAAAATTTAACTAAATTGAACCAAATCTAAATAAAAATCAAATTGAATCAAACCAAACCCTAATCAACTTTTTTGTTGTTGTACAGATGGACTTATCTTAATCCTAATTTTTAAACTGTGGATAATTATTACAAGGTTTGAAAGAAGAAGAAAAACGTGTGGATAATTATTACATGTTTTTTAATGGAATTTTATGAAAATCTCGAACATTTATTGAACAACTGTCAAAAAGAACGAAATTAAAAATTAAAATGGGGCGTTCCGAGAATCGAACTCGGGACCTCTCGCACCCAAAGCGAGAATCATACCACTAGACCAAACGCCCTCATTGTTTAGAAATGATATATTTTCTTATACTAATCTATTTTTCGGTTTTACATTTGGGCCGTTATATGGGCCTTGTGATAGTCTCGATATAAGTCACGTGCAGATCATGTGGTGTCTATTTCTCCAATCTGCTCTTCTCGCGAGAGATAATAAATAGTACATAGAAGAGCCCTAAAGCTTTACTGAAATGTTTCGCTCTCCGCATTTCTATTAACCCTCCAATTTTCCCGCCTTAGTCTCACTCTCTTCCCGCCTTAGAAATCCCTTTACTCGCCGGCGAATCCATGGTTCAGAAGCAGCAATCCGCCGCCGGTACAGATACCGAGCCTAAGAAGCGTCGTCGTGTCGGATTTTCTCCCGCCAGTGAGTCATTTCTGTAGCTCCGATTTTGGTGTTTTTCTCTTTAATCTGGTGATATTTTTTTCTGAGCAGATAC
This sequence comes from Pseudoturritis turrita, assembly GCA_900406555.1. NCBI lineage: Eukaryota > Viridiplantae > Streptophyta > Magnoliopsida > Brassicales > Brassicaceae > Pseudoturritis > Pseudoturritis turrita. The sequence continues at coordinate 69,125 of OVBL01000921.1, read as the reverse complement.
TGGTGTGGAGGCTAACGAGTGCATCAAAATTTATCTCGGTGCGTATTTGGTTTGGATCATGTTAGGTTGATTTTGGGGGATTTATTTTCGTACGGAATTAGGGTTACGTTTCCTGCTTTCGCCTTTTTGGTGCAAGTGGTTGTTCTGACTTCCATGTTTATAATTTTTGGTTTTCCCCTCAAACTGTGTCTCAATTCATCTCATGATGTGAAACACTATGAGACGAAATTGTTTCGATATGCACATGTGTGATTGGAAGTCTGCGATTTAGTCCTCGGTCTGTGTCATGTCTCAGCACACATACTTGCTACCAAAAGGTAGTTCTCAGTTGTTGAACATGTAGAGCAGATATGTATACTGAGGTTCTGTTGATTTATGTGTTTTCTTTCCTCCAACTGATATAAACTTACGATTATGAATGAGTCATAGAAGTATTTTATGTATAAAGTTTCATAGATTGCTGTGACAAAAAAATTGACGAATGGGGCGATTTTCTAGTTTCCAGCAAAGAAGAAGTAGATTCCCCTGCGATTTCTTGTGTGAATCCAGTTGACTTGAATGATTTCTTTGATGGAGATGGCAAGATATATGGTTACCAAGGTTTGAAGGTAATCTTGTCCTACCATGAGATGATATTCTTTCTTAAATTTCTGGTTTCCGTTGTTGTGGTTCTGTTCTGACAATAATCTTGCCATCCGTCAATTTCATTTATTTCAGATAAATGTATGGATCAATAGCATCTCATTACATTCATATGCTGATATTACATACCAGAGCACAACCAATGTAAGTGTTTGAGTTTACTTTCAATCCATTGGACTGTTTATATATGGCTTTCTTAGAATGAAAATTTACCTTGGAGCATCATTGTCCTGTTATCTGTTTCAAGGGAGACAAAGGCATCACAGACCTCAAATCTGCTTTACAGGTACTATCAACTTCCATTTCATTTTTTGTTCTCTCTTTTTTTGGTTTTTTCTGATTGACTACTTCATCCCACCCAGAACATATTTGCTGAGACCATTGTTGATAACAAGGATGAATTTCTGCAAACCTTTTCGACAGAGAGAGATTTTATCAGGTTCACACCTACTGGATGCTTTCATACTTCCTCGAATTTGTTCCTGTATTTTTCAAGATGGGTTTCTCTTTATAGTCTGTGTTTAGTACTTTAACTTTGTCATTTATTGTTTTAGAAATATGGTCTCAAATGGGGAGGTAATGCATTCTGGAGTGACAGATGGAAGCAGCAATAATGCAGAAGTGGCTCCTTCAGATCTCCAGGTAGTTTTCGCGTCATATGTTCCATGTATCTTATTATCTTAACCGAGCAAAATAGTTTGAGATGCTTTTATCAGCAGCGAAGCTGCAAATCTGTTTAAGAAAAAACATATAATGGTTTGATTTTACTCAGGTTTTGCGGATGGAAATTGGTTCTCCAAATGCCGGACTCCTCTATAGCCGATTGGTACCCCTTGTTCTTCTTTTTGTCGATGGTAATCACCCACCCACCCTTGCTCTTTTAAGACATCTTGAATATTTAATTTCTTTTAGTACTAACAAGATGTCGGTCCATTCTTTTGATCAGGTAGCAACCCGATTGATGTCACTGATCCTGACTGGCATTTATATCTCTTAATTCAAAAGAAAGAGGAAAAGGAGGAGCCTTTGTATCGAATTGTGGGCTTTACTGCAATTTATAAATTCTACCGTTATCCTGACAGGTTACGGATGCGACTCAGCCAGGTATAATATATACCTCAATGATCTCAATTCTTCTTGCAATCTTGTCTATTTGACTGTGTATGCTGATTCTTCGTTTTGATTTCAGATCTTGGTCTTACCGTCCTTCCAAGGAAAAGGACTTGGAAGCTATCTCATGGAGGTAGTAAACAAAGTGGCCATAGCAGAAAATGTTTATGATTTGACAGTGGAAGAGCCATCTGAAAAGTTCCAGCACATTCGCACTTGCATAGACATAAACCGCTTGAGTAGTTTCGATCCAATCAAACCAGCCATTGATTCAGCCGTTCAGACTCTCACAAAAGGAAAGCTATCGAAGAAAGCTCAGGTACCTCGGTTCACCCCGCCACTGAATGCCATCGAGAAAGTCCGTGAAACTCTGAAGATCAACAAGAAACAGTTTCTCAAATGCTGGGAGATCTTGATATATCTCGCCCTTGATCCTATCGACAAGTACATGGAGGATTACACATCGGTCATCACGAACCATGTGAGAACCGACATTCTTGGAAAAGATATAGAAAGTCCGAAGAAACAAGTTGTGGATGTTCCAAGCTCATTCGAGCCCGAAGCATCGTTTGTGGTTTTCAAGTCACTCAATGGGGAAGAAACTAACAGCAATGTTCAAGTTGATGAAAACAAACCGGACCAAGAGCAGCAGCTGAAGCAATTGGTTGAGGAAAGGATCAGCGAGATCAAGTTGGTTGCTGAGAAAGTCTCAAAGATTTGCCCCAAGGTAAAAATCTGATTCGAAGAAAACTTTGTGAGAGATTTTATCAGAAGCTTTTTGTTGAGTGATCAAATTAGAAATCTCAAACTCTGTGATCTTTTAAAAGGACAATCCGTTTGTATTGTTTTGTAGCGCACTATTGTGGAAGTTGACTAAACTAATGTAATTTTCGGTTTAGCGAATTTATCCGGTTATTGTATTATCGGCACAATTTACATCAACACCCGAAATTTCGGTTCTTACCGCTCAAAATTATAACTCATCAGATCGTGACATGTGTCATTTTAATTGAGATAATGACACGTATTAATATACTAATATATATTATCTTATCATGTTAACTTAAATATCATTAAAAAAAGATAAAAGGGAAAATTTGTAAAAAATATCATTAAAAAAAGAAAAAATTTGATTTATATCAATACGTTTAAAAACAAAAAAAAGAAAAAATGCCATAACTAATCGAGAAAGAAAAGAAAAAAATACCCAATAATTTGTAAAAAAAAATATCATTAAAAAAAAGTAAAAGGGAAAATTTGTAAAAAATGTCATTAAAAAAAAGTAAAAGGAAAAATTTATAAAAAAAAATCTTATTATATAAAGGAGAATGCGCTCAAAATTATAACTCATCAGATCGTGACATGTGTCATTTTAATTGAGATGATGACACTTGTTAATATACTAATGTATATTATGTTATCGTGTTAACTTAAATATCATTAAAAAAGGTAAAAGAAAAAATTTGTAAAAAATATCATTAAAAACAGAAAAAATTTGTTTCATGTCAATACGTTTAAAAAAAAAAAAGCCATAACTAATCGAGAAAGAAAAAAAAAAATACCAAATAATTTGTACAAAAAATGTCATTAAAAAAAGGTAAAAGGGAAAATTTGTAAAAAAAGTCAAAGGGAAAATTTGTAGGAAAATTTGTAAAAAATGTCATTAATAAAAAGTAAAAGGGAAAATTTGTAAAAAAAAATATCAATAATAAAAAAAAAAAATTGTTTCATGTCAATACGTTTAAAAACAAAAAAAGAAAAAATGCCATAACTAATTGAGAAAGAAAGAAAAAAAATACATCATTGAAAAAAAATAAGGCAAGTGTCCTAACGTAAAAAAAAAATCAATGTCCTACCGTAAAAAAAAAATTCATTAAAAAAAGAAAATTTGTTTCATGTCAATACGTTTAAAAAATAAAAAAGGGAAAAATGCAAAAATAAACTATTGAAAAAGGGGGGGGGGGAGTATAGATGTCATTATGTTCAACAAAAATATGCCATTACATTAAAAAAAAAAAGGCACAGTGCCATATTTCTTACGTACATGTTCACATGCATATTGACAGACCAAACTCTATAGAATAACATCTACAACGTCAAAAATTTAATTGTGTGCTCAGTCTTTATTCTCTTAATCAACTTTAAAACAAGCAAATCATGAATTCGAGAGTTCCACAAATCGATCAAAGCTATTTTATTTTAAATTTTGCTCAACGTGAGTGTGACACGTAGACAAAAACGTAACTCACCAGATCGTGACATGTGTCGTGACACGTAGGTAAAATCGTAACTCATCAGATCGTGACATGTGTTAATTTTAATTGAGATTGTGACACGTGTCAATATATTAATATAAAAAATATAAATTTTCCTTTTCTACATTATTTATTTCTTAAATCAAATTGTAGTGTAACTAAAAGGAAATAATAGTCTAAAAAAAAAGAAAATAAGACATATTATTAAAAATAACAGAAGGAAATAGTAAATCAAAAAGACTAAAAAAAGAAAATAAGACAAATTATTTCTAATTGTAGTGTAATTAAAAGAAAATAATAGTCAAAAAAAGAAAATAAGACATATTATTAAAAAATTAAAAAAATAGTAAATAAAAAAGACTAAAAAAGGAAAATAAGAAAAATTATTTCCAATTTCTAAAAGTATTAGTGTGACATATGAAAAAATTGATATTCATGAGATTACGACATGTGTGAAAATTTTAATTTTTATATAATATCCATATATTTTTACAATAATTTTTAATTTCTTTTCTAATATATTTTGTTAATTTTCTTACTATTTGTTTAATACTAATGACATATATAGACATAAATTTGATAGCATGCATTTATATTATTTTGATATGAAAATTTTGCTTATTATTGATTGACAATAAATACATGGAGTAAAAATATGGTTTTAATATGATGGAAGAAGTAGATGATTTGTGATGGAACCGTCCCAATTAAAATTTGTGATGGAGAAAACCACGAAGAAGAAGATTTTGAGAAGATAGAAGCACAATATTTATCATGTGATAAATTAATGAACAGAAGATGGAAATTAAAGAACAACATTGATTTAGAAAATTATTATCTTATTATATAAAGCAAGATCCGCTCAATTTGAGCGTGACACGTAGGCAAAATCGTAACTCATCAGATCTTGATATGTGTTAATTTTAATTGATATTGTGACACGTGTCAATATATTAATATAAAAAATATAAATTGTTTTTTCTACATTATTTATTTCTTAAATCAAATTGTAGTGTAACTAAAAGGAAATAATAGTCTAAAAAAAATTAAGACATATTATTAAAAAAATTAAAAGAAAATAGTAAATCAAAAAGACTAAAAAAGGGCAAATAAGATAAATTATTTCTAATTGTAGTGTAACTAAAATGAAATAATAGTAAAAAACAGACATATTATAAAAAAATTAAAAGGAAATAGTAAATCAAAAAGACTAAAAAGAGGAAAATAAGACAAATTATTTCCAATTTATAAAAATATTAGTGTGACATATGAAAAAATTGATATTCATGAGATTACTACATGTGTCAAAATTTTATTTTTGATATATTTTTTATAATACTTTTTAATTTCTTTGCTAATATGTTTTGTTAATTTTCTTATTATTTGTTTAATACTAATGACATATATAGACATAAATTTGATAGAATGCATTATTCATTTATTATTTTGATATGAAATTTTTGGGTATTACTGATTGACAAGGAATGCATGGAGTAAAAATATGGTTTTAATATGATGGAAGAAGTAGATGAGTTGTATTGCGAGATGAAATATTTGGAGTTGAAATCCAGTTTGAAACAAAGTTACTAATCAATATCCAAAATAAGTGTGCGAGTAACCAATCAAAATCTAAATATTTACATCAACAAGATTTAACATATATTTCTTACATTTCCATAAAATATCTTTATTAAATTTAATCGATCACCGACAATAGGTGTTTCATTTTTTTTTTTTTAATCATTTATAAATAGATTATAATTAAAATCCCGCGTATTACGCGGGTCCTAATCTAACTTTTATAAATAAGTTATAATTAAAATCCCGTGTATTACGCGGATCCTAATCTAGTATTATATAAAAAAAATGTATATCCTGTGGAATTTAACAAAAACCGGAAATTCGGTAATAGAAAACGATGATTGGTTCGGTCGAACCGGAAAAGATAGTTGTGGAAGAAAAAACACAAGAAGAACAAATCTCGTAGGTGGGGGAGTCTCCAGAGGGGGAGAAAGAAATTGTTTGGAAACGATTTGGATTTGACAGAGAAGGAGGTTAGAGAGAGATGGATTTGATAACGGGAGAGAGCTCGAAGGTGTTGAGGAAACAGGGGTTTAGGTCGCTGAAGCTGATGAGCGTGGACATGGAGAAGGAACTCGGCAACGAGCCTGAGCCATTCGGTGCCGACTATGGAAGACTCGACAATGGTCTTGTCTACTACGTGCGTCGAAACTCCAAACCTAGAATGAGAGCCGCTTTAGCACTCGCCGTTAAAGTCGGGTAGGCCTTTTCTTCTTTTTCTTGATTTTGTCGACATTTGGTTTTGATTTGTTTTTCCGTTGGTGAATTGGTTTTACTCGAAATTCGAGTTTTGTCTCGCTGAGTTTTAGGGCTTTTTTTCGTTCCGAGTCGAATTGATGATTTATTTGATCATTGTGTTGTGTTGATTCAACTTTGATTTGATTAGTGATTCGGCTGATGACTTTTCATGAACAGAAAAGTGACATCATGCATGAATATATTCTGTTGAGTTGAATAGTGAAAAGTATAGAATTTTGGTTTGAAATTATACAATCTGTTTAGTGGATTGCACTGTAAACGATGCTGACACACCTTTTGGTTTATTGGCAGTTCAGTTTTGGAAGAGGAGGATCAGCGTGGAGTTGCTCATATTGTAGAGCATCTCGCATTTAGTGCTACGACCAGATATACAAATCATGATATTGTCAAGTTCTTAGAGAGCATCGGAGCAGAGTTTGGACCCTGTCAAAACGCAATGACCACAGCGGATGAGACCATATATGAGTTGTTTGTCCCCGTCGATAAGCCTGAATTGCTATCTCAGGCTATTTCCATTTTAGCAGAGTTCAGCTCCGAGGTAATGTCTCTGTGACTGTCTAATCCTTCTTCTTCTTTTTTTCCTTTCAATAAGAAATCTATAAACCGTTTGTTCAGATTCGAGTCTCAAAGGAAGATTTGGACAAAGAAAGAGGGGCTGTTATGGAAGAGTACCGAGGGAACCGAAATGCTACTGGAAGGATGCAAGATGCACATTGGCAGCTGATGATGGAAGGTTCAAAGGTCTGTGAGGTCTTTTGTTGATTCATTTGTGCAGTTTAAGATAGACTACAATGTGTTTTTGAAAGACTTTCATTTGAACGCAGTATGCTGAACGTTTACCTATTGGGTTGGAGAAAGTGATTCGGTCTGTTCCTGCTGCAACTGTGAAGCAATTTTACCAGAAGTGGTATCATCTATGCAATATGGCAGTTGTGGCTGTTGGAGATTTTCCAGATACAAAGGTACTACTATGTTATTTTATTACTGTGATATTACTTTTGTTCCCTGGCTACTCAAGCATTTCTGATCATGTCTAATGGTCAAGTCCTTGTTGATAATCTTTCCTGACTTCTTTCTAGACTGTAGTTGATTTGATAAAGACACACTTTGAAGATAAAAGATCAAGTAACGAGCCTCCAGAGATACCAGTCTTTCCTGTTCCTTCTCATGAAGAGACTCGATTTTCTTGCTTTGTTGAGTCAGAGGCAGCTGGGGTTAGTCAAATTTAACTCTCCAAACTTCTTATATTATCCTGATGTCAATTTCAAAACTCCTAAGCTTCTTTTGCTGGCTTGTCTTGTAGTCTGCTGTAATGATTAGCTATAAGATGCCCGTAAGTGATCTGAAGACGGTGAAAGATTATAGGGATATGCTTGCGGAATCAATGTTTCTACATGCTCTTAACCAGAGACTCTTCAAAATATCTCGTAAGAAGGACCCCCCATTTTTTGCGTGCTCCATTGCTGCTGATGTCTTGGTGCGCCCATTGAAGGCGTATATAATGAGTTCTTCTTGTAAAGAGAAAGGAACTCTGGAATCCCTAGAGTCTATGCTTCTCGAGGTCTCTTCTCCTTTCCCTCTCGTCAAGTCTTTGGCATTATCTCCTCCATCCCCTTGATTGGTTATCTTCTGTTTTAGGTTGCTAGGGTACGCCTTCATGGGTTCTCAGAGCGTGAAATATCTGTTGTGCGGGCACTCATGATGTCAGAGATTGAATCTGCTTATCTGGAACGTGATCAAGTCCAATCAACTAGCTTGCGGGATGAATATATACAGGTAAAGTCTGTTATGAACTTCAATGTCCTGCTTTCTGTCTTTCCCCTCTACAAAAATCTTGTTTTTATTTGCGTTTCATGTTGCAGCATTTCCTTCACAAGGAACCTGTTATTGGAATTGAATACGAGGCACAACTTCAGAAGACTCTTCTACCCCGTGAGAACATGCATACTCTGCTTATAATGTTGTCTACTCCAATTTTGTTTATATAACTCATATAAATTATATTGGTTCCTCTCTGATGCAGAAATATCAGCTTCAGATGTATCCAAATACTCTGAAAAGTTAAGAACATCATGCGGTTGTGTGATCAAGACAATGGAGCCTAGATCTGCTGCGACAGTTGATGATATGAGAAATGTTGTCTCAAAGGTTAATAGTCTTGAAGAAGAAAAGCAAATTGCTCCGTGGGATGAGGAAAAGATTCCAGAAGAAGTTGTCAGTGAAAAGCCAACTCCGGGGTAAGCTCTGAACTATTACTATAGGTTTGCTGACAAGTAAAAACCAAAATCACCCACACTTAAAGCTTCTTCACTTTTGGATATTGGTCTATTGACTTTAGTTTTCAGAGATTGTCTGGGCCGCGAATATAGGTCTTAAAAATTAATACCTTTGTGCTATTGTCTATTTCTTAGAGAAACTGACTAGTTAGGAAGATTTTTCTGAAGAATCTTGATAAGTTCTCATCTCTCAGTCTTTTACTAAAATCAATATCTGAAGATTTATCTTAAACTAAAATTAGGCAGAGCTCACTCTCATGTGTGTATTTTTCATTTCTTATATCTCATAACTCAACTAATATTCAATGAAGGGATATTATTCACCAGCTTGAATATCCAGAAGTTGGGGTTACAGAGCTGACATTATCAAATGGAATGCAAGTTTGCTACAAGTCCACAGACTTCTTGGACGATCAGGTGCACTATTAAAATGGGAGCTATAATAGTTTGGACTTCTACATGTGTGTGTGTATATGTCTATAGATAGTTGGCAATGGATTCTGCTCTGAGCAATGGATTGTCCTTTGTTTGTTTTTCCTCGCAGGTTCTTTTTACAGGGTTCTCATATGGAGGACTTTCTGAACTCCCTGAGAGGGATTACATTTCATGTTCGATGGGATCAACGATTGCTGGTGAAATTGGTATGTTTGGTTATAAGCCATCAATGCTTATGGATATGCTTGCTGGTAAGAGAGTTGAAGTTAGTGCAAGACTCGGACCGTATATGAGAACGTTTTCTTGTGATTGTTCCCCCACGGACCTTGAAACTGCTTTGCAGGTTTGCCTTCTTCCTGCACATTAACATTGGTTTTCTATGTTCTTCCAGGTTGATCTCAGGCTTTTTACTAACATACTTGGCTGAAACATAGCAGTAGGCTTCATAGACCATAAACTCTCTGATTTGCCCTTCGGTGTATTGTATTAGCTTTGCTAACATCTGAATGATAGAAACTGAACTTATTGAAAAATATATCCATGCGCATACGTAAACATTGTGCATTCTTTCTTCTTTTCCTCTAATAACGTTTGACTCTCTTTGGATTGAACCGGTGAGATCCGCGCACATTCATAATCTGTTATACGTCTTTCCAGCTTGTTTATCAACTTTTTACTACAAACGTGATGCCACAAGAAGAAGAGGTTGGAATAGTGATGCAAATGGCAGAAGAAGCAGTACGTGCTCGAGAAAGAGACCCTTACACTGTCTTCGCCAACAGAGTGAAGGAACTCAATTATGGAAACTCCTATTTCTTTAGGGTATGATATCCTCTATTATCCAAATGACTAATTATTTCTTGGTGAACGCTCAGCTGTTTCTAACCCTAATCTCTGATGTGTAGCCTATTCGGATAAGTGAACTTAGAAAAGTTGATCCGCTGAAAGCTTGCGAATACTTCAACAGTTGCTTTAGGGATCCATCAACTTTCACAGTTGTGATTGTTGGGAACCTTGATCCTACTATCGCGCTTCCTCTAATTCTTCAGTATTTGGTAAGTTGGATCACATCACTGGTGATACAAAAAGTAAGCTTGGAATTGACGGGATTCTTGTGTTCCCTCCATGCAGGGTGGAATACCTAAGCCTCCCCAACCGGTTCTCAATTTCAACCGTGATGATCTCAAGGGCTTACCATTCACTTTCCCTACCAGGATAACAAGGTAAGCTGCATATTGATCTTGTCATTATATAAGTTCAACGGCATAGTATATCTTTGTTTAGCTTCACTAATGCCACTGTATAAAACTAGATGGTTTTCCAAAATCTTGATTAAAAGCCTGGCGAACGGTTGCCGTTAAATTAGAATCCAAATAGAAAAGTTAAATTCTGAACAGTTCGCCTTCAGTATCCTTGAAAATACCATATTGACTTTAAATGCTCACATTTTACAGAGAATTCGTAAGAAGTCCAATGGTGGAAGCCCAGTGTTCAGTCCAGTTATGCTTTCCTGTGCAGTTAACAAACGGAACAATGGTCAGTGACTCTGCTTTATCATCTGAACCAGATCCCACATTGATGATCTTCTTTTCTTGTCTTTACTAAGAAGATGTCTAAATTAATTTGCTTTATAGATTGAAGAAATCCACTGTATCGGCTTTTTAGGCAAACTTCTAGAGACCAAGATAATCCAGTTTCTCAGGTTCAAGCATGGGCAGGTATATTCTGCTCTTCGTGTCAGTTTCTTGTGATGATCATCTCACAAACCTTTACTGCCCTTTTTCTATTAAGCAGATATATTCTGCTGAGGTCTCGGTGTTTCTTGGCGGTAATAAACCTTCTAGAACTGCGGATTTGCGTGGTGACATCAGTGTCAATTTTTCATGTGATCCAGAAATATCCTCTAAACTGGTACATCATTGTTCTCACACAATCCCTAACGGTTTTTCTATATCTTTGGTTACCTTTTGGTCGCCAAAGCCATCTCTGTGTCCTCTTCAGGTTGATCTAGCTTTGGAAGAAATTGTAAGGCTTCAAGAGGAAGGCCCTTCGCAGGAAGACATTTCAGCCATCCTTGAAATCGAACAAAGAGCTCACGAAAACGGCTTGCAGGTTTCTTTTTTTGCCTATTATTCAGAATTGCAAATCCATAAAAAAAACCATATTTTGCTACGGAAACAAGTCAGATTTTTTTTCTCGTCTTGTTCAGGAAAACTATTACTGGTTAGACAGGATTCTTCGCGGATATCAGTCTAGGGTCTACGCTGGCGATTTGGGCGCCTCTTGCAAGGTCAGTTAAAAGAAAAACCTTTTTTGTCAATAGTTTCGATCCTTCTTCAAAAACACAGTCATATGAAAAGGGAAGAAAAATTCTCTGTGGCTGTGTTAGATTTTAGAAGAAGGGCGTTTGCGAATGAGAGAGTCACTTGCACCACAAACAGCACAAGCGGCATTACAGCGAATCCTTCCTCACCCTTGCAAGAAACAGTACACTGCCGTTATTCTCATGCCACAGAGATCACGTTTTGGATTTCTTTCATCTATCTTTGTTTTGCGGCCTGAGACCCGCTACATCCATGATACCAAGGTCAGTCTTTACTTCCTTTGTTGTGTGTATGTGTTCGTAAATGTGACATATCAACCATTGATATATGAATTGTGTCTCTTTGGTTATCAGATTTTGGCGGGCATTGCTGGTTTAGCTGTTCTTGTTTTTGGCATCTGGAGATACTCTCGCAGGTAGAAGTTTGATCTCTTCTTAACCCCAGAATTTCAGAGATTTTTAATGCATCAGTGAACCTCAGCGTTTATTATGTAAGTTCTCTTTTTTGTTACACAATTTATTTGTTTGCTACATTTTTTTGTGCCATGGTTGCCATTATTTTTCGACTTTTGGCCTATACATTGATACCGGAATAAGCTAAAGTCTTCTCTTCAGCTAGCTCTTTCGCAGAGTCATCCATTTTCTCCCTCGAAAACCCGTCTATCCCGAGTCCTTGTACAATTTTCCAGCTCCCTTTCTCGCAGATAACTGGAAACGAGTAAACCAAACCGGGTGGTATACCGTAAGAGCCATCAGAACAAACACCCATAGATACCCAATTTCCTTTAGGGGTTCCAAGAAACCAATCATGAATATGGTCACAAGCCGCACTAGCAGCAGATAAAGCACTAGACTGTTTCCGTGCTCTTAAAATGGCTGCACCACGTTGCTGAACTTCTGTGATAAACTCGTTCTTCAGCCAGTTTTGATCAGATACAAGTTCTTTTACCGGTTTATCTCCAGTTTTTGTAGAGACCGTTGCGTGGTTTGTGTCTGGATATTGAGTTGAAGAATGGTTTCCCCAAATGATCACGTTCTTCACGCTGGTCACGGGAACACTTAGCTTATCCGCAAGCAGAGCTTGAGCTCGATTATGGTCTAGCCGTGTCAGGCAAGTGATGTTTTCTTCTGGGATCGACGGTGCAAACTCTTTTAAAATTAGAGCATTTGTGTTTGCAGGGTTTGCTACAACAAGAACCTTGCAATCCTCTGATGCATATCGCTCTAAAGCCGAAGCTTGAGCTTTATATATCAGCACATTTTTCGACATCACATCTTTTCTTTCCATGCCTTCTTTTCTTGCAAATCCGCCGATCAGAATCGCGATATTCACATCTTTACAAGCTTCGACAACATTTGTTGTTGCGACAACGCCTTTGAGAAGAGGAAAGGCTGAATCTTGTAGCTCCATTTTCACAGCTTCTAGTGATTTTGAAGCTGGTTCTATATCAAGTAAATGCAGAATCATGGGCTGATCTGGACCTAACATAATACCTCTTGCAATCATTGGTGCAATTGCATATCCTATGTTTCCTGTTCAATCATAATTCCCAATAAAATTAAGCACAGATAACTTGAAAAGCTGGGGTGAATAGGTGGGCAAATAAGACTCTAATCGAACAACCAAACCAAACCGAAATTGTTTGGAAACCAATTTAGTTTTATACTTCTTTCATTTTAAAGCCTAACAAACTACCCAAGCCGTAAACTAACATTTAATATAGATATATTATTAATTAAATCATTATTTAGTCATTCATATGAGAGCAATTTTCAAAAATACCAAACTTTTAAATTTTTGTTCCAAAAATAGCACCACTAGATTTTCTTTTCAAAAATACCACTAAATATTTTTGTTTAAGAAAAATAGCACAAAACTAAAACTAAAATTTTAAACCCTCAAAACTAAACCCTAAATCTTAAAAACTAAACCCTAAACCCAAAATACTAAATCCAAACTCAAAAATTAAAATTATAAACCCTTCAAAATTATTTTTAATGTTTGTGGTATTTTTGAAAAAAAAAAACTAGTAATGGTATTTTTGGAACAAAAATTTATTTTCGTGGTATTTTAAAAAAAATTCTCTTTCATATAATATATTTTCAACTAAAACCGAACCGGAAATCAAACTAAAATTGCATCAACATAACCAAAACAAAAGTCAATGACGAATTTGCCTATTTTTAAAAAAACGAAAAAAAAATCAGAAAACAAAAAGAAAAAAATGTAGTATTTGGTTGACTTTACCTGCTGCACCTGTAACCAAAACCCTAATAGGGTCTTTCTCAATATTTAACAAATTGCACATGTATATAATCATTTTCCAAGATAAAGCAACACAAAACAATAGAACCAAACTTTTCTGAATCACAAAAGTATAATCAATTTCTTCTCTAACGAACTCCATTTTTCCAAAATATAAAATATAATCAAGGAACGAATGGGTGTTCATGTTTTCCAGAGTTTAATTTATAGAAGCTAAAAAAAAACAAGAAGACAAAAGGAATATATGGAAAGCTTCTAAGAGGACATAACCTGATACTTACAAAACTTCGTCTCATAAAAATCGAAGTCATACAACAATGGCAAAGAATCAATGGAAAGAAACGTCACCAAATAAAGATCCTCAATCCGGTTTGCGTTTGGCTCGGTTTTATAAAACCAGAAGCTAAATAAATTACATTTGTAAGTCATGAATGGTAACTTTATTACACTGCATTACAACTTGTACCACCTCTTATATAAATACCACTATTTTTATTATACTATCATATTTTATCACTTTTTGTACTGCTTCTAATTGTACTATTGTGTTTCGGACCCGTAATTTGGTTTTGGCTGGATTGAATAAAATTTCAGTTTGGTTTTCAGTTTGGATTTGGCTGGGTTTTATAATTATTTTAAAAAAGAGCTCATAGACATAGTAAATTAATAATTTAATTTATACTATAAATATGGTTGACAAGAAAACGATTATACTATAAATATGAGTATTTATTTTATCATATTTAGTTAAAATTTTGGGATATACGAATACGATTCACTAAAATCGGTTTCGGTTTAGTTTTTTCTTTTTGTTACCTCTAAAATTCCTAGTACGCTTGGGTATACCGGGCCTTTAATGGGCTTTTAAAAATGGGAAGGCGTAAAGAGGGTAATGCCAAAGATAATGGCAGAAGTAATGAGCCCATTAAAAGCCCAAATAAATGATGATCTAGGTTTAATCAGTGTCGCATATATATGCTTACTTCTCCTCCGTCTCCGCCTTTCTGTCTCTCGACGTTCTTCGAGCCAAAGGTACTTTTTTCTGTCTGCTCTCTCTCTAGCTTAATTCTGCAAATCCTTTATCTAACAGTGCACAGATCTGTTTATTTTCCGATTTAAACTCTATATTAAGTGATCTTGTTTATGGATAATCGCAGGTAAGAGTTTGAAGAAGTAAGTTATACAGACGAAGAGAAGATGTCGGAGAAAACTAAGGGAAGGAAAGAGGAAGTGGTTACCAGAGAGTACACCATCAACCTCCACAGACGCCTTCACAGCTGGTGAGCTTCCCAAACCCTAATTTCTTCTGTGCCTGATAGCAGAAACGGATCTGATTTACTCTTTGTGCTCATGTCTTAGCTGCTTGTTGGATTTTATTTCATAGCGTTGTAGTGAAATTATGTCGATTTCTGACATTTCGTAGTAGCAGGATTCCGAGATTTTGGTTTCATACTTTTTGATTATTATCTCAAGATTATATTTTTCTTACTGTAATCAGACGTTTTGAAATTCATGTTGTAATTGATTTCTTGGGGAAACCTGGGTTTTGCTTGGTTTTGCTGTTTTGAGTTTTCTTGAATCAAACTAACACCGAATCTTGTTTGGTTCGGATGCAATGTAATAAATCATGATCTTAAAATGAAAGGTGGTTTTTTTCCGATGTGGTTAGGTAGAATTGTGTTTTGCCTAAATGAGATTAAGTTCCCCTACTAATACGTAATTAACTCGTGACAGCACCTTTAAGAAGAAGGCACCAAATGCCATCAAGGAGATCAGGAAGTTTGCAGAGAAGGCAATGGGTACCAAGGACGTTAGGGTAGACGTGAAATTGAACAAGCAAATTTGGAGCAGAGGAATCAGAGGTCCACCAAGGAGGATTAGGGTTCGAGTTGCACGTAAGAGAAACGACGACGAAGATGCAAAGGAAGAGTTTTTCTCACTTGTCACTGTTGCTGAAATCCCTGCAGAAGGACTCAGTGGACTTGGAACTAAGGTCATCGAAGAGGAGGATTGAGAAGGGACTACTTAGTCTGTCACTGAGACAAGTTTTGGGGTTTTATTTCTTTTTGTTGTTTCAATCAAAAAGCATTCACCTTTCACTTCTTTAGGGTTGTGTCCAGGTTTCTAGTGTGAGAGACCCATTTTCTTCTTCAAGACCTTATGCCGAATCTTGTTATGCTCTTATCTCGTAGAATTTTCTTGAATCTTTGCTTGTTAATTGTTGAATCTCACATTTACGCAGATGGATCTTAGTGATGATCAAGAGGAATCTCTGTTGCCTATACCAAATATTCCAAGAGTTTCCCCATCCACGTCTCACACTTGCCAAATGACCAAAGGAATGGGCCTAACAACCAAATTCAAAAGCCCATTATTTCCATAAAACCCACTAAATTCCAAATAAAGGTTTTGATTGTTTTTTTGTATTGAGTGTAGGTTTTTTCTTTTTTTTTAAAGATGCAATTATCACAAGTATTTTAAGCAATTTAAAAAAAAACTAATTGTATATATAAACACCAAGCTGAAAATATTTGTTTCAGCCACAGGACATAGATGGACCAGTGTTTGTTCGAGTAGCCTTCAATTTTACTTACATGGGCTTTAATAGTAAGGCCCATTAGAGGAAAGAATCCCATGTAAATGTTGTCTTAAGCACATCCAATCTTAGTATTGTAAATTTGTTTCCTTGATTCAATTTTTGTGTAAGCTTTTAGCGTGTGCCATAAACGCAGCATGTGCAGCGCTTGTAGACGCAGGAATTCCTATGAAACAACTCGCCGGTATATCTTTATCTTTGCAACTTATGCTCTTTTATCTAATTGCTTCATCGGGTTTTTTTTTCTTTCTTTTTCTTCTGTTAGTTGGTATATGTTGTTGTCTAGCTGATGATGGATATGTCATACTCGATCCAAACAAGGTTGAAGAAAAGGTTAAATTACAAAAACCTTGTGTTTGTCCACTATTGTTTTTGTCTTGGCTGGTTTTACTTACTTGGAACTGTAATGTGACAGAAAATGACGGCTCTAGCTTATCTAGTTTTTTCAAACTCGAGTCTCTCTGTTCTTCCGGAAGGAGAAACCGAGCCTATAGAACATGGGATCGTTACATCGGTTACTTATGGAGTAATTGTTGGGAATGTCCTGAAATCATTTGTACTTTACTCTAATTAAGTTGTAATGTCGATGTTTGACAATCGTATAATATTGAGTGGTTATAACGTTTTGCTAGAGACCGCTTATAATCTATAAGTTTAAAAGTCTATTGCCAATATTATGCGATTTTACAGGGTCACACACCTAAGCAGACTGGATTAAATTATTATTGAGTCTAATATGGATTAGATCAATTATTAATATTGGGTTTGAAAATTTATTTTATATATATAATATATAAAATATATTACTTATGTATCATACATATATGATATGGAATATATACACGTGAGAGAGAAAAGGAAAATATTCAAATCCAATTTGGAATTGGAGTCGTCCAACCCACGTGATCATGGCCCAATCCAAAGGTGATTAGGTCTTGTGTTTCTATGTGTATATATATGTGTGGTCTCATGGCTTTATATATATATATATATAAAAAGCACGAGAGATTAGAAGAGACACATAACCCAAAAACAAAAAGGAGGCAGAGGTTCTTCTTGTGAAGCAAGGAATAAGTTTCTTCGTAATACTTTTTTACGAGAGAAACGTTGCCCAAATCCAAAAACCGAACAGTTTGTTGGAGTTTTTTTTGTTTTGAGATTTGATCTCAACGGTACTAACATCCCGTTTTGATCCAGTTTGTGTGTGTGTGGACACCAGTAGAGGCACGACACTTGGAGTACTCAAACAACCTCAAATCGCTTTGATTCATTGTTCCGCTGCTCAATATCCAGGTATATTCAAGAACCCTAAGATCTAAATTTAATTCAATATTTGCACGAATATTGGCAATTGAATTCGCAATTAGTAATTTATAAACTGTTATAAATCGGTACGAATTCCAACAGTGGTATCAGAGCCTACGTGTTTAATATTGAATTTGATTTAGTTTGGTGTATAATTGTGATTTATTTTGGAAACATGTCTACGTAGATATATGATATGCTAGATTTATGAAATTTAGTTTACAAAGCATGTTCATTAAAATTGGGCAGAAACTGTTAAACATGTAAATTATAATTTGATTATAATCGTCTGTTGTGTTCGATTAATTTGTCCATTTGAAAGTGTTTTATTGTTTACTTGAAAGATATATATATATATTAAATAGCCTTTGATATATAAGGAGTATATATCTCTGTTATTTTCATGCTTATATATAGAGATATATAATACTAAAACATCGAGGTCATGCTTTTACTAGAATAGTCAACAAGCCTTTTTTCAAAAAGGCAATTCTAATCGATCACGATAAGGATTGTAAAATCCAGTTTCATCCGAAATCGTTAATTTCTAGTTCGACTAGAATTGGTTTTCGATTAGATTTAGTTATAATATCACATTATTTAATTAAAATATTTATTCGATAAGTTTTAGTGTTTTATTTATTTTATATTAGATATAAAATTTAAATTAACATAAATTAGATAATAGTTTATTCCTCATTAAATATCAAGTATTTGGATGTCTTTCCAATTTCATCAATTGTTAAAGCTTGAATGGTTGTGTGGCGGGTCTGCCAAAGCAGTGGTCCATAATTATTTGAGAGTGAGACAGATGGTAACGGTTACCATATGAAAAGAAATTGGTTTGCTTGACTAGGCTATCAAAACGGTTTTGGGCTTAGAGACATAGGGTTGGATAAGATATAAGATGTCATCCAAAACCAAAAATTATATTGGATATAATTAGCAAGGGCGTTGCTTACCTAAATGACTAGATATTCAGGGGTTGAGCCAAAACTCACTTGGATTCTAGTGAAATATGGATCTTGGACCACTTACACCATTAGAGGACAATTTTGTTTTGGGTGCAGTGTGAGTTTTCTTAATTGTTGAGGATGCTCGAAATTCATGAACATCATATTAACTTTTGCTTTTCTTTTCTGACAGTTATGTCAACCCCTCAAAGTTCCTATTCATTGCGATTTGTTCTTGAGAAGAACAAATTGAATGAATCAAACCTCGTTAATTACTTGGAAGATCTAGAAGAGAAGAAGACATTTGAGATTTCTTCTCGGGGTATTTATGTTATAGAAGTAAATGTTACTACTTCTGGTTCTACTCCTTGAGTATTGGATACCGGCTGTGGAGCTCACATTTGTGTAAATGTGCAAGGTCTGAAGAACAGTAGAACTTTGGAGGAAGGACAAGTAGACCTACGTGTGGCTAATGGAGCAAAAGTTGGTGCATTGGCTGTGGGAACATATCCATTGTCTTTACCTTCAGGCATGGTTTTAGAGCTAAAAAATTGTTACTATGTCCCTGCTATAAACAAGAACATCATCTCTATTACATGTTTGGACATGGAAGGTTTTCAATTCTCAATCAAGAACAAGTGTTGTTCATTTGATCATGATGATATGTTTTATGGTAGCGCTCCATTAGAGAATGGGCTTTATGTTCTAAACCAAAGCATGCCCGTCTATAACATTCTTACTAAGAGGTTAAGTCTAATGACTTAAATCTAATTTTTCTCTGGCATTGTCGATTGGGCCATATAAACGAAAAACGCATCCAAAAGCTTCATAATGATGGAATTTTGAGCTCATTTGATTATGAATCATATGAGACATGTGAATCTTGTTTGTTGGGTAAAATGACTAAAGCTCCATATACTGGACACAGTGAAAGGGCTAATAAGTTGTTGGGCCTTATACATACAGATGTATGTGGGCCAATGAGCTTAAGTGCCAGGGGAAACTACCAGTACTTCATTACATTTACTGATGATTTCAGTAGATATGGTTATGTTTACCTGATGAAACATAAATCTGAATCATTTGAAAAGTTCAAGGAGTTTCAGAATGAAGTACAAAATCAACTTGGCAAAACAATTAAAGCTCTTCGATCAGATCGTGGAGGAAAATATTTGAGCCAAGTTTTTAGTGATCATCTTAGAGAGTGTGGAATTGTTTCACAGCTCACTCCTCCAGGAACACCACAATGGATGGTGTGTCAGAAAGGAGAAATCGAACTTTATTAGATATGGTTCGATCAATGATGAGTCGCACAGATCTTCCATTGTTCTTTTGGGGATATGCTCTAGAAACTGCTGCGTTTACGCTCAACCGGATCCCATCAAAGTCAGTTGAAAAGACACCATATGAGATATGGACTGGAAAGGTTCCGAATTTATCTTTTCTGAAAATTTGGGGTTGTGATACTTATGTCAAACGTATGTTTACAGATAAGCTTGGACCCAAGTTTGATAAATGCTACTTCGTAGGTTATCCCAAAGAAACCAAAGGTTACTACTTTTACAACCCCACCGAAAACAAAGTGTTTGTTGCTCGGAATGGTGCCTTTTTAGAAAGAGAATTTCTTTCAAAGGAAACTAGTGGGAGCAAAGTACAACTTGAGGAAATTCGAGATACATAGGATATTGCTCCAACTTCTCATGAAGAGCATCGGCTAGATTTAGGAAGAGTCGTAGAATCTACATCTGTGGAACCTGAGGTACGTAGGTCCGAAAGGACTCGTCACGAACCTGATAGATATGGGGTTTGAGTGACAGATCATCATGATATATTGATTATAGAGAGTGATGAACCTACGTCTTTTGAGGAAGCAATGATGGGCCCTGACTCCAAAAAATGGATACAAGCCGCTGGATCCGAAATGGAATCCATGTCAGAAAACAAAGTATGGACTTTGGTAGATTTACCTGATGGTGTTAAAGCCATTGAGTGTAAATGGGTTTTCAATAAGAAAATTGACATGGATGGTAATATCCAGATATACAAAGCTAGATTGGTGGCTAAAGGTTACAAGCAAATTCATGGTATAGACTATGATGAAACCTATTCTCCAGTCGCAATGCTTAAGTCCATTCGGATTCTCCTAGCAACTACCGCTTATTATGATTATGAGATATGGCAAATGGATGTGAAAACATATTTTCTTAATGGAAATCTCGAAGAGGATGTGTACATGGCACAACCTGAGGGTTTCACAGATCCTGAAAATGCTAGGAAAGTATGCAAGCTTCATCGTTCTATTTATGGCTTGAAGCAAGCATCTCGGAGTTGGAATCTTCATTTTAATGAAGCAATCAAAGAGTTTGATTTTGTCAGAAATGAAGAAGAACCGTGTGTTTACAAGAAGACTAGTGGGAGCGCAGTTGCATTTCTAGTATTGTATGTAGATGACATACTGCTCATTGGAAATGACATTTCTTTGCTTCAGTCTGTTAAGACTTGACTAAGTAGTTGTTTCTCAATGAAAGACATGGGAGAAGCTGCTTACATTCTTGGGATAAGAATCTATAGGGATAGCTTAAATAGGCTTATTGGACTATGTCAAGATACTTATATAGATAAAGTCTTGCATAGGTTCAACATGCATGATTCTAAAAAAGGCTTCTTACCAATGTCTCATGGCATAACTCTTAGCAAGACTCAGTGTCTTTTGACACCTGATGAGCGAGAGCGCATGAGTAAGATTCCATATGCTTCTGCTATAGGATCTATCATGTATGCCATGCTATGCACTCGTCCAGATGTTGCATGTGCTTTGAGCATGACGAGCAGATACCAGTCTGATCCAGGTGAAAGTCACTGGATTGTAGTCAAGAACATCCTTAAGTACTTGAAAAGAACTAAGGATAAATTCTTGCTCTACGGAGGAAGTGAGGAACTTGTTGTGAGTGGTTACACAGATGCCAACTTTCATACAGACAAAGATGATTTCCGATCACAATCTGGATTTGTCTTTTGCCTTAATGGAGGAGCAGTGAGCTGGAAGAGCTCTAAGCAGAGCACTATGGCAGACTCGACAACAGAGGCTGAGTATATAGTTGCTTCAGAAGCAACTAAGGAGGCTGTTTGGATCATGAAGTTCATTACTGAGCTTGGTGTGATTCCTAGTATTTCTAGCCCTATAGATCCTTATTATGATAACAATGGAGCGATTGCACAGGCGAAAGAACCTAGATCCCGCCAGAAATCCAAACACATACAAAGGCGATATCACATCATTCGAGAGATTATTGATAGAGGAGATGTGAAGATTAGCAGAGTTCTAACAGATGCAAATGTTACTGATCCTTTTACTAAACCTCTTTCGCAGCCTAAGCATGAGAGTCATACTGCTGCAATCAGCATTAGATTTATTAAGATGTGATCTTAATTCTAGTGGGAGGTTTTTCTATTATGATATGATGTTCATGTATATATACATTTGATTTTATTTTCAAATTAATAAAATTTGTTTCAATATTATTTTATTATTGGATGATTAAATAATAGTCCCAAAATAATTTTATATCATCCTTATAGGTCATCAAGTACGTGACTTGATCATGAAACCTTATAAGTGGAAGATGGTATAAATTATTAAGGTCCCTAGTCAATGTTATTAAGATGGGACATTAATAATTATAAATGACTAGTATGTGAGGTGACTGATGACTAAGTTTCGTGAAGTCATTGATATGTGGTATTAAGTCAATCACATAGATATGTGATGGAGAACATAGTATTGGACTGATCCGCTATGAGAACTCTACAAGATTGTTATATGAGTGTCATAAGAGTTTCTCATCACAATTATAGAGTATAGTCCTTTGACCTGAGTTTGTCATGATTTCTTATACATGGATTATTCCACTTTGACTTTGTCAAACGTCAGCCGTAAAAGGTGATTATAAAGACATTGATTGAGTGTATTATGAATTGTGTAATGAACATGGATAGAACAAGATGGGATTTTTCCCTCCTATATGACGGGAGATATATATCTCTGGGCCTATCGAAGATTTGATACTGAAAAAATGCGTGGCCGCGCTCAAACGAGGTGAATGTCAGTCGTTTTTTTTATCAGTATAAATTGGAATTCGATAAACGTGATCTAGCTTGATAAGGATGACACAGTTTCTTGCCTTATGCTCATATCGAGATATAGAGACAAAAGGATTGACGGAATAGATTATTCCAGTACAAGTGGGAGATTGTTGGGAATGTCCTGAAATCATTTGTACTTTACTCTAATTAAGTTGTAATGTCGGGTTTGACAATCGTATAATATTGGGTGGTTATAACGTTTTGCTAGAGACCGCTTATAATTTATAGGTTGAAAAGCCTATTGCCAATATTATGCGATCCTACATGGTCACACACCTAAGCAGACTAGATCAAATTATTATTGAGTCTAATATGGATTAGATCAATTACTAATATTGGATTTGAGAATTTATGTTTTATATATGATATTTAAAATATATTACTTATGTATCATACATATATGATATGGAATATATACACGTGAGAGAGAAAAAGAAAATATTCAAATCCAATTTGGAATTGGAGGAGTCCAACCCACGTGATCATGGCCCAATCCAAAGGTGATTAGGTCTTGTGTTTCTATGTGTATATATATGTGTGGTCTCATGGCTTTATATATATATATAAAAAGCACGAGAGATTAGAAGAGACACATAACCCAAAAACAAAAAGGAGGCAGAGGTTCCTTCTTGTGAAGCAAGGAATAAGTTTCTTCGTAATACTTGTTTACGAGAGAAACGTTGTCCAAATCCAAAAACCGAACAGTTTGTTGGAGTTTTTTTGTTTTGAGATTTGATCTCAACGGTACTAGCATCCCGTTTCGATCCAGTTTGTGTGCGTGTGAACACTAGTAGAGGCACGACACTTGAGTGCTCAAACAACTTCAAATCGCTTTGATTTATTGTTCCGCTGCTGAATATCCAGGTATATTCAAGAACCCTAAGATCTAGATTTAGCTCAGTATTTGCACGAATCCTGGCAATTGAATTCGCAATTAGTAATTTATAAACACCTATAAATCGGTACGAATTCCAACAGTAATGTCAGGTACTAACTTTTCTTTCTTGAATAGAAATTCACTATGTTCATACATGTGTTTGTTTCTCAATCATAACTGGCAATGATATAGATTGGTCCATATCCCTTATATATTACTTAGAATTACTTCCAACTTCAGATGTAAGACTTTAGTCTCTAATACGCCCCCTCGAGATAATGGCTCTTTTGGCCATTAATCTCAGAATATTAGGCATGGAGAGGCGGGACCAATTTTAAGGTCCGACCTAGTTTCGATAGACCAACTTTTGGATCAGATGTATTTACGATAATAATAACATTCTAATATATATATTTTGTTCTGTATCGTTTTCAGTGGATGATTATTCATTGTGTGTGGAGATGGGTCGTGCTGCGAGTTCAAGTTTATCTGCATTTTTCAGGAAAAACTTACAGAATTAAATTTAGGGGGTGTTATTCAATGATGGATTTTAATGGAGTTTAAATCTAAGCAAAATCCACTATTATTCAATCAATGATTCTAAATTCTACTTTAAAATCTGGTGTTATTGGATATGGTATTTGTAAATCATGTCTTAAAATTTTTAAAATCTGGTGTTATTTAATAAAAGATTTTAAATCCATCATTAAAATCCACTGTTATTCAACATTAAAAGATTTTGGAAATCTTTATTTTTTAATGGATTTGAAATGACTTATAGATGGAGTTTAATGAACAAATAATTAGAAACAAAATCCAAGGTATTCTGCAGAGATTTTAGAATCCACACATATAGAGTCCATCAAAAATTAAAATTTTGAAGATTTTAAAACGGATGGAATTGACTTTAAATTATTGATTTAATAACACCCAATGTCTTTATCTTCAACTCTAACACACATTGGTCTAAAGCTATTTATGTTTCGAGTTTATTGCACTATTTATGACTTCAGTTTAAGATAACAAAAGAAGAAAAACGTCGACAGCAGGATTCGAACCTGCGCGGGCAAAGCCCAATTGATTTCGAGTCAATCTCCTTAACCACTCGGACATATCGACTTTTGATGTTTACTTTCTCCTTCAACCTTTAATATTACTTAAAAGATCATACGCTTCTAATTATAGCCCACACGATGTTTTCTTATTCTGGGATTCTTCTTGTGGTTACGAGTTACGACCTACGATTCGCTAAAGCCTAAATAATCATCAATAATACCACAAACCGTCCGGTTTTTGTTGTATAATTCAATATTCACATTGTCCGGTTTGTCGTATAAATCCCATATTCACATTTTCGCATAACTGAAACTTGGTTCTCCGGATAACCGAACAAAAACCACACATTAGGTAAATCAAAAGTCAAAATCCAATTCATTCATTAACACCAACATAGTAAAACTAAAACCAAATCGGTTCTCAAAACCAAGACCAGCTGATAAAAGAAACATAAATTTTGTGTTTTTGTAATTTTGGCATGAATAATCAAATCAAAGATCAGCTTTTCCAGGATAACGAGGGAAGGGAATAACATCTCTGATGTTATCGATTCCGGTAGCGAACAGAATCATACGTTCGAACCCAAGTCCGAATCCACAATGCTTCACTGTTCCATAACGACGCAAGTCAATGTACCACTCGTATGGCTCAATCGGTAGACCCATCTCTTCGATCCTGCCCAACAAAAAAAGACCAGTTTTTGCTTAATGAGCCATCTCAATGGAACAAAAAACCAAGCCAATATTGAATATTGGTATATACTGGTTTCAACTTTCACAAACCTTTCCTTGATGACGTCGTACCGTTCTTCCCTTTGGCTTCCTCCAATGAGTTCTCCAACCTATTTTTACAGAGAATAAAGATAACAAAGAAGCAATTTTATGTGTTTCCTTCGATAAAGGATCCAACTTTAAGTGTGAAGATAATGAGCTTATTTTACCTTTGGAACGAGGACATCCATGGCAGCAACTGTCTTTTTATCATCGTTAAGTCTCATGTAAAAGGCTTTGATTCCTTTCGGGTAGTTATAGACAATAAGAGGCTTTTGAAACATAACCTCTGTCAAGTATCTGTGATGGCAAGAGAGAGGGGACAAACAACGTTAGTAATTATTTATTACAAGTGTTTTTAAGTTGAGAAATGGTTTTAAGGAATATCACAAACCTTTCATGTTCAGATGCTAAGTCGATTCCCCACTCCACTTCGTTCTCAAATTGCTTTCCTTTAGCAACAGCTTCCTCAAGTAGCTTTATTGCTTCGGTGTATGTTACACGCCCAAACGGGGTTGAGGCAACCAACTTTAGCCTGTCAATGCATCCCTCGTCGAAATTCTTAGCCATAAGTTCCATGTCATCGTAACATTTTTCAAGCAACCACTTGCACATGTATCTCACATACGCCTCCGCACAGTTCATGTCATCCTACACAAATTTAAAAAGAAAGTTTCTAAGTTACAGCTGCTATGTTTCGATAAAGAGGATACAGAAGATAATCAAATGTTTATTACCTCTAGATCTGCAAAAGCCATTTCAGGCTCAACCATCCAGAACTCAGCAAGATGCCTTGAGGTGTGAGAGTTCTCTGCGCGGAAAGTCGGGCCAAATGTATACACGTTGCTAAGAGCACATGCATAGGTTTCCACTTGTAATTGACCAGAAACTGTCAAGAAAGCTTGACGACCAAAGAAATCATGGGAGTAATCAACTTTTCCATCTTTTTTAGGTAATCCAGGCTTAAGCTTTGACCTCTCTTCAACCTTAGCTAAACTTTCCTTTGCTATAGTGAGTTCAGCAACGTAAGCAGTGATCTCTTGCTTGCTTGCTTTGGCAGCTTTGAGTTGCGCCACAGCTTCACCTTTCTCCTTGACAATGAGCTTGGCAGCTTCAACGTCAGCCTCGGTGGGTGGAGGGTTTATAATGAGATCCTTCTCCAACTTCTCAGATTCATTGATCAACGTTGTCACTTGGAACATTTCACCAGCACCTTCGCAATCACTTGTCGTGATGATAGGAGTATGAATGTAAAGAAAACTATGTTCTTGAAAGAAACAATGGGTCGCAAAAGCAAGCGCATTACGGATTCTTGCAACTGCTGAGATCTAAAATCACACACAAATACAAGAAATTGGTCGATATTTGCACACTCCACTCAAATGTAAGGTAAGCTCAAAACTTGTGAGCCTATGAAACGAAGAAAACTTCACAAATAAACTATTCAATGATTCAAATCAAACCCAGAAACTGTTAGAACAAGTTTCAATCAATCTCAATAGAAGACATGAAGTTTTACCGAGTTGGTTCTAGAACGAAGATGAAGCACATCTCTCAAAAACTCGAGGGTCAGCTTAGTCTTAGGAATCGGGTACTTAGCCGGATCAACCGTTCCAACATGAATAACCTTCTCGACGCCAAGCTCAATCTTCTGCTTCGTACCTTTACCTTTCGGCGGCATCTTCAAACATCCATCAACGACCACACAAGTTCCCGTCGCAATCAGCGGAGAGAGATCTGATACAGACGAGTCAACCATAACCTGAAGATTCGCCGGGCAAGATCCATCATTCACCTCAAGGAAAGCGAATGTCCCTTTTCCTTGCTCCCTTCCCGTTTTAACCCAACCGCCGATTCGGACCTTCTGACCGGCAAGTCCAGCTCCGCCGTCGGGTCGACCCAAAATCGATCGAATAAGAACACGGTCCGAAAACTGCGCTTTTGGCACCGTCGACGACGAGGAACCATCGTTGGCCAAGGAGACGGCGGCTAATTGATCTGCCGGCGGCAAATTCTCATCGCTCATTGTTCGTCGTTTCGAAAACGTGAAGCAGCAGAGATGAATTTTGGAGGCGTTGGAGATAAAACCCTAAAAAAGGTTTGAGAAATTGGCTGTCTGAGAATTGAGGAATAACCGTTGGATCTTTGGTTTTTATATATGTGGTTGGATTCTGAGAAATTTTTGTAGGGGTAAAAATGGAATATTACAAATTAAAGAATCTAACGAATGCGATGGACCAAATCTCATATGGCTTTCTCTTCAGAAATTTAATCTCTCGTACTTCTCAATTCTACGTACCTTCTCCTCTTTATAATAATGTTGAATTCCAATTTTACTCTAATTACTATTTTGTTATTTAATTAAATAAAATAATAAATAACTGATTAAAAAAATAAAATAAAAACTTTACCAATCAAAACAGATCCTTCTTCTTCTTCGCTCCCATCAACATCGAGCACCTCGCTCCACGGACGGTCACACTATCAACATCGACCTCAAGCTTCTTGTTTCAGGTGATTTTTTCTGCAATTTATGTGTGTTTATGTAATTTCTTCTGCAATGGAGAGTTGTAATCTTCTGTTTTTGATTTGTTCATTCTCAAATTAGGAATTTCAATTAGGGATATTATAGAACTAATAATTTCTTCTTCTTTTATACCCATTGGGTTGTTAAACCTGGATTCCGTAGGCGATTAGGGCATTACATTGAATAATTGATGGATTGTAGTGGTTAAATCGAACTGAATCGAGATTATTATTACGACCAAATGCTCAGATCTGGTACAACTAGGTACAATTGGTATAACTGGACAACCGGTATAACTTGTATAACTACAACAACTGGATAGTTAACATAATTATATCGTAATATTTTTTCAGGTGACAATGAATAACAGTCGTTGGACAGTCATACATTTTGACTATGGAGAATATTATTCAAGAAACGGAGATGAATTTCTATGGATTTATCTTAGATGATGAAGATTTTTTGGGTTATTTACTAGAAGTGAATAATGATCAATATAGAGTTGTAGAAGTGAATTTATAATCACGCCACTATGTTGGTGTATATGGCTGTATTTTTAATTTTGTGTTTCTTTCGTTCTGTCGTGGTACAACTATGTATTACTGGTACTACTAAATTTAACTAGTACTTTGCCAATTTATCCTTCTTTTGGTCGTCGTACAACTAGGAATAACTGGTACAACTACGGGAATTAAAAAAAAATTATAAAAAGGAACAATGTATTATATTTCAACAAATAAATCCACATTTGTTACTTAGTAAAAAAATTAGAAATAGAAATTAAAAACAGAGACAACATATTTTAGCAATAACTACCTTATACCTTAATGATTACTTTGTAAATCTCATACCTTAATGGTTACAACTAAGTGTAATTGGTACAAATACATGTATTTGGTGAAGAGTAAAAAAAAAAAAAACACAAAACATTATATATAACTGGTATAAGTAGGTATAATTGGTACAACTGCTGTTGTACAACTACGTATAACTGGTACAACTGTCGTGGTAAAACTACGTATAACTAATACAACTACGTTTATTTGGTGAAGAGTAGGAAAATAGAAATAAAAATATAAAAACACAAAACAATGTATTTCTATCAATATTTATTTCAACTAAGTAAAAAATAAATCCATATTGTTGTAAGAAAAAACTATATTAATCAAGTAATACAAACAACATATTTTAACTAACAACTACCTTATATTTTTATGGTTACTTTGTAAATTTTAATCACATATTATGTGAAACATACAAACAACGTCTTTTAACAAATATTATTACATAAAAATATAGTTAATATACAATAATTACCTAATATCATAAGTACAACCATAAAAAAATATTTTCGAGTATGGTTTAACTAATTATAAGTTTAAACTATCAAAATACAACTATGTACATCCAAGTACAACCGAGTACAACTAGAAAACTACTTGAAAATTTTGTCAATTTTTAATTCATTTTTTTAGACATGTGTTAAATGATGTAATTTTTTATTCATTTTTTAGACACATGATTTTTTTATCAATTCCTTTGGATGAGTTAATTTTTATTCATTTTTGTCGACTCCATGTATTAAATGAGTTAATTTTTATTCATTTTGTGAAACAAAAAAAAAGTTAATTTTAAATTCATATGATTATATCTAAATGCTCTAGTTGTACCGAGTGTTACCAGTTTTACAAAATCGTCCCAGTTGTACCGGGTAGTACTAGTTATACGAAATCGTTTCAGTTGTACCTAAGCTAATCGATGTAGTTATACCTAAATGGTCTATTTATACAGAAAAATATAGTCCACCATACATCAAAGGCAACAAAACCAATAAAAAGAACCTTAATTATCCTTTCTTCTGTTCCATCACCAATCGATTTCTCCACCAATTGATGTAGAGTTATCCTTATGATTCTTCATCGATCAACGAAGGCGGTCTCATCATTAGCTCCATCATTACGACCCCGAAGCTAAATACATCTGCTTTTATTTTTACCTTCCTCACATAAGCAACAGTGCAATGAAAAAAACAGAATGTGATGATTCAAGTACCTAAGAAGATTCATATAGTCTAAGTGAGAGGCATGTCTTACCTGAATAACTCTGTTATGGTATCGTTGGCTGAACGTATGACCAATTGTATCAAGAATCAAGCTCCTAATTCTGTCATTAATCGAAACCTAAATAGCAAACTGTGTGTGCAGAACATTGACTAATGAAAAATCAACAAGAATAGCAAAGTTTTTACCTTAAACTTAGCTCTAACACTATGGTCCATTCGATTTGAGAGACCCCCACAAGCGGAGGAATCGCGCATTCCCTCACAAGCAAACCACGGTTTCTGATGCTCTCGGCACAAAGCTGCAACATCGTCAAGACCGTAAAATCTTTCCCTTTCACCGATCCATCATCTATGGCTTCCATGAGTCTTGCGACCCCTCCTTCCTCGACGATGACCTCTTTGCCTTCCTCAACGAAGTGGGATCAGAGCTTGAATGGCTCCAGATTCACCGATGAGCACACGGTTAATGAAAAAAATCCGGATCCGGATAGTAAAATTTCAAGGTCTGGATATCCGGATCCGGATCCGGACGCATTAAATATATTAATTTTTTTTTTTTACATATATTAAGTTATTTATAAATATATAAATATATAAAAATTGATTTTAGTTCTTTTTCTAATATATCATATTTATTTTGAAAAATATTATTCAAATTTTTAAATTATAATTATTTTAAAGTGTTTAGAATTTTAATTTAGTTATTTTAATATTTTTATTTTTTTCGGATCCGGATCCAGATATCCTGATTTTTTGTCGGATACCTGAAGTCCGGATATCCGAACGCCACGGATCCGGATATTTTGGCCACGGATCCGACGGATCTGGATATCCTGAAATTCCAGGATATCCGGAATCGTCTCACCCCTGGTTAGAGTTTAGTTTTGAGCCATGTTCGAAAACACGGGATCAGCGGCCGCGCAGGCGGAGGTTTGGCGCTCGGCGGTAAGGAGCCGCCGCGATTTCAGTGTAGGCAGTCAAAAACTCGGATATTCTCAAAAACTCTATTTTCGTTCGTTTTAACTTGAGATTCATAAATATATTACTAGATCCAGTAAAGTTAGACACATATATGATGAGAAATGAAAGAAATTGATGAAAAAAGAAAAAAAAAATTAAGCAGCCACTACACCAAGCCGTTTTTTGTGTTTATAGTTACGCTATATAATATATATAGACATAAAACTAGATAAAAGCCCTAAAAATAATCCCCGAGTAATCTCCGAATAATTGATTCGGCGCTAGGCCCACCTCAACCGTCCGATTAGCGACTAGCGAATTTTTGAACATTGGTTTTGAGAAATTTTGAAAAATGTCAATTTTCATAAATGCCACCCTTCTAAATAATTTTCAAAAATACCAATAAAATTATATCATTTATTTAAATATCATTTATGTCTGGGTTAACTATTTATGTTAGGGTTTAGTTTTTAGGGTTTAGGATTTGTTAGGGTCAAAACCTTTTTAAGATTTAGGGTTTAGGGTTTTCTCAAAAACTCTATTTTTCGTTCGTTTTAACTTAAGATTCATAAATATATTACTAGATCCAGTAAAGTTAGACACATATATGATGAGAAATAAAAGAAATTGATGAAAAAAGAAAAAAAAAATCGAGCAGCCACTACACCAAGCCGTTTTTTGTGTTTATAGTTACGCTATATAATATATATAGACATAAAACTAGATAAAAGCCCTAAAAATAATCCCCGATTAATCTCAGAATAATTGATTCGGCGCTAGGCCCACCTCAACCGTCCGATTAGCGCCTAGCGAATTTTTGAACATTGGTTTTGAGAAATTTTGAAAAATGTCAATTTTCATAAATGCCACCCTTCTAAAATATTTTCAAAAATACCACTAAAATTATATCATTTATTTAAATATCATTTATGTTTGGATTAACTATTTATGTTAGGGTTTAGTTTTTAGGGTTTAAGATTTTTTAGGGTCAAAACCTTTTTAAGATTTAGGGTTTAGGGTTTTCTCAAAAACTCTATTTTTCGTTCGTTTTAACTTGAGATTCATAAATATATTACTAGATCCAGTAAAGTTAGACACATATATGTTGAGAAATGAAAGAAATTGATGAAAAAAGAAAAAAAAATCGAGCAGCCACTACACCAAGCCGTTTTTTGTGTTTATAGTTACGCTATATAATATATATAGACATAAAACTCGATAAAAGCCCTAAAAATAATCCCCGAGTAATCTCAGAATAATTGATTCGGCGCTAGGCCCACCTCAACCGTCCGATTAGCGCCTAGCGAATTTTTGAACATTGGTTTTGAGAAATTTTGAAAAATGTCAATTTTCATAAATGCCACCCTTCTAAAATATTTTCAAAAATACCACTAAAATTATATCATTTATTTAAATATCATTTATGTTTGGGTTAACTATTTATGTTAGTGTTTAGTTTTTAGGGTTTAGGATTTGTTAGGATCAAAACCTTTTTAAGATTTAGAGTTTAGGGTTTAAAAATCTTTAATAAGTGACTTTTTTGAAAATGGACAACACATAGTGGCATTTTTTTAAATTGACACACCAAAAGTGGCATTTTTAAAATTCTCCCTTTAGTTTTTTGGCTTTAGGGTTTAATTTTGAGGGTTTAAAGTTTAGTTTTATTTTTGTAGTATTTTTGGAAAATTAAAAGGGCAATCTTAAAAATGCCACATTTGAAAGTGACTTTTATAAGTGCGCCACTCCTATGTGGTCATTTTCATTTGTGCCACTTTTTAGAAACAAATTGTCTACTTTATTTCTGTCTACTTTATCCCTGTCAAAAAAGCCGTGGATCAAACCTCTCTCTCTCTCTCTCTCTCTCTCTTCTCTCTCTCTCTCTCTCTCTCTCTCTCTCTCTCTCTCTCTCTCTCTCTCTCTCTCTCTCTCTTCTCTCTCTCTCTCTCTCTTCTCTCTCTCTCTCTTCTCTCTCTCTCTCTCTCTCTTCTCTCTCTCTCTCTCTCTCTCTCTCTCTCTCTCTCTCTCTCTCTCTCTCTCCTCTCTCTCTCTCTCTCTCTCTCTCTCTCTCTCTCTCTCTCTCTCTCTCTCTCTCTCTCTCTCAATCTGGGTTATGTAACTAGATCAAATATTCATTGAAAATGCCACATACAAAAATGAAGACGGGAGAAACAACTGCACAAAATCAAAACAGAAATGGGACAAAATGAGAAATAATAATATAGTTTAAGAAGATGCGATTCTCGAGGCTTATGTGCCTGTTCAAGCAGGGTTTGAATGGCATCGAACGGGTGACCAAAGACCTGAGGGAAGTGGAGTCAGAAATTACCAAGCTGATGGCCTATAAGGAGAAGTTCCAAACTCAGCTTGCGATGCTGGCTCAAGAGCTAGCTGCTGGTGGTGTTGCCAAACCACGAGCTTCGCCATCCGCCAAACAACAAGCTCAGCGATTCGCCAAGCAGTCGATAGTTAAGTGGACTAGGGACATGATATCCTTCTTGTTGGAGGCAACACTGTCTTTGGACGATAATCATAGGACATAGACGGAGGTTTGGAAATTATTGCTGCCGGAATATCCGTTCCTGACCTTGAAGAATATGAAGTGGAGACTGTTAAAAAAAAAAAAACAAATCTTACGCTCTATATATTTTGCCATAATAAATTCCAATAAAATATCTCAACTAAATTCAAATAAGTTTTTTAATACTCAAATTCTGTTGTTATCCAATTTAATACTTCAATTAATTAATGGGACAATCTCAATAATGCCACTTTGAAATTACAGTTTTACAATCGTGCCTCTCATTAATGTCCATTTTTATTTATGCCACTGTAAAGTCAATTTTGCCCCTGGAAAAAATCTCTCTCTCTCTCTCTCTCTCTCTCTCTCTCTCTCTCTCTCTCTCTCTCATCGATCTAGATCTATATTAGATTTCGTCATTTTTTGTTACAGATCTGGTTTTTTATTCTGGCAAATCTGGTTTTATTTGATTTATGTTACAGATCTGAGTTTTTGATTCAATTTGGGTTACAAATCTAGGATTTTTGATTCGATTTGGATTACAGATCTAGGATTTTTTATTCGATTTGGTTGAATGTAGTAATAAATCTGGGTTGTATTTGGGGTAAATTTCAATTTGTCAATTTGGGGTTATTTCAATCTGGGTTAATTTTGTTGTTGAATGTTCTTGTTCTTCTACTTTTTTTCTTTTAATTTTATCAAACAATGTTCTTCTTTTTTTTATCCTTATTTTTGTCTTACAGTTTTACCATTAAAATGTTTTGTAAGTTTTAAAGCATAATTAAAATGTTTTATAACCGATTTGATGTTAGAATCTCTGTTAGATAGACATTTTCTAAAGCTGGAGACGGTTGATCTCTATAACTGCGTACAAAAGTGCTTTATGAGTTTTTTTAATAGTTTTATAATATTTTTAAACGATTTTATAAGGTATTTAAAATATTTTATAAGGTATTTAAAAGGTTGTATAAGGTATTTGAAAGGTTGTATAAGGTACTTAAAATGTATTTAAAATGTTTTGTAAGGTATTTAAAATGTTTTATAAGGTATTTAAAAGGTTGTATAAGGTATAAACAATTTTATAAGGTATTTAAAAAGTTTTATAAGCTATTTAAAAAATTTTATAAGGTATTTAAAAGACTCTTCCTGCAAACACTCCAAATGCTATACCTTCAAAACTAAGCCCTAAACCCAACCTCCTAAAAACTATACTCTAAATGTAAAATAGTTAACCCAAACCCAAAAATTTAAAAATGCTTGTATCTTTTATCAAAAGCATTTCCGATTCTTCTTCTTCCGCGTTTGCGTTTGCATTTTCTCTTCCTCCTTCTTTTTCTACCTTCCCTGGTTATTACCCGGAAGTTAACTTTTCACCGTTCTTGACCTAACACATGTCGGATCTTCAACAAATCGGGTCATTGATCGGGCTAAACAACCTTTCTTCTTTCCAAATCCACCAGATCCAATCTCAGATCCATGTTCTTCGTCAAATGCACCACCAGATCAACAACAACTCTTTCTCGAATCTTCTCAAAGGAGATCGCGACGGAGTTCGGAGATGACGAAATCGGAGACAAATAGATATGAGATCGGAGACAGAGAGATTTAAGATCGGAGACGGCGATTTTAGAGGAGTTCTCGAGTTCGGAGGTAAGATCTGAAAAAACCAATACAAAAAGTTAGGTTAAAATGAGTGAAAGGGTAATATGGGGATATGGAAAAAGTGGAGTGGCACACTCGTAAAGATTTTTAAACAGTGACATTTTTGCAAAGTGGCAGTTGAGAAGTGGCATATCTCAAAAATTCTCAATAAAACTTTTAGTGGTATTTTGGAAAAAAACTAAGTAATGGTATATTTGGAACAAAAACTTATTTTTGTCGTATTTTTGAGAATTGCCCAAAAATCTATAAAAATACCAAAACTAAATTCCAATAAGGTTTTTAATACCCTAAATTTTTTGTTATCCGGTTTAAATTTGACAAAATTTCAAAATTTCTAAAATTATAAAAATTCAAAAACTTCAAAAAAAATTCTTAAAATTATAAAAATTTCAAAAATTATATATCTTGATAACAATTTATTTTGTTAGAAAAAAATTAGAACAAAAAAAAAATTAAAAATGCTAGTCCACAAATATAATTTAAAGTATGTTGAATAAAATTAAATAATTTAGAATAAAGTACATGAACAACATATATCACACTATTTTTGAAGGAAAATTTTGTGATTTTTTCAAATTTATTTTGGTTTTTGAAATTCAAAATGCAAAAAATAAGTTAATTTTTATCTTATACTTCAAATTATGCTTTTGTAAATTTAAGAATTTTTAGAAATTTTTTTGCAACTTTCGAATTTTTGTAATTTTAGAAATTTAGAAATTTTGTCAAATTTAATTTGTAATTTAAAACTAAAACTACAATTATTATTTTTTCTTGAAGGTTAAAAAAAATTAGAATTTTTTGAAATTTTTCGATTTTTTTAAAATTTTAAAATTATTTTTTGATTAAAATATTAATATTATATTATTAAGAAAAATAAAAAGATAATAGACATTATCTTTCCGTAAGGTAGAATGTGTTAAATACTTAAATGAGTATAGTTTTGAAAGTTGGTGTATTAAAATAATCAAATTAATTAGGAGAAATTCTGAGATATGCCACTTT
Source organism: Pseudoturritis turrita (assembly GCA_900406555.1). NCBI lineage: Eukaryota > Viridiplantae > Streptophyta > Magnoliopsida > Brassicales > Brassicaceae > Pseudoturritis > Pseudoturritis turrita. The sequence goes on along the minus strand of OVBL01000921.1, from coordinate 33,047 downwards.
GAAACTGCCACTTTGCAAAAATGCCACTGTTTAAAAACTATTACAAGCGTGCCACTCTTTTTTTTCCATATCTCCATATTATCATTTGACTCATTTTAACCTAATTTTTTTGTATTGATTTCTTCAGATCTTCAGATCTTGTCTCCGATCTCTCCGTGTTCGATCTTAGATCTCTCTGTCTCCGATTTCGTCGTCTCCGAACTCCGTCGCGATCTCTTCTGAGAAAATTCGAGAAAGAGTTGTTGAGCTGGTGGTGCGTTTGACGAAGAGCACAGATCTGATATTGGATCTGGTGGATTTGGGAAGAAGAAGGTTATTTAACCCGATTAATGACCCGATTTGTTGAAGATCCGACCTGTGTTAGGTCAAGAATGGTGAAAAATCAACTTCCGGGTAATATCCATGGAAGATAGAAAAAGAAAAAGGAGGAAGAGAAAATGCAATCACGGAAGAAGAAGAATCGGAAACGCTGTTGAATAGTTTTATAAAACTTACAAAATCTTATAAATACAGTTTTATAAATCAGTTTATAAAACCTTTTAAAAACCTTATAAAAGCCTTACAATTTATTTTAAGTTTCAAACATGTTTTATAAATCGCTTATAAAACCTTTTAAACACTTTATAAAACTTACAAAACTTTATAAATACAGTTTTATAAAACCTTTTAAAAACCTTATAAAAGCCTTATAAATACCTTGATATTTAAAAGCCTTTTAAATATCATATAAAACTTTTTAAATACCTTATGAAACATTTTAAATAGATTATAAAACCTTTTAAATACTTTATAAAACTTTTTAAATACGTTGTAAAACTGTTTAAAACATTATACAATTATTTAAAAACATTATACAATTGTTTAAAAACATTATAAAATATTATAAAGCATTATAATACCTTATTGTTTCTTGTGATGCTTTACTTTGTTGTTTACATAGTCTGATCAATTCTTATACGAATACTTTTGTTCTTGTTTTGTCTCTGTTGATGCATAAACTTCTGAGAGTACTTGGAGTGTTTGCAGGAGGAGTCTTTTAAATACCTTTTAAGTACCTTATAAAACCTTTTAAGTACCTTATAAGCCCTTTTAAATACCTTATAAAACCTTTTAAATAGGTTATACATCACTTTTTTACACAGTTACAGAGATCAATCGTTTCCAGTTTTAGAAGATGTCTATCTAACAGAGATTCTAAAATCATAATTAGGTTATAAAATATTTTAATTATGTTTTAAAACTTACAAAATATTTTAATTACAAAACTGTAAGACAAAAATAATGATAAAAAATAAGAACGTCATTTGATAAAATTATAAGAAAAAAGTAGAAGAAGAACATTCGACAACAAAATTAACCCAGATTGAAATCAATCCCAAATTGACAAATTAAAATATACCCCAAATACAACCCATATTTATTACCACATTCAACCAAATCGAATAAAAAATCATAGATCTGTAACCCAGATCGAATCAAAAACTCTAGATTTGTAACCCAAATTGAGTCAAAAACTCAGATCTGTAACACAAATAAATAAAACTAGATTTGCGAGAATAAACAACAAGATCTATAACAAAAAATGACGAAATCAGATCTAGAACTAGATCTATATGTTAGAGAGAGAGAGAGAGAGAGAGAGAGGAGAGAGAGAGAGAGAGAGAGAGAGAGAGAGAGAGAGAGAGAGAGAGAGAGAGAGAGAGAGAGAGAGAGAGAGAAGTTTGATCCACGGCTTTTTTGACAGGGATAAAGTAGACAATTTGTTTCTAAAAAGTGGCACAAATGAAAATGGCCACATAGGAGTGGCGCGCTTGTAAAAGTCACTTTCAAATGTGGCATTTTTAAGATTGCCCTTTTAATTTTCCAAAAATACTACAAAAATAAAACTAAACTTTAAACCCTCAAAATTAAACCCTAAAGCCAAAAAACTAAAGGGAGAATTTTAAAAATGCCACTTTTGGTGTGTCAATTTAAAAAAATGCCACCATGTATTTTCCATTTTTTAAAAAATCACTTATTAAAGATTTTTAAACCCTAAACCCTAAATCTTAAAAAGGTTTTGATCCTAACAAATCCTAAACCCTAACATAAATAGTTAACCCAAACATAAATGATATTTAAATAAATGATATAATTTTAGTGGTATTTTTGAAAATATTTTAGAAGGTTGGCATTTATGAAAATTGACATTTTTCAAAAATTTTCAAAATTTCTCAAAACCAATGTTCAAAAGTTCGCTAGGCGCTAATCGGACGGTTGAGGTGGGCCTAGCGCCGAATCAATTATTCGGAGATTACTCGGGGATTATTTTTAGGGCTTTTATCGAGTTTTATGTCTATATATATTATATAGCGTAACTATAAACACAAAAACGGCTTAGTGTAGTGGCTGCTCGATTTTTTTTTTCTTTTTTCATCAATTTCTTTCATTTCTCATCATATATGTGTCTAACTTTACTGGATCTAGTAATATATTTATGAATCTCAAGTTAAAACGAACGAAAAATAGAGTTTTTGAGAATATCCGAGTTTTTGACTGCCTACACTGAAATCGCGGCGGCTCCTTACCGCCGAGCGCCAAACCTCCGCCTGCGCGGCCGCTGATCCCGTGTTTTCGAACATGGCTCAAAACTAAACTCTAACCAGGGGTGAGACGATTCCGGATATCCTGGAATTTCAGGATATCCAGATCCGTCGGATCTGTGGCCAAAGTATCCGGATCCGTGGCATTCGGATATCCGGACTTCTGAAATCCGACAAAAAATCAGGATATCTGGATCCGGATCCGAAAAAAATGAAAAAATTAAAATAACTAAATTAAAATTCTAAACACTTTAAAATAATTATAATTTAAAAATTTGAATAATATTTTTCAAAATAAATATGATATATTAGAAAAAGAACTAAAATCAATTTTTATATATTTATAAATAACTTAATATATGTAAAAAAAAAAAAATTAATATATTTAATGCGTCCGGATCCGGATATCCGGACCTTGAAATTTTACTATCCGGATCCGGATTTTTTTCACTGATTCGAGATTTTGCTATCCTTATCCGGATCCGGACGCTCCAGATACCCTAATTTTCGAAGCAGATCGGAGTGGATCCAGGATCGGATCTCGGATCCCGGATAATAATTCCACCCTAAAAACTAGAGGTGTCAAAATGAGTCATTAAATCATGAGGTGTCTTAGCTTCCTCCCCTTATTACATTTAAGGCCCCAGGTTCGATGCCCATCAAAGAGATTTTGGTTTTTCTTAACATTTCTTTTAATAAAGGGTGAAAAAAATCATTTCACATTCATCTTCCTCCCAAGGGTTGCTCGATCTGCAACCCTAAACATGGCGGCTGCTCGATTGTTTTTTGTTTTTTCATCAATTTATTTCATTTCTCATCATATATGTGTCTAACTTTAATGGATCTAGTAATATATTTATGAATCTCAAGTTAAAACGAACGAAAAACAGAGTTTTTGAGAACATCCGAGTTTTTGACCGCCTACACTGAAATCGCGGCGGCTCCTTATCGCCGAGCGCCGAACCTCCGCCTGCGCGGCTGCCGAGCCCGTGTTTTCGAACATGGCTCAAAACTAAACTCAAACCCCTAAAACTAGGGGTGTCAAAATGAGTCATTAGCTCATGAACTGACTTACCTCAACTCGGATTTTTACAAGTCTGAGCTATGTTTTTTAGGCTCATTTAATAAACGAGTTAAGTGAACGAGCTTAATTGAGTTGGGGAGTTATGCGAGCCAGCTCTAATGAGTCTTAAGCTAGCTAACGAACAATTTTTTTTAAAGATTTAAAATATTATTTATTTTATATATTGTATATATTTATATGAGATATTCATATACCATGTTTTCGATGATCATTGCATTATTTTATTTTAATTTTATTATTAGAGATTGGATTTAATTTAGCATTCAATAGCAATATTATTGTAATTTATTTTTAGTATTTAAAATTTAAAGTTAATTTTGAATTTTATAATAGTTTAAATTTTTAATTATTTTATTTTTATATTTAATTCATAATAATTCACGAGTTAGCTCATCTAGATCACGATCTAGATCTAGATGATCTGAATTCGAGCTTATGAACATAAACTCATATAATAAATGAGTTGAGCCATAAAATAGTCGAACTCATCATGAGCTGAGCTGAGCTGAGCGAGCTTGCTCAGATTGACACCTTTACTAAAAACTAAACCCTAAACCCAAACCAAAAAATTTAAATTATAAATCCTTAAAACTTATTTTTAGTATTTGTGTTATTTTTAGAAAAATAAAATTTTTAGTGATATTTTAAAAAAATATATATTTTAGTGATATTTTAAAGAATTTCTCTCAAAATTTTCCATCTGGATTATATAAATAACCAATTTTCCTAGATTGTGGAACTTGTGTTTGTTACGGGCTTTCTAGGCCTAATATAACATATTGACGTTTTATAAATATGATCCTCTGAAGCCCAATACTAATTATTTAGTATGGGCCCATCTTTATATTAAATGTGCTTACAAGAAGGCCCAATAAATATCGTCCTCGGATATAAATATTATCATCCGCTCGAAAACCCTAATTCTGAGATTTCGCACTCGTTTTTCAGCATCTTGCAGCCGTCGAAAGAAAAAACAAGGAGAGAAGCAAATCCACCATGGGTAATAAATCCGAGAGTGTTTGCTTTAGTCTCAACATTTTTAACAGTTGCAAGAATCGAAATGATTTGGTTAGATATTTTTGCTTTTTTTTTGGCTCTGGATCTGTAAACGGTGAGTGTTTTTGTCGATTTCAGGGAAGGTTCACGGATCTTTGGCTCGTGCCGGTAAGGTTAGAGGACAGACACCGAAAGTGGCGAAGCAAGATAAGAAGAAGAAACCTAGAGGACGTGCTCACAAGCGTATGCAGCACAACCGTCGTTTCGTTACCGCCGGTAATTTCTCCGATCCTCGACTCACAGAAGTAGGAATTTAGATAATATGTTGAATCGGTTTATCTTCCAAGTTTGAGAAATTGAAACTCTTACATTGTTGCATTTAGCTTATTAAAATGCAGTGACTTGCCATAGGGATTGTGAATACTGGGAACAATATACAATAATTGTTTGAATAAGTTGGAATGTTTACACTTGTTAGTTTTTATTCTCTCTAAGAACCCTAAAATGATAATAGTTTTATGTGTAATTAGGCTTTTTAAGCTTTGGTTTTTGCCAACAAATCCTTACTTTGTGGTGATTAATATTATTTGTCGGTGGATTTCTGCAGTTGTTGGTTTTGGTAAGAAGAGAGGACCCAACTCATCTGAGAAGTAGAAGATAGAGATGCTGAAAAGAGATGCTTTCGTGAAGCTTCTCAAGGCTATTTTGTAACTTTGGGAAACTTTCTTCTTTGTTTGATTTTTATTAGTCTTGTTTCTGTGGCACCAAACGTTTTATGTTTTAATTCTATGCTATGAAATACAGCTTTTTTACGTATGAGTTTGATTCTAAAGATTTTGCTACATTATTAGATAAACAAATGAACAGTCCCTTAATACAAGACCTGATTATGAGTTTCACAGTTCGTCGTGAAAGCCTTTGGCTGAGGCAGAACCTTTCAAAGCCTTCTCCTCGAGGTAACGCAGAGCCATTGACGCATGGATTGCAGCACCGTACGGAAGCACATCCTCGTTGATTCTATAGTGTGGTGAATGAGGCATCGCGTAACCTTTGGTCTCATCTTGCATTCCCAGGAGGGTGAAATGCCCCGGGATAGCTTCTGCAAAGAATGAGAAATCCTCGGCTCCCATAACCTGCGCTGCTTCCACAACAGCTTCTTGACCCAACAAATCTCTGACCACGTTCTTGAACTTCTTGTATAAATCTATGTCGTTCACGGTCGGTGGGTATGGCTCTACACCGTTTGGTCTTAGATTCACGGACGCGTTGCATTGGTGAACGGTTGCTTGATTGGTAATAACCTAGAATCAAAAGTTGAAACCAGGGTTTGGTTTATATGGAAAAGCAATGAGACCCGAAAATCTAAAAGGCATAAACTTGAATCACGAATCACACACCTCTTTGATTCTCTGTTGAAGCAGAGTAAAACCGGTAAAGGCTCGGAGAGTTCCTCCTATGGTGACTGAATCAGGGATGACATTCAAGGCATTGCCTCCATGAAACTTAGAAACTGAAACCACCTGCACAACAAACCTCAAGGCGTTGTAGAAGAAAAGCCATGACGAGGTCAGATGAGCTCTAAGGGGAGTAAGAAAGAAACCTTTGAATCCAAAGGGTCGGTTTCACGTGAAACCAGGTGTTGAAGACTGAGGACGATGCTTGAAGCTGCAACAACAGGGTCTATTGTATGGTGCGGCATTGCAGCATGACCTCCTTTCCCGGTGATTACAGCCTCGAAGGATCCAGCTCCAGCCAGCATGGGACCTGCACGTGTAGCGGCTTTGCCAAAGGGAATCCGGTTGGAAAGATGTATCCCGAAAATTGCTTCGACGTGTTTCAATGCTCCTTCTTCGATCATCTTCTTCGCCCCGCATAAACCTTCTTCAGCTGGCTGGAAGATGAGCACCACAGTTCCCTAACAAAAACAAAGAAATGAGTGGTGGTGTCAATAGATGTCTTAGTCCTAACAAGTTAGTGTTGCTGATGAAAGCAAAAGAGGACGACAATGCATAAAACCTGCAAATGGTGGCGATGTTCTTGAAGCATCTTTGCAGCACCAAGAAGCATAGTGACATGACCATCGTGTCCACAAGCGTGCATTTTACCAGGGATTTTGCTCTTGTGCTCCCACTCCACAGCTTCCTGAGAATCAATCATATTATAATCCTTCATTCAAATGCTATAATCAAAAGATCATACACCTAAAAAAACTCTCCGAATCGATTTACTTCTGGAACGACGAACCACGAAACATCTCACTTTCACGATGAATTTATAAATTCGAAATGGTACTACACCTGAATAGGCAAAGCATCCATATCGGCTCTCAGAGCGACGAACGGCGGTTCTCCGGTGCCGATATATCCGATAACGCCGGTGATAGCGACGGGATACCTGTACTTAACTCCGATGAGGTCTAGCTCCGACCTAATGAGTTTACTGGTTTCGAATTCCTCGTAACCCAGCTCTGGATTCTCGTGGATTTTCCTTCTGATTCTCACCATCCAATCGAAGACCTCCGGATTCTTCGCGAATTCGAGAAACTTTGTGACATCACCGGTGCTCCATGTAGATTCCGATGAAACACGATGTAGGAGGAGTAGTTGAAAAGTCAAACCCAAGAGCAAAAAGTTTTGTAGAGCCATTGGAGGAATCGAAGACGACTGAATACTGATGCGCCAGTTAATATATATAGATGACAATAAAACAAGTCTATTCTTATAAATATCCATTATTATTATATTAATATTATAGTCGACATACTAGATCGGTAACTAAGATTTTTATGATTATTTTTTTAATTTTTTTTGCCTATATAAAAGCACTTATGATGGATGATAGTCTCAAATACTTCTCTTAGCTCAGAGAATTTTCGAAAGACTCTCGTTATAACGAGATTTTTTTTTCTATTTATTTTTAAATCCAAAAATGAGTAGATTACTGTAAAAACAGGCAGAACTAATAAAATTACAGATCCAATTATTTAATATCCACTCAATTTTAGACCCAATCGGATCCAATCCGGGTCGAAATCAGATTGAGTAGAAATCCCCAAATTAGACCCGATTCTTTCTAAATCAAATCCGTATCTCTCTATCTTATTTCCAAGTCTCCTTCGTGATTTCTCATTATTTCAAAACCGTTCAAACGACAAATATAACTAAAGAAACTAGGAAGGATTCAAATCGAAATCAAGAGTTAGGTAAGTTAAAATCGTGTTCTCTTTTCGATTTTGTGTAGAAATCCGTTGGGTTTCGATTTGTTGTAGAAATCGTGAACCCTAGAAATTCCGTGAAACCTATATTCTCTAAGCAACTTCGTTGATTTTACCCTAGATATTGTGCAATGGTGAAGACTATGTGGACGTCGGGGCCGAGGAAGTCGAAGCGCTTGAATAAATCGGAGAACGATGCTCCTCCACCGGTAGTAGAAGAAGAAGAAGATACGACCAAAGTAGAAGTAGGAGATAAGGAAGAAGAAGTAGAAGATGGGAATATCGAGGAAGAGAAAGATGGCAATGGAGAGGAAGAGAAAGATGACAGTTAGGAGGAAGAAGATGGCGATGAAGTAGATGAAGAAGGAGGTGTCCATGAGTCGCAATCAACTGGGGCAATGGAATCCGGGACAATGGTATGTACATCGAATAAATGTTCAATTTGGTATAACATTTATGTTTTTATGAGTTTGAAGTAGAAAATAAAACTAGGTAATACTGTCATTATACTGTATTTTGATTGTAGGTTACGGAGAGATAGGAACATAACCAATGCAGCCATTGAACATTTCTGTTTAACAGTTCGGGTTCGGGTATAACTTGGTATAACAGTTCTGTTTGGTATAACTTGGTATAACAGTTATGTTTTGGTATAACTTGGTATAACACTTCTGTTTTTCCGAGTTCGGGTATTACCAAAAAAACCGAAAAATTCGAAACCGAAAAACCGAACCGAACCCGACTTGAAATTACTTGAACCGAACCGAACCCGATTTTCTAAAATACCCGAATGTGTTCTCAACATCTAATACCAAAAAATCGAAACCAAACCCGAAGCGAACCGAAAACCGAACGGATACCCAAAACATAAATTAACCTAAAGATATTTAGATTTAATATCGGGTATGTTCATATAGTTTAGGCAATTTTTGTAGTTTTTTTTCGGCCAGTTCGGGTATTATGGATATATTCGGTTAAAAATAATCAATTTAATTAGGTATATTATTTGGATTTTTCAATTTTTTATTATTTTCGGATATTTTCGGATAATTCGAGTTAAAAATAATTAAATCGAACCGAATCGGGAAAAATTCGGGTAATTATGAGTATTTCAGATAATTTTTGAGTATTTTGGGTAAAAAATTCGAAAATACCCGAACCCGAAAAAAATTTGGTTATTTTTGGTTTTTGTTCCCAAAACTGAAACCGACGCGAAACCAAAAATAACCGAACCGAAATTTTAAAATACCCGAATAGATATTATATTCCTAAAACCGAAAACCCGATAATTGAATTAATCAATTCGAAATCCGAATGATTACCCGAATGCCCAGAACTAACTAATCTTTCGTTACCTAAAAATAGATAAAGATGTATTAATGGACGACCCAAGTGACAAGTTCTAAATTTCAATTTCAACGTGAACATAATTTTATTATATAAAGGAGAATTCATTCAAATAACTCAATAGATCGTAATATGTGTCATTTTAATTGAGATGATGACACGTATTAATATACTAACGTATAAAGTTAATTTTAATTTAAATAATATTTCATTTTTATCTAAAACTTAAAAGAAAAATACATCATCGCAAAAAAAAAAATGTCCTAACGTAACAAAAAAAGTCAATGTCCTTCTGTAAAAAATATTGTCATTAAAAAAATGGAAAATTTGTAAACAAAATGTCACTAAAAAAGTAAAAGGAAAATTTGTAAAAAATGTCATTTAAAAAAGGTAAAAGAGAAAATTTGTAAACAATATCATTAAAAAAGAGGAAAAATTTCTTTCATGTCAATACGTTTAAAAACAAAAAAAGAAAAAATGCCATAATTAATCGAGAAAGAAAGGAAAAAAAATACATCATTGGAAAAATTTGTAAAAAAAAATATCATTAAATAAAGGTAAATGGGAAAATTTGTAAAAAATGTTATTAAAAAAAATAAAAGAAAAAATTTGTAAAAAAAAAATATCATTAAAAAGGAAAATTTGCTTCATATCAATACGTTAAAAAATAAAAAAAAAATAAAACTATCATAACTAATCGAGAAAAAAAAGAAAAAAAATACATCATTCAAGCAAATCATGAATTCGAGAGTTCCACAAATCGATCAAAGTTATTTTACTTTAAATTTTGCCGAACATGAGTGTGACACGTAGGCAAAGTCGTAACTCACCAGATCGTAACATGTGATAATTTTAATTGAGATTGTGACACGTGTCAATATATTAATATAAAAATATAATACATCATCGCCAAAAAAAAAATGTCCTTACGTAACAAAAAAAGTCAATGTCCTTCTCTAAAAAAAATTGTCATTAAAAAAAAGGAAAATTTGTAAACAAAATGTCACTAAAAAGGTAAAAGAAAAATTTGTAAAAAATGTTATTAAAAAAAGGTAAAAGAGAAAATTTGTAAAAAATATCATTAAAAGGGAGAAAAAATTTGTTTCATGTCAATACATTTAAAAAGAAAAAAAGAAAAAAATGCCATAATTAATCGAGAAAGAAAGAAAAAAAAATACATAATTGGAAAAATTTGTAAAAAAAAATGTCATTAAATAAAGTTAAATAGAAAAATTCGTTAAAAATGTTATTAAAAAAGGTAAAATGGAAAATTTGTAAAAAAAAAAAAAACCATTAAAAAAGGAAAATTTGTTTCATGTCAATACGTTTAAAAAGAAAAAAAAAATGTCATAACTAATCGAGAAAGAAAAGAAAAAAAATACATCATTCAAACAAATCATGAATTCGAGAGTTCCACAAATCGATCAAAGCTATTTTACTTTAAATTTTGACCAACGTGAGTGTGACATGTAGGTAAAATTATAACTCACCAGATCGTGACATGTGTTAATTTTAATTGAGATTGTAATACGTGTCAATATATTAATATAAAAATATAAATTTTCTTTCTCTACATTACTTATTTTTTAAATCAAAGTGTAGTGTAACTAAAAGGAAATAATAGTTTAAAAAAAAATAAGACATGGTATTAAAAAAAATTAAAAGAAAATAGTAAATCAAAAAGACTAAAAAAAGGAAAATAAGACAAATTATTTATAATTGTAGTGTAACTAAAATAAAATAATAGTCAAAAAAAGAAAATAAGACATATTACTAAAAAATTAAAAGGGAATACTAAATAAAAAAACTAAAAAAGGAAAATAAGACAAATTATTTCGAATTTCTAAAAGTATTAGTGCGGCATATAGAAAATTGATATTCATGAAATTACGACATGTTTTGTTAATACTTTTAAATTTATTTATTAATATATTTTGTTAATTTTCTTACTATTTGTTTAACACTAATGACATATATAGACATAAATTTGATAGAATGCATTATGCATAAATTATTTTGATCTGAAAATTTTGGGTATTATTGATTGACAAGGAATGCATGGATTAAAAATATGGTTTTAATATTATGGATGAAATACATGAGTTGTATTGCGAGATGAAATACGTGGAGTTGAAATTCAGTTTGAAACAAAGTTACTAATCAACATCTAAAATAAGTGTGCGAGTAACAATCAAAATCTAAATATTTACATCAACAAGATTTAATATATTTTTTTTACATTTTTATAAATTTTATTTTTATGAAATTTAATCGATTACCGACACGTTTTACTTTATTTTTTATCATTTATAAATAAATTATAATTAAAATTCCGCGTATTATGCGGATCTAATCTAGTATTATATATTTGATATTTCAATTTCAATTTGTGATATTGAATACTCAATCTTCGAAGTCGTAATCAACCACCAAATCTTATTTCGATGACGAATGAATTAAGATGTTTATCTACAAAACTCAAAAAGAAAAAGTTACAAAATGTTGTAAAGAAAATGATAGTTACGTAACTAACTCGACCACAAACTAATTCATTTATCCACGATTCCGTGATAGGACATTTAATTTTATATTTGACTCCAATTTCTAATATTTAGGCTAGACTTACACGTCAATAGTCTTAATCACATATCTATAAATTTCTTCTATAGTATTTCACAGTATTTTTTTTTTGATAAAATTTATTTATCCTAAATGATAAAGATCAGTTATATTTCACAGTATTTTTGTGAAAGAAACACTCCCAAATCATCAGATGTAAATACTTTTTATATACCAGAGGTTGATACATAGTTCTAATAAGATGTGTTTTAAAATGTTTAGCGGTGTTATGTTATGTTTGAGTTCGAACCTTGTTAGAAGATAAATCATTTACGTTTTATAAAATTTGCACAGCTATATATTAACAAATATTGGTTCTAAACTAGACAGTTTATAAGTTGAAACTTTGAACATCAAGATTGTGTTAGTATATAATGATAATATATAGTAAATTAGTAATTGGTAATTAGTTATCATTTCACGTAAAGCATATATCGCAGTTGCGTGTTTGTGTTGAAATGATGAGATTCCAAGTGATCTGTTTTGAATAAGAAGAGGATCTCGTTTATATTGAAGGTTACTACATGAGACAAAACAGGACGATTGTCTAAAATACTCCTTTCGACTTAGAGAATTTTCGAAAGATTCTCGTTATAACGAAATTTTAGTTTTTATTTATTTTTAAATACAAAAATGAAGATATTACAATTAAACCAATCAAAACTTTCAAAATTACAGATCTAACTAGATAATATCTACCCGATTTCAGATCCAATCGGATTCAATCCGGGTCGAAATCAGATTGAATAGAAATCTCAAAATTAAACCCAATTCTTTCTAAATCAAATCCGTATCTCTCTATTATTTTTCCAAGTCTCCCTCGTGATTTCTCATTCTTTCAAAACCGTTCAAACGACAAGTATAACTAGAGAAACTAGGAAGGATTCGAATCGAAATCAAGAGTTAGGTAAGTTAAAATCGTGTTCTCTTTTCGATTTTGTGTAGAAATCCGTTGGGTTTCGATTTGTTGTAGAAATCGTGAACCCTAGAAATTCTGTGAAACCTATATTCTCTAAGCAACTTTGTTGATTTTACCCTAGATATTGTGCAATGGTGAAGACTATGTGGACGTCGGGGCCGAGGAAGTCGAAGCGCTTTAATAAATCGGAAAACGATGCTCCTCCACCGGTAGTAGAAGAAGAAGAAGATACGGCCGAAGTAGAAGTAGGAGATAAGGAAGAAAAAGTAGAAGATGGGAATATCGAGGAAGAGAAAGAAGAAGAAGAAGATGACAGTGAAGAGGAAGAAGATGGCAATGGAGAGGAAGAGAAAGATGACAGTGAGGAGGAAGAAGATGGCGATGACGAAGATGAAGAAGGAAGTGTCCATGAGTCGCAATCAACTGGGGCAATGGAATCCGGGGCAATGGTATGTACATCGAATAAATGTTCAATTTGGTATAACTTGGTATAACAGTTCTATTTTTATGAGTTTGAAGTAGAAAATAAAACTAGGTAATACTGTCATTATACTGTATTTTGATTGTAGGTTACAGAGATAGGAACAGAACCAATGCAGCCATTGAAGATGTGGTTCCCAAAGAGTGAGTATGAGACGTCAATGAAATTTGTAACAAAGTGTTATGTCACGAAGGCCGTGGCCAAATTAGAGAGTACACTTGAACCAGATGAGTTGAAATGGTTCCATGAACACCCACAGTTTTGTCACTTCTTTCACATGCCGAAGGACAAAAACCATAAAACAATGGGCATGTGAATGCTCCTACTCCGCATGGCCAATACAAAGAAGTGCAAGGAAGCTTGGTTTATGGTCCATGGTGTTCCAATTAGGTATTCTCTGAGGGAACACGAACTATTGTCTGGTTTGCACTGCCACGAGTATCCACCAAACTTTACAAAATTTGGAAACTTGACGTTTGTTGAAAAGCATTTCAAAGTAGGAAAAGCAACCTATGCAGCCGTTGAGAAGAAGTTTGTGTCAATGAGACATTCTCCAGACAGATTGAAGATGGCGGTATTGTACTTCCTATCGAGCATAATCATATAGGAAATGCAAAGGTAGGAGATGGAGCACATACGGTAGATGAGATATTTATGAGAGCCGTTACTGATCTTGAGTGGTGCAAAACCTTCCCGTGGGATCGATTGTCCTTTGATGACACTATGAGACAGATTTTACATATGAATAGCAAATTAAACGGAGTTGTCCAAATATCATGGTGCTTCCCAAGTTTCATCATCCCTTTGGAGGTAATTATGTGCATGATATAATGATTTAGTGTATGCGCTATGATTATGTGATTATGTTAATATGTGATAATGTGATTATGTTAATATGTCTAGCTTCTAGCCTTTGAGGCAATCCCTGTTTTGATGGAGAAATTCAGAGAAGAGATTATAGGTGCATCGAGTGACTGCCCTAGGATGTGCAAATCCAAGTTTAAATCAAGTTCCATGAGAGGCTTTCCACTTTCTGAAATTAATGATGCACTTGGCAGTATGAAGGTTAGATTTAGCATAGGTCTTTTTAATCATTGGTTAGATTTATCATTCGTCTTTTTATCACAGGATATTAAAAGTATCGTGGAACCAACGATTGATGAGGCTTCTCTTCTGTTGCGAATCATGGATGACATTAATGAGGAAGGTGATTATTATGATGTTATTATTGACGGTTGGAAGAAGTGTCTAATTGTTGAAAATAAGAAGATATAGTTTGAAGAGCTTTACAACCAAGACGTGGATGGCCGGAAAGAAGATAAAAAGGTTGTGGCTAAGGAGATACAGAAAGAGAAAGAGAATGTGGCTGAGAAGAATGTAATGGAAGCGGGATTCAAGGAAGTCGGTGAGAAGATGACAAAGCTGGAGACAATGGTGAAGGACAAGCTTGGTGAGATAAAAAGAAGACTCAAACTTGTGGAAGACTCTGTTCCACCGAGGGAAGTCATTGGTGGTGAGAATGAAGTGGTTGAATCATCAAGGGTGAAGAAGAGGAAAAAGAGTAATTCAAAATATGTGACAGGAAAAAAGACGCGTTCCCGCAACAAGGCTTGAACTTAGAGTCTACTATGATCATGTTCCTTTTGTCTTTTTGGTTTGGTAGTGCTGGTAATACTTGGTAAAACTATGACTTGGTTGTGTCGTTATTTCTTTATGACAATACTTGGATGTGTCGTTATTTTTTTTTTTTTATATAAACCCGAACATGAATGAATGGAATGGATGTGTCGTTAGTTATACTCAGTTATACTAGTTATTTATTTTAAATTGGTTCAAATGTACACAGAAAAAGTACTTAGTTATACTCAGTTATACTAGTAGTTCGAACCATGATTAAGTTATACCTAGTAGTTCGAAGCAGAGAGTACAAAATTACAAGTACTTGACCATCGACATTAGAGAAAATAGTAGAAAATGATAACCAAAATAACACCAACAAGCAATCCAATCATAAGTTTTATCTCTTTCTCTCCAAACACCTTGCTCTGAAGTTTGACAAACATCTCCTTAAGGTCATTGACTTCCTTGTTAGATCTTTCAAGGGTAGATACCATCTTCTTAAGCTTCGCCTTCTCTTCCTCACAACTCTGAACCAAGTCCCACATCATATTTGGTGGAGGACAATCGGGAGAGCCAGTCCATCCTATCACTCGATCTTCTAGGTCACTCACTTTGGTCTTGATATCATGTAACTCCTCCATTATTGCTTCGTCCCACAATTTCCAAATGTGGCAATCCCCATCCTAATGAACAATCACATTATGAAAACGAGAAACGAGATTCGTGAATTACATAGAATTGATGTAAAATTCAGTTACTTACATCCCTATTACCCTAACAAGTGAAGTATCTTTTCCCATAATGCAAACCATGCGTTTCTGTTTCAATGACAGCTGCAGCACCACAATAACATCCGGTTGGAATGCCAGATTCACGTGGCCAAGGACCCATTCCAAATACATCCACTCCAGTTAAAGATCCTGAAGATGTTGAGTCACTGTTGTTGTCGCCGTAATCATAACTTGAGTCTCTCCCACCCATGTCTCTGTAACCCCTAGATCCCTGAATCGAACAATTGAAATCGATAACCCCTAAATTCGACAGCTTACCTTGTCGTTAGTAACAAATGATCTTCGATTTCGACGATTTTGCCCCAGCTCAAAACGAAAACCCTAGAAATGTGGTAGAAGAGGGAAATAGGAAATTTCTTGGGTTTATTAGAATTGAGAAAATAAAAGTTTTAGTGGGAATCTAAGAATTTTTGATTTCCGCTGATTTTTTTTTTTAAATTTAAAATTTTGAACCAGTTTTTAAAATGTGGAAAACATGTTTTTAATCGAAAATTTTCACATAGTTGTCCCTGGTTTTTGGGTTGTACAGAAAATCAAACAATTGTACATTTCAGTGTTTTTACTTTATACTAGTTTTACCATAAATCGGTTAAATTTTTTTAGTTGTACACAGAATATTTCGTAACTGTTGTATTGCCCCATGTTTTTCGTGTAGTAATATGAGTAGAAACCTATTGTAAGCATATTTTGCATCTTAAAGTGGTTATTGTGTATCAAAGTGACCATCAAAGTACAAGGTGTTATGTGTGAAATGTGTAAAGATGATAGTTTCAACATTGTCAAACTATTTACAAAGCAAAGTATTAAGTTCTGTCCAAGGACACATGATTCTTAGTTGATTATCAAATATGGTTTTGTAATGTATCTTTTAAATTCATCAACCTAAATATTTTAGTTGATTTTTGTAAACAATTAACAATTAGTTATTTAACATTTATCATTTATGGATTTATTTGTGAACATGTAAATATGAATTTATTTGTGAATATGTAATTATTTGTAAACATCTATAGTTTTTTATATGCGATAATGTAATGTCAAACCAAAACGAGTTCAAAAAAAATCTAAACAAAACGACAAGGATCCATAGTTGAACCAGTTTTACGTAGTTATACAAACAGAGAGTCTGAACCTAGTTGTCCGAGGTAGAATAAATCAAGTTTCACCTCGCCTAGGGATCCCAATCCATTCACTCAAGCTTCTTCCTGGTACGGACTTGTTACTTATCTTTTTCTTCTTCCAACGACCTTCTCCAGACGACGGATACCTGTTTTCTTGAAATCTTCCCTGCCTTTTCGGATAATCTGGAGGTAATGCTCATTTTGCAAGTATAGTACCCGGAATCACCCAATGAGACTGATGCGAGACTGTATAAATCGTTCTGTGATACGCCAACGCCCACGTCTCCAACAAATAAAAATTCGAGCACAAATCATATACATTCATATCAAGTGATCTATCTTCCATCTTCCCGTAGTCAATGACAGCGGCTACAAAATGTACACAAGGATACATGTCTATATCAAAACGTTTGCAACTACAACTTTTATTCCTCAAGTCAACCAAGTAGGTTTTGCCATCCATGCCAATGACACTGAACTCAAGCTCAAAGGAGTTCAACACTTGCACCTTTAATTTGCTCCCTATCTTACAACTAGGGTGCAATTCATTCTCCACAAATGGCACCATTTTGTGGGTGCTCGGTGCACTACCAGATTCTTTCCTATGTTTGTTAAACCACTCGGCAATTTTTCCCACAATCGCATCAATCATAGGTACTAAAGCGTACATCCTCGCTTTTCTGAAAACATTATTCAAAGACTCTGCACTGTTTGTGGTTTCAATGTTGTACCTTCCTCCTTTGAAATAACACCTTGCCCATTTTGTAACATCTACACTACTATCCAAATACTCGGCTACTTTAGGAAACCTTCTCCTAAAATCACCATACTCCTTATCGAATTCAACCCGTGTATAAATTCCCTCGAGCTCCCTGAATTTTTTCCAACATATTCTTTATTTCCACTAGGAGATTTTCCTTTCACATTCTGAGACAAATGATACACACAAAACCCATGCTCAGACTTTGGGTAGACCTCAGCAATTGCCTTTATGAGGCTTGCATTTCTGTCGCTAATGAAAACCAAACCTAGATCATCCGGTACAACAGTCAACAGCACAGTTAAAAACCATTTCCAACTAACATCTTTCTCACCATCCACCACCCCAAATGCAATGGGATAATGGTGGTGGTTCAGATCCTGAGCTGTGGCAATCACAAGTACACCACCATACTTAAGAAAAATTGCATCCACACTTAGAACTTTCCTCATGGCACTAAACCCTTCGATACAAGATCCCAAGGCGATGAATAAGTACTTGAATTTATTTCCTTCATCCAACAGCAACCTTGTTTTCGTACCAACATTCATCTTTTCTAACACGTACAAATAAGAAGGCAATATCTTGTAACTCTCTTTTGGACTACCATGCACAACTGCTGCAGCTAGATTTTTCCCTCTTAATGCGGTAGGGTAAGACAACTTCACTCCGGCTTTTGCCAGAACTAGATCCATCAGAGCTTTAGGAGTCGGGGTTTCCAATGCACCAGGATAATTTGCGTGTATAACATCTGCAACTAATTGTGGATTGCCTTTCCTTTTATTGCTAGTTGTACTCGTCGTTGCCCGAGAGTATGAATGCATCTTCCTGTATACTTTAACCGACCAATTATGTTCCTTTGAATGCTGAGGCCGCGACACTCGTATATACCACTTACACCCTTCTACACGATATTTAACCACGTATCTCCAACTATCCGTATTTAATATGTCGAATTCATAACATTCTTTAAGTGAAGCTCTCAACACTAAGTTTTGCACTTGTTCTTTTCTCACAAATTCCTGCCCTAACTCCAGACCCGTACCATCTTCCCATTCCTCTACAAACTGTTGTTCTTCTTCATCACACGGAAGCTCAATATATTCATCCCTAACAACACCGTAACCAAAATCGTCATCCACATTGCCATCCACATTGTCACGTCCTACATTCTCACCATCTCCAACACCAATATTTTCCATCGGGCCATCATTTTGCTCCGCTTCTTCGTAACAAATAATCGCACCATCGTTTACTCTAGAATTTGAATCCATCTCGCCATAATTCAATCCAAATGAACTCCCTCCCTCTCCTCTTAAAACTTGCTCCTCGCACTGAATTATTTCCACATTCAAAGCACTTCTACATTGTTCTTTATCCATGCTCGATATATAACCATCGACGTCATCATCATCCAAAATATCCAAAAATTTTGGAGGTTTCAATAGCAATGGAACGTAA
This sequence comes from Pseudoturritis turrita, assembly GCA_900406555.1. Lineage (NCBI taxonomy): Eukaryota > Viridiplantae > Streptophyta > Magnoliopsida > Brassicales > Brassicaceae > Pseudoturritis > Pseudoturritis turrita. The sequence goes on along the minus strand of OVBL01000921.1, from coordinate 14,052 downwards.
GTCAATTTCACCTTTTCGTAGCTTCATCAATCCCAATCTTCCTGCATATCCTATCCACTAACACCGATTATGTTATCTCCTCCTTAAACGATAAAGCGTACACCTTAGCTTCTTTTGAATTCCATCGACTCCCATCTCATGTCCCTACGTATTTCCCTCCATATTCAATATGTATGACTGTTTTGTTCATTTTATCCTGAAAATATATTAACTTAACCACATTAGCACATATTTACTTTGCTCGGTAATACTAGTTGTACCTGTTATACCACGTATCTCAGTAACACCAATTGTACTAGTTATCCTATATTTGCAAAATTTGAGAATTCAGATTCGGATACGGTGACTAAGCTCAACATATGCATAATCCTAATGTACCTACGATTCAACCACTAAATTATATAATCGATTCCCACCCAATGTGCATACCAAATTCCCAAAATCTATTGAAATTTCCCAATCCGCAAATCAAATTAGATTGGAATCCTCAAATCCACAATGAAATATACATCTAATCCTCTAATTAGACCAACATAACCGATGGCAAGCTCTCAGATAGAAGAACTCACCTCAAATTTCAAGCTTCAAGCTTCAATGTCGACCTCAGTGACGACCTCATCAATGAGCTCTATGACGGAGGAATCGAAAATGCAGTTCATGCAAAATCGACGGGATGAGCTTCAACCTTCAAGCTTTAACTGGAAATCGGCAATGGAGGTTTGACGGAGGTTCGACAAAGCTGGATTGGGATTTTATTTTTGCTTTCGGGTCGACGACGAGATGGGGGAGGATTGTGGCGAATTTTACTCTGCTCTGATTGGTCCAATTTTACTCATTTTTCAATTTGTTTTTAGTCCGAAAATGGGTCTCTAAGGGCAAAATGGGTTTTGCCTATTTCATTGAACAAGAGGAGTGCCTCAGATCAGAGAGAAGTGTGGTGGAGAGTAGCATGGTCAGTTTGGAGTATTTCAGAATATTATCCTAGTGTAAAAGTGGTAATCCAAAGTGAAGAAAAAGAAGAAAACAAAAACCTTTCTCAGTAATCTCTTCTCTCGCTCACTTTAATATACTCTCTATTTCACTCCACTAACTCTCTCTCTCCATCTCTCACAATAATATATATATATACCATATAAGTATATAAGCACACATATATTTTTAATTAAATATAGTTTATAACACGTTATCAGCACGAGCGTTTCTATATCCGTTTCGACCAATCCCATACCGTTCAATACCGAAAGGGTGAGGTTTAATTTATGTTTATACAATTTAAATTTAAATTTATGTGTTATTTACGGAGTGGTAGGTTCGCCTCCTCCTTGATTTTATGGTAGGCTCTGCCTCCTAATTATCAGTGAAAAAGCCATATAATAGGCTATGTCTTTTCCGAGTTGATCGTTATTTATGGTAGGCGCTGTCTCTTCGATCAAATTAAAATTATGTCTCCATAATCATATGGCAGGCTCTGCCTCCTGAATTATGTGGAAGACTGTGCCTATTGATTTATTATTCTTTTATTATTTCATTTAATTATTATTATTGTTTATTATATTGAAGGCTCTGTCTCCTGAAATTATTTTAATTTTTGCCATTATTATATTTAATCATTTTAAATATCTTATCACGATCCTTTAAGTTGAAAATTAAAATTAATAAGGCTGTTCACTAATTTGATATTTAAAATTTTGTGATATAGTTATCATGTCAAATTTGGCAAAGCTCGAGATTGCTGCCCTTGATATATCTGGGAAAAATTATATGATATGGGCAGCAAGTGCAAAGATGCACCTAAAAGCGAATGGGCTTCTTAATGCCATCGCTAAAGTGGAAAAGACATCTAGTGCCAAATCAGAAACGATATCCGATGAGAAAAAGGCAAAAGCCATGATATTCCTACGCCAACATATCCATGATGGTTTAAAGGATGAATATATCACGAAAGAAGATCCTGCAGATCTTTGGCAATCACTCAAAGATATGTTTGATCACCAGAAATATGTGATCTTACCAAAGGCAAAACATGAGTGGTTGAATCTGCGATTTGAGGATTACAAAAGTGTTAGTGAATATAATTCCGCTTTGATCGGAATAACTTCCAGGATAATGTTATGTGGAGAGAGTGTAAGTGATTATGATATGATTGAAAAAATTCTCCAAACATTTCATCCTAGAAATGTAATCCTGCAGCAACAATACCGGGTGAGAGAATTCACCCGTTATTTGGATTTGATGCAAGTCCTCCTTGTTGCTGAGCAAAATAATGAGCTCGTGATAATGAACCATGAAACCCGTCCAACTGGATCAGCTCCATTCCCAGAAGCGAATGTGGTAGCATCTAATTTCCGAGGACGAGGACGTGGTCGCGGTAAAGGCCGTGGTCGCGGTCATGGAAGAGGTGGTGGATGAGGACAAGGAAGAGGATTCCAGGCAAATAATTTCAACGCGGAAAAAACTAACAAAAGATTTCATGAAAATGAAGTTGGTCGCAAGAATAAAAGAAAAACGGAGAATGCCTGTTACATATGTGGTATGAAAGGTCATTGGGTACGTACATGTTGTACGCCGAAATATTTAGCCGATCTGTATCAAGAATCACAAAAGACAAAAGAGAAGGATGTTGAAACAAACTTCATCTCAGATGAATCTGGACCTTCCTTTAATGGCCTGAATGATGATAATCATCTTGATGTCGCAGATTATCTTGTTGATCCTGAAGTATCAATGCGTATAAATAAAAAATAAAATCGATATGACATGATAATTAGTCATTAAGCACTTTGTATAATATGCTTGTATTTTTGTAACATTTTAAAATTGTTTTTGTTGTATTATAACTTCCTGTTATATAAAGTTTTGTTTTAATATTAATGCATCTTTTATTAATGTTGTAACACCAGAAGATATCAAAATTTGAGATCAAGGACGGAGATATATGTTTGGTAGACAATGCGACGATGCACACAATAATTAAAGATAAAATTTTTTTCTCCGTTCTTGAAATGAAAGACTCCGCTGGAAGCGTGAGTACTGTATCTGGTGATGCAAAGATTATTATTGACTCAGGAAGAGTCAAATTTTCAATGCCAAGGGGGACAAAGTTTGAGATAAATAATGCATTATATTCCCCCGATTTATACAGAAACTTGTTAAGTTTCAAGGATATCCGAAGAAATGGATATCATATAGAGACCATGAATAAGAATGGCAATAAATATTTTTGCATTACATCGGAAAGGAAGCATACATTGGAAGAATTACCAATGACGTCCTCCGGATTATATTGCACAAAAATAAATATGACTGAATCATATGTTACAGTAAACCAGAAATTTACTAGTACATTTAAAGTCTGGCATGAAAGGGTAGGACATCCGGGATCAGTTATGATGAGAAGAATTGTGCAAAATTCTAGTGGTCACCCGTTGAAAAATCATAAGATTTTTCAATCGGGCAAGTTTTCATGTAAAGCATGTTCTCAAGGAAAACTTATAACTCGGCCATCACCAGCTAAGGTTGGGAATGAATCTCCAGTATTCTTAGAGAGAATACATGGCGATATATGTGGACCTATTCATCCACTGTGCGGACCGTTTCGATATTTTATGGTATTAATTGACGCATCCAGTAGATGGTCACACGTGTGCCTGTTGACAACACGGAATACGGCTTTCGCAAAATTTATTACCCAAATAATCAGGTTGAGAGCACAATTTCCTGATTACACCATAAAAAGTTAGGCTTGATCACGCTGGTGAATTCACTTCACAAGCCTTTAATGATTATTGTATGTCAATGGGGATAGATGTTGAGCACCCGGTTCCCCATATTCATACACAAAATGGCATGGCTGAGAGTTTGATTAAACGGTTGCAACTCATTGCAAGACCGTTAATATTGAGAACAAATCTCCCAATTCATGTATGGGGACATGCTATATTGCATGCTGCGGCATTGGTCCAGATAAGACCAAGTGCATATAATAAATATTCCCCATTACAATTAACATCTGGTCATGAAACAAATATATCCCATCTTCGAGTTTTTGGGTGTGCGGTTTATGTTCCTATAGCCCCACCGCAAAGAACAAAAATGGGACCACAAAGAAGATTGAGGATATATATCGGGTATACGTCACCAAGTATAATTCGGTATCTTGAACCGAAAACTGGTGACATGTTTACGACACGGTTTGACGATTGCCATTTTAATGAAGATGAATTTCCAGCGTTAGGGGGATTAGTTAAGGGAATACCAAAAGGATTTACTTGGTGTACACCATCTTTGGTACATCTTGATCCCCCCTACAAAACAACGCGAATCCGAAGTTTAGAAAATTGTACACCTACAAAAGATGGCAAATCAGTTACCAGATGCATTTACAAATACAAAAAGGATGACTAAATCATATATACCCGCTGCAAATGCTCCATCAAGAATCGATGTTCCAGAAGAACAAATTGATGGGAGCAGAGCAAATGAACCTAAGGTTCAATTAAAGAGAGGGGGGGGGGGGGGGGGGGGGGGGGGCAATGGGCTCTAAGGATAAAAATCTCCGAAAGAAAAAGAAATTGGGAGAACACAATGAGAAGGTTCTAAAGGAGCCACATAAAGAAAAATGTCAAGAAGACATATATGAAAAGATTCCAGAAGGACCAGATGAAGAGAAATGTTCAGACGATGAACATGATACATGAAAATATGAGATTTCCATTAATTACGCCCAGAATGGAATATTACGGGTTAGAAATAAAATAGATGATACTGATGGAATATTCTCTTTCTCTGTATCTAAAGAAATAGATCATGATGATCCAAACCCAAGGTCCGTATCAGAGTGCCAAGAAAGGCCTGATTGGGAGAAATGGCAAATGGCCATGAGAAATGAGTTAGTCTCCCTCAATAAAAGAAATGTCTTTGGACCTATATTTATTACACCTAAGGATGTAGTACCGGTTGGGTACAAGTGGGTCTTTGTGCGAAAAAGAAATGAGAAAAACGAAGTCACAAGATATAAAGCCCAACTTGTGGCACAAGGTTTTTCTCAAAGACCGGGAATTGATTATGAAGAGACATATTCTCCGGTCATGGATGCAATCACATTTAGGTACTTAATGAGCTTAACGGCTCAAAAAATTTGGAAATGTACCTAATGGATGTTGTGACTGCATATCTATATGGATCACTTGATAATGATATATACATGAAAATCCCAGAAGGATTAAAGATCCCAGAAGGATCAAAAATGCATGAAGTATCATCTAAGGAAATATGTTCGGTCAAATTACAAAGATCACTTTACGAATTAAAACAATCCGGACGCATGTGGTATAATCGCTTAAGTGAATATTTGTTGAGTAAAAGATACATCAACAATGCGATATGCCCTTGTGTGTTTATTAAGAAATCCTTGTCAGGATTTGTGATCATTTCTGTATATGTAGATGACTTGAACATAATTAGAACTCAAAAGGGGATTGATGATGCAAGAACTCATATGAAAAAAAGTTCGAAATGAAAGATCTTAGAAAGACAAAATTTTGTCTCGGGCTTCAGATAGAACATCTCAAAGATGGAATTTTTGTGCATCAATCAAATTACACCAAAAGGGTGTTAAAATACTTTAATATGGATAAAACGACTCCTTTGAGTACTCCAATGGTTAATAGATCACTTGATGTTGACAAGGATCCATTTCGACCTTGTGAAAGTAATGAAGAAGTATTAGGTTCTGAAATACCTTATATGAGTGCTATTGGTGGACTAATGTATCTTGCAAATTGTACTCGACCAGATATAGCTTTTGCTACTAATATACTTGCAAGGTACAGTTCATCGCCTACCTGCAGACATTGGAACGGAATAAAGCATATACTCCGTTATCTTCAAGGTACAATCGATTTTGGATTATTTTATTCAAGAAACCCCGAGGTTGGTCTAGTTGGTTTTGCAGATGTAGGCTATTTATCAGATCCACATAAAGCTCGATCGTAAACCGGATATGTGATATATTGCGTTTTTATGTGTTCTAACCCATGTTTTCAATGGTTTTTCGAGTTTCTATGGTTTTAGTGTCTTTCAGGGTCGGAACGCGTTTGGAAGGAAGGTAAGGCATTATGAGCTTGGAATAAAGCAAAAGGAGAACAAAATAGGTTGGATCGATCGATCCAAAACACCGGGTTATTTTAGATCGACCAATGAGACATGGATATATTCGAGTTTGAGCCATTTTCTAGGCTAAGCTTTTTTCATACTTTTCAGATCTATTCAGACTTTTTGTTTTCTGCAATTTGTAAGTATCGGGGAGACGAATCTCTAACTCTGCATCCTTTGAGAAGTTTTTCTAAACCCCTTTTAATTTATTATGAGTTTTTCTTCATCTTCTGTTGTTTTGATTTTCTCAATGTTTGAGTAGATCCATAGTTGAGTTTAGGGTTTTCAAAGGAGTTTATGAATCATTAAATCAAACATAGATAGGAATTTATATTGTCTTCAGCTATCGCTGTTCTCATTGCTTATAGATTAAATTGATCACCTAGTCTCTGATTTTAGGTTTAATCTATTCATCAAAAGTGTTATAGATTGCTTGATAGAACATAGGTGAGCAAATTGTCCTTAGCCAACGAAAGCTGATGTTAAGGCAATTTGTGAACATATCAAACCTGCTCGTTAATACTTGTTTAGAATTTTAAGATCAAACGACAGTTTAGATTCTTAGGTTGCTAAATAAAGTAGTTAATACCATGAAAGTGGATTGGTTATACGTTTATGTTTGAGTTTGAGACTGTGTTTCATCGTTCCCTGAATAATTGTCTGGTTCATGATCTTTGAAATCCTGTGAAACGCCCTAGACTTAACGCTTGTTTTTAATTGATTTCACATCGTTTAATTTGCTATTTTAATTTATTATTGCTATCAACATTATTATTGCCATCTTAGCTTAATTTCACTCATATAGATTCGTAGTGTGATACTTGGTTCTCGTGGATTCGATCCCTAAATACTACTTCGTTTGCTGTGCACTTGCAGTGATATTTTAGGGTTAAAAACTATGTGTATCATGTTTTTGGCGCCGTTGCCGGGGACCAATTGTGTTACCTTCGAATTTTTGTTTGAAGTTTAGACTAAATTTACTAGCTTTCTTTCTTGTATGTTTCAGGTGTATGCAGAGAAGAAGCAAAGGAGCTGACAACCTTTTCAACTTCAATAACCAGGAACTTGCAAGGTTAGAGAGAGAGAGAGAGAACAGGAAGACAAGGTCAAATCAAGTCACAATGGGTGATCAAATCGATAACAATGCACTAGCTACTGCAGCCGAACTTCAGAGGCTACAACAGCAGGTGAAACAGTTGCTGCAGCAGCAACGACCGCCTGCAATTCGGGATGCAGACACTCCCCACACTTTCTAGCAGAACAGAGCTGCTATCTGTCCACCAGCCATCGCTAGGAATGACTATGAGATCAAACCTCAGATGATAGGTTTGGTGAAGTAGCACGTGTTCCATGGTCTACCCGCTAAGAATCCAATGGACCACATAGAGAACTTCGAGGAGATTTGCAGCACTACTAAGTCAAATGGGGTACCCGCCGACTACATTATGTGCAAACTTTTCCCTTTCTCGCTGGCGGACAAGGCATCGAGATGGCTCAAGTCTCTGCCTCCTGGGTCTATCACCACTTGGAGAGAATGCAGAGCCATTTTCTTGGATCATTTCTACACTAAATCTAAGACGGTTTCGTTGAGGAACAAGATCACTGCTTTCCAACAACATTCGGGAGAGTCTTTTTGTGAAGCTTGGGAAAGATTTAAGGAGTATTGCAGAGAGTGCCCTCATCATGGATACTCGGATGGGCAGATCCTAAGCATCTTCTATGATGGAGTCGAGTGAGATTATAAGAACGCTCTCAACGCTACTAGCAATGGGGACTTCATGACTGAAAGTAAGGAAAGAGCCTACCAATTGATTGAGAACTTGGCTGAAAGTTCCAATAATCGCTGTGCGGAGTATGATAGGTCCAAGCATGTCAACAGCGTTGAGTCTCAGAAAATCGACGAGCTAAATGAGAAGGTGAATATGCTTTTGAAAGCGAGTCAGAATCAGAGAGGTGTGCAGTTTTTCGAGAATGGAGCAGATCCAGTTTTTTGTCAAGAGTTATTGAAGAAGGGGCTGATGAGTTGCAAGAAGTGAACTATGTGAACGGGCAAGGGTTCGTGCAAAACAGGGATTTTAACCAAAATTACAGAAATCACCCGAATCTGTCATATCGGAGCAAGAACGTCGAAAATCCGCAAGATCAAGTTTACCCACAGCAAGTGAACGTTCAGGGTCAACAATTTCAGGGAAACCAACCGTGCAAAACGCGGGCGTTTCTGCTTTTCAGGGATTCTCAGGACAGACTGGCGTGCAAAACCAGGATTTCTAGAAGAACTTCTTTCAGGGTTTTCAGGGAAATCAGTTCGTGCAAAATCCGGGCCAGAACATATTTCAGGGGGGATTTCCGCAGAAACAGCCGTTCAACAACTTCCAACCAACGACACAAGCCCCATTCCAAGCCTCTACGACCTCTGCGAACAACTCTGGTGATGATCTCAAGGTTCTCATGCAGCAGCTTTTACTCAACCAACAAAAATCTGCCAACGAGATCAATGTTAAGGTGGATAACATGTACAGTGATCTCAATGGCAAGTTTGAGTCGTTCTCTACTCATGTGAAGAAGCTGGATACTCAGGTAGTTCAGACAGTCGAAACGATCAAGATACCACAAGGAGTCCTTCCAGGAAAGGCAGAGCAGAATCCTAGGAACGAATTCGTAAATGCTATTACACTCAGAGGTGGAAAAGTGATAGAGCCTGCCGTGCAAAAAGGGAAAATGCCGATAAAGTCATTGACTTGAAAGTGGAGGATGATTCAGAAGCTGAGCTGGTAAGAGAGCTTGCAAATGACATGACTGCAAGGAACCACTACCTGCGCATGTCTATGCTCCAAAGGTTCCATACCCTACTCGCCCCAAGAAGTCACAAAAGGACTAAGAAGAGGCGAAGTGCAAGGAAATGCTAGATGATCTAACAGTGATGCTCCCTCTTGCCGATGCAATCCAGATGATATCTGCGATGAAGAGATATGTGAAAGGCTTGGTGACAAGTAAAGTTTCTGAAGAAGATGACTTCGTCAAGGTTTCAAAAGATTGCAGCGCCGTCCTTCAAAACAAGATGTCTAAAAAGCTTGGAGATCCAGGGAGGTTTGTTTTATCGGTGTAAATTGGGGCAATGATGTTTGCTTGTTCTCTGTGTGATTTAGGTTCAAGTGTCAACTTGATGCCATATTATGTGGTTAAGCGACTTGGATTCACAAAGTTCAAACCAACCAAAATCTCCTTGGTGTTTGCCGATCGTTCTATGAAGTTGCCGATTGGGATTCTAGAGGACTTACATGTGAGGATTGGCAATGCCTTTGTCCATGCAGATTTCGTGGTTCTAGAGCTAGAAGAAGAGCCAAAGGATCCCCTCATCTTGGGACGACCTTTCTTATACACTGCTGGAGCTATCATAGACGTGAAAAATGGGCGAATAGATCTCCACCTGGGAGACATTATCATGAAGTTTGAGATGGACAAGCTGCTGAAAAAGCCTATGTTGGATGGACAGATATTCTCGGTCGATGACTCACTAGAAATCTCTAACGAGGCTGCAGAAGAGACTCTAGTTGATGACCCATTGGAGATTGCTTTGAAAAGGGCTGCAAACGAGCATGGATTTTTGAGTGATGACGCGACTGGGTATGCAGAGATGTTGAACTCGAGCCAGATTTTGGGGAAGATAGTCGCCTACATGAGCTTGGACGAGGCTGTTGAGAAGTCCCCAGCAGAAATCCTTCCTGCACCATCTAACCCTTGGAGCAAGCTGAAAGTTCCTAAGGTAGAGCTCAAAACACTTCCAGCCGGGTTAATATACGCGTTTCTAGGTCCTAACTCTTCTTACCCTGTGATCATCAATGCTGATTTGAATAATGCGGAGACTGCTTTGCTTTTGTGTAAACTTAGAAAGTATCACAGGGCTATAGGCTAGTCACTGGATGATATCACATGCATTTCACCTGATCTTTGCATGCACAGGATCCATCCAGAAGATGAGTCGATGACTTCTATAGAGCATCAGAGACGGTTGAACCCGAATCTAAAAGATGTTGTAAAGAAGGAGATAATGAAACTTCTAGAGGCGGGCATCATATACGCTATCTCTGATAGTAAATGGGTGAGCCCGATCCATGTTGTGCCAAAGAAAGGTGGAGTGACTGTGGTTAAGAATGATAAGGACGAGTTGATCCCAACTAGGATGGTCACTGGCAATCGTATGTGCATAGATTATAGGAAATTGAACTCTGCTACTCGTAAAGATCATTTTCCTTTACCGTTTATTGATCATATGCTTGAGAGGTTGGCTAACCACGCTTACTACTGTTTTCTAGACGATGGTTATTCTGGCTTCTTTCGGATTCCCATCCATCCAGACGATCAGGAGAAGACCACATTCACATGTCCCTATGGCACTTATGCTTATCGTAGAATGCCATTCGGTTTGTGTAATGCACCAGCCACGTTCCAGAGATGCATGATGTCGATTTTCACTGACATGATTGAGGACATAATGGAAGTTTTTATGGATGATTTTTCTGTCTATGGATCTTCTTTTTCTGTTTGTCTTGCTAATTTGTGCAGGGTATTACGACGCTGTGAGAAAAAACATCTTGTATTGAATTGGGAGAAGTGTCACTTCATGGTCAGAGATGGGATTGTTTTGGGACACCGAATTTCAGAGAATTGTATTGAGGTAGACAAGGCAAAGATCAAGGTGATGACAAGTCTGCAACCACCTGATTCTGTCAAAGGAATTAGGAGTTTTCTGGGACATGCTGGATTCTATAGGAGGTTCATTAAGGATTTCTCCAAGATTGCTAGACCTTTGACTCAGCTTTTGTGCAAGGATGTCAAGTTTCACTTCGACAATGCTTGTCTTGAGGCCTTTCTTACAATCAAGGGAGCACTTGTTAACGCACCAATCGTACAACCACCAGATTGGGAGCTACCTTTCGAGGTAATGACGGATGCTAGTGACTACGCAGTAGGGGCTGTTTTGGGACAAAAGAAGGAGAAGAAGCTTCATGTCATCTACTATGCGAGTAGGACTCTTGATGATGCTCAATGCAAGTACGCTACCACAGAGAAAGAGCTTCTTGCCATAGTATTTGCTTTCGAGAAGTTCCGGTCTTACCTTGTAGGGTCTAAGGTGATTGTACACACCAATCACGCTGCTTTGAGGTACCTTCTCACCAAGAAGGATGCCAAACATAGATTGCTATGATGGATTCTCCTGCTGCAGGAGATTAAAGACAAGAAAGGCATTAAGAACGGTGTTGCAGATCATTTGTCTCAACTACGTGTAGAGGAAGATGTCCCTTTGGATGATTGCCTTCCTAAGGAGCACGTGTATGTCATCAGCCTTGGGAACATGGACCATTACACACCTTCTTGCGACACCACACTTCCTAAGATCCCTTGATTTGGAGACATTGCGAACTACTTGGCTACAGATTAGGAACCCGAAAATTTTGTTGGGTATAAGAAGAAGAAATTCTTGAGAGACATCAGACACTATTCTGGGATGAGCCATACTTGTACAAGCATTGTTCAGATGGAGTTTTCAGATGATGCATTTCAGAGAAAGAAGTCCCTGGTATTCTCTTTCATTGCCATGGTTCTAATTATGCAGGGCACTTTGCTACTTTCAAGAGGGTGTCCAAGGCCCTACAAGCTGGTTTCTGGTGGCCGACTTAGAGATGCTCGTGCCTTCGTCTCTAAGTGTGATTCATGTCAAAGGCAAGGGAACATAAGAAAGAGGAACGAGATGCCTCAAAATTTTATCTTGGAGGTTGAGGTGTTCGATGTTTAGGGTATTGATTTCATGGGTCCATTCCCATCTTCTTATGGGAATCAATACATCCTTATCGCAGTGCGTGTCTAAATGGGTTGAAGCGCTGGCTAGTCCAACCAATGATGCCAAAGTGGTTTTGAAAATGTTCAAGTCTGTGATCTTTCCACGTTTCGGTGTGCCTCGAGTTATGATCAGCGATGGTGGATCTCATTTCATCAACAAGGTCTTTGAGGGTCTTTTGAAGAAGCATGGAGTAAAGCATAAGGTAGCCACCCCTTACCACCCGCAGACGAGTGGACAAGTTGAGATTTCCAACAGGGAGATTAAGAGTATTCTGTAGAAGACTGTAAACACCACAAGGAAAGATTGGGCCGTGAAGCTTGATGATGCTCTTTGGACGTATAGGACTACTTACAAGACACCTTTGGGAACGACACCATTCCATCTCATCTATGGAAAGTCTTGTCATCTTCCAGTGGACCTCGAATACAAGGCAGCTTGGGCCGTTAAGTTGTTGAATTTTGACATCAAGCCTGCTTCTAAGAGATGATTGATGCAACTTAACGAGTTAGATGAGATTCGTCATATGGCTTATGAGAATTCGAGGATTTACAAGGAAATGACTAAGGCCTACCATGACAAGAAGATCATTCCAAGGAACTTTGCTGCAAATAATCAGGTGTTGCTCTTCAATTCTCGCCTGAAACTTTTCCCTGAAAAGCTGCGATCGCGATGGTTTGGTCCATTCACCATCAAGGAGGTAAGACCGTATGGAGCTGTTGTGTTGCTGGACACTGCAGGAGGCGAATTTGTGGTTAATGGTCAACGCCTAAAACCATATCTCGCTGACACCGAAATCACTAAAGGAGACACCGTTCCCCTCAGTGATCCGCCTCAAACCTAGACGGCATCCAAGTCAAGCTCGTGACTTAAAACAAGCGTTGGGTGGGAGGCAACCCACCGGTAACTATACATACTTAGTTTTCATTTGATTTCTAACTTTTAGTTTTAGTTCTCACTGTTTCTGGTAAAAATAAAAAATTAAAAAAAAAATAAAAAAAGGAGGGGGATGCTCAGATCGATCGATCCACTGCCCAGGAAAAGATGCGAAATTTTTTAGATTGATCGATCCATACCCAGATCGATCGATCCACTTTTATGTCAAAAGCCGAGAATTTTCAGATCGATCGATCCAATCACAGATCGATCGATCCAGACCCAGATCGATCGATCCAGGGACCAGGTAAGTTTTCGGGTTTGATTTTTTTTTGTTTAAACCGGTTTATTTTACTTAAACTAAACTGAAAATATGTTTTAAACCCCATTCCCACGATTTTGAGAATCAAAACCCGAAAATCTCTTCTTTTATCTCCTCTCATGCGATTTTTTTGGAGTTCTTGAGCAAAAATTTCAAATCAACATAACTCTCTCAACCCTTGACGGATTTCAACAATTTTTGTGTCTAACCTACTCGGATTTTAACCCTCTTTCTGATTCTATAATCTTCTCACTCGATCTGCAAAGGTACGTATCTCTTTTTCCACTTTTTCAGTCCGAAATTTCTTTTGAAAACAAGGATTTTCGGGTTTGCAATTTGTTCTTAGTAATTTTCGTTGCTTGCTATGGTATTCTATGACGATTTCAAACCCCACCATGCTTTATTTCAATGATTTGTGCAATTAGACTTGAAATTTAGAATTTAGGAGAAATTTTTGGAAAATTTTGAAGAAAATTCGAATTGGATTGATTTGGATGGTGCTTGTGGAATGTGGTATTGCATTGGTGGTTGGATTTGGTTGTGATACTGCCTGGTGATTGATATTTGCGAATTTCTACTTGTTTTCGTGTTTTCGAATTTTCGATAAATAGGAGTTTTGTTTGATTTTTGCAGGAATGGGTAAAACAGGAGGAGCTATTCAGAAAAACCCAACAACGAGTCTAGTGCCACCACGGCCACGACAACAAGTCGATCCAAATGCACAATCTTCGAGGCACAGAAAAGACAAAGGCATTGCACAATCATCGGTCCCCATGTCAAGGAGGAGGAAGATGAGGAGGAAGAAGTGGAGCGCACAACTGCTCCGTGGCCTAGACCGGACAACACTCCCATTCTGGGACCGATG